>JAIEZT010000674.1:0-35948 GCA_019594935.1 Periophthalmus modestus
GCGATAAGAGAGACACAGGGGGACCGCCAGCCACTTCAAACGCAATTTAAAGTCAATACTGATACACAGCCGAGCTTATTGTTACGGACTGGAAATAAACAGTCCAATAATAGAAAGGTGGACAATAAAAAGTAATAAAAAGTAGGTCTGATTGGTCCTTAAAATTGTGTGTTGTTTCTGTGGATTTTTATACGTAGACAGCTTGTAGTGGGTAGCTGCTGTTGCGTATCAGGATAGTGTAAATTAAAGAGCGGTTTTAGACAGTAAGTGCTTCCTGGTACTAATAAGAAGATATATTTGTAGTCATATTGAAACTATAGTACGCAGTGTGTTATGGGTTTAAGCGTTTTTTTAACTAGGGTGGTCACAATTATCCACAGTATGGCTTTATTTATCACACGTGATGCAACCAAGCCAAGTTACAGGTCTGATCTGTGGAGAAAGAATGCAAATTATTGAAGGTATTTTGAGGTGCCTTAGAATATTACAGTGATCTGTAGTTTATCGCGGGGGTTACGTTCTAAAACGAACCCGCAATAGGTGAAATCCGCAAAGTATTCAGCTTTATTATATACAATTAATATATATGTTTTAAGGCTGGTAAAACCCCTCATCACACACTTTATACACTTTTTCTCAAACAGGCGTTAACATTGTTTCACATTTTTACCTTTGTTGGTGCAGAATGTTTCATCGCATTGTGGGTTTTGCCGGGGAGAAAACTTGCAAACATACAGCACTTCAGAGTCACACTGCGATTGAACATTTGTGTAAATTTGGCTGTACACATTCTGGAGACATGGCACGGAGGAGACTGATGGACAAAGGTCTACCGTCCCTCAGCCAATCAGGACGAAGACCACAAAGCACATTCATATGCTGTAAAAAAATAAAAAAAAATAAAAAAGCATGCAAAATTACTCTTAAAAAATCCATGAAACAGCAAGGGCGCAAAAGGTGAACCGTGATATAGTGAGAGAACTGTATGTCCATGGACCACTATGGAAACTACCTGGACAACTGAGGGATTACACAGATATAAGTCCACATGGGAATATAAAAAAGTACTATGATTATATAATGTTGGAAATCACTATTATATAATATGTGCCATGTTTCGATTTTCATTTTGATACATGGGTCACAATTCTATTTTATTTCGGATTTTTGTCCCACCTCAGAGGAATAAAAACCTTTTACAGTTATTGCTATATAAAACAGAACTTTTTCAATAAAATCAACACTATTAGCCGACTGCTTTATGTCTGTGCCCTGTGAGATGCCGGCATATCTAATCTACAAAACTAATCTACATAACTGAGAAATCTTATCAAAATAAATTGGCAAAGAGAAACGCGCAGATGGAGAACGATATAAAGGACATTCGTAAGCCGCTAAACTCCATGACAGGGGGGAGCTGGCCAGAATAACCCTGCAGCTGACTGAGCTAACAGGCAGAAAAGAAGGAAACTGTTGAAAGAAACTATTAGAGAAAAGGACAAAGTTATCTCTGCATTGATGGGCAGAAATGTTGGCGAGGACGCAGAGACTGGCGATTTGCAAACTTTGGAGGGGCAAGTCGTGCAATTTTTGAAAGATAAGGACTGTCAGCTGAACACGGACGACATTTCAGGACAAAACAAACCCTGCTGTCATCCAAAATACAACTTCTGCGTCGAGGAAGGAAGATGAAAGGATCTGAGGTTTATATGAACGAGCGTCTTCGGCTTAATGATTTAGGCTACAGCTTGTGTCAATAGGAGCATGTGGTTTATGATCCTACTTGTTTTCTGCATTTATTTATTTATTTTGATCGTTTATTTAACCAAAAGTCCCTCCTCCTCCTGACTCCCTCCTGTCTTTGTATCTGTGTGTTTCTGCCTCGTTCTCAGCAGCAGCCCCGCTCCTCCCCTCCCCTCGTCTGAATTACGAGCGCATTTGATTAACGTGCGTGAATCCACAAAGAGTTTTTAAAGGTTCATATTTTTGTTAATCTCGGGTCTTTCAACGTAAACTAGAAACGTGTGCGAAAGATAAAACTCACTTCTGTTAGAGTATAGCGGCAGTAAGCCTCTTTCAACCTGTTTACTTTCTGTATCTGCAAAAGGACCCCAGGCTTAACCTTTTCCTGCCTGTGCCAAAATGACAACACGGCGTGCATGGAGGGACACGTGAGGATGGAACATGACACGGAGCAAACACCAGAATTGAGGCGTTCCAATTCTTTTTTTTGAGTCTGTATCTATGTTTTGGTTTGGTCTATATCAGAACTTTGGTCTATATCAGAACTAGTATAAGACGTCATTGTAATATTAGCCTGTACAGTTAAAGTCATTGACTGTATATGTAAATGGACATACCTAATCTGCTAGCCTGTGCGTTCCAAATATGAAGTGATCATGGGCGCGCTTCTGGCTCCATCGACTCTGGCTCCAATTCACTTTACACTGAAAAACTGTCGCTCCTGTTTCTGTAACTGCTGGTGTCAGGCTCATCATTTTGGTCTTAAAATGTTCGTATTAACCCACTCTACGTGATCCTGGTATTGTTCTTTTGCTATTGTGCCCTTAAATCAAGATATGAACATTAATAAGACAAATCAGGCGTCTTCTTTCATCCGAGGTCGCTCCCGCTAGCGATATCAACAGGTTTGATTGACAGCGTTGCTAAGTACCCGCTCCCTACTAAATTAACAGTGGAGGCGGGAAGGGGCGTCACCTACGACCGCCTCATTCTGGATTGGCTGTTTTGGTTGTGTGTGTGTGTGTGTGTGTGTGTGTGTGTGTGTGTGTGTGTGTGTGTGTGTGTGTGTGGGTGGGTGTGTGTGGGTGGGTAAAGCATGTTGAAGTTGAAAGGAAGAAAGACGGCACAAGTGAGAGGAGTGAGCTCAAGTGAAAAAATGAACAAGAAGAGAGGTGTAAAGATCAAATTTAAAACGATATGTGAAGAAAAGAAAGAAAAAAAAACAAAACAAGGCTGACCTGGTAGAGTCAGATGTTCCTTGGTGGAGGAACACCACTCTCAGATGAGGCAGCTAGCCGAGCAAGTATGCACTGCCCCCACCCTTCGGAGCAACTCTCCAACCTGGTCAGGGGAGAGTCTGCTCAACTGGTCAGATCGTGCATCGGTTTTTATGTTCATTTTCAGTTAAAGTATTTATTTGCCAATGTGTGGTGTTGTGCTTTGAGGTCATTTCATTTTGCTGCGCTATAGCTCTGTGTGTATTCACTTTAGCCTCCGTGTCTTTTTTTCTGGTTTGTTGCCATCATGCCGTCCTGCTTGTTTTCGTACATCTAAACTCCTCTATCATTTGGGATAAAACAACTCTTAACTTTTACATTGGGCTTACCAGAAAAAACAATATATAAAACATACAGCCACTGCATAGAAAAAGTCTGATTTTTTTTTTTACCTGTGATGCAACAATCCAGGCAAAATGCAAACAGAGTATTTTTGCGTGCTCAGAGAAAGCGACTTTAGATTAGTAGATTGATAATAGATAGATTAAACATGAAAATACGACGCCTGGTATGTCATTTGGGATAAAGCAAATTTTAACTTTTACATTTTGCTCACCAGAAAAATATATATATAAAATGGTATTTCTTAATGTATTTCTTTCTTTTGTTTTTCAATTACAAATCCATTCATCTTTTGTCTTCTCAGGTCCGACGGGTACAGGAAGGTTCCTTACCACTACTACGAGGCGGGTAGTCGGGACGAATGTGCAGAGTACATGCTGCACGAGAGCGCCCCCTACGGAGGACACCGCTTCATCACAGAAAAGTCCGTGTTCGCCAGATGGGCCAAAACTCACTCCATCAAATTCTTCAACCCACCCTGGCAACTGTCGTGACCAATGTGCAAACCAGCGCTGTCGATATTAAACGCGTATCTACAAAATGAGACTGAAAGAAGATAATATGGATACTTTGCAGTGACATCATGCTGGGTGTGTTCTACATGTTTTTCTATATGGAATGGTCAGCAGTTACCATGGTGACCCAATCCACACATTGTCTGAAAAACTCTATACAAAATAAGAAATGGATTTAAACAACACATTTTCAGGAGCCTGTGATTAATACGAGCGTTCATGGTCCTGTTTAGGCGTTTGATTTTCAACAAAACGGTGACTGACTGTTAAATTTGTGTTAACGTAAAGCTCAGATTATGATTGAGTAACAGAGCTTTAGACAGAGCAGCTCTTCCAGTTAGCTTCACCCCCCCCTGGCAATGTTGATGACCAGCTGCAAAGTATTAACACCGATTAACAAGATCATTTTGCCTAAAGAGTGCAGTGTTTGCTTCTCTGCACCACACTGGATTTGATTGACTGCAGCAAAGACCAGACCTTCAGGAGAATGTGTGGAAAGGTTGGTGATCCTGCAGATATATGCTTGAAGACAATATCTGTTATTATAGACAAAACTTTTCAAACTTTGAGTCGTGCCAAGTGACTCCACGACTACATTTAAATGAAAGAAGAAAAATTGCATTAAGTAGCATCAACATCAGCGGGGAAAGTCTGTCTGAAACTACTGAAAGTACTGACTGAAGTGATAAACTGTAACACTGTTTTGGCATTTGTCAAAGTGTAACATCTGCACTTCTCAATACTACTTTTTTTTAGTTCATCCCATTGTTCTCATACTATATTCAAGTTGTGTTTATAGTTAAAGTGGGTGCTATATTCTCATATCTCTGTTTTATCATTTGACAAAGTGCAATGTGCGCCATTTTGAAATTCTTGGAAGTAAGGGAGAAAAATCCTAACTGTGCACAGCAAGATGGATTCTCACGATATTTGTGAGTTCACAAACTCATGAGAATCCATCTTGACATACTCACGCTGAGAGGTTCAAATTTGCCCAGCAGTGGGCAGACCAATCACAGAGTAGCACTGAAGCGACATACAGACATACTTCAGCCTATTTTAGCTAAAATAGACTATATTGTTTGTGAAAAATATGCAGAAGGAGCATTTGTGCAGTGGAGAAGGGAGGAAGGAAAGAGCTTTTCTCTCAGCTGGATGTAACAAAGTTTGATGTTTTGGCTTGTTCCACTGTTCCACAGCGATTCATGACGTTCCGCCTTTTCCCGATCGCATTTAGCGAGAGCCGTTCCAGATTGATTAATGTGTAGAACTCAAGTGCTCAAGTGCTACACATATTAGTCTGGCATGAGCCAAGTTAGAATAATCCTGCTTTTTTTAGTTGATCAAATTGTTCACAAAATATATGTGTTTATAGGTAAAGCTTTGGCACCATCTTGGCACCATTTAAATAACATGTTGTGCATTCTTGTAACTTTAATCCATTTCTGGTTTAAGGGCTTAAAAATGCATAGTACAAGTTTGGATGTTTTTTTACCTGTGACACAACAATCCAGGCAAATGTAAACAGCCTTTTTGAGTGCTCATAAAAGATGACTTTAGATTAATGGATTAAGCATGAAAATACAACTTCTGGTATGTTTTTCATTAGGGGACAACAATATAAAAAGTCAATTTTGTATGAGTTTTTAAAGTAGAGAACATATTCACACAGTCACATCAAAATGAGACTGAACTTAACTAGACCAGGACTAAACCAGGACTAGAACAGGACCAAACAAGGTTTACATCAGGACCAAACCATACACTGGAGTACATTGGATTGCATTGACATCTGCAGCTCAAATCCATCAAAATGTTTCCAAGACTTGAGCAAGGATGTTGGCTGGTTGACAGCTGGCTCCTCCTGGTCTCATGTCAGTGCTCAGACCGGGCTCTCCATCTGGGACCCACATTGCATATGTTCTGCCATCTTCAGTTTTCAACAGGGCCAAGACGCTCTGACAACGAAGGACACGGGAGGAAAAAACAGAAATATGTCATACTTTATTTGAAACTACACTTTGGACATACAGTGGGTGGGCGATCTATATACAAGACACTGTAGATTACACTTATAACAACTAACAACGACTAAATAAAGCATGAACAAAGACTTAATAAACAACTCTAGTCTATTCATCTAATAATTAGGCTTAAATAAGGGGTTAGGTTTACGGTATTCATTTAGGCTTAGTAACTGCTTTTTTAAAGTGGGGTATTTTACTTCTTTGGTCTATTAAACCAAACCTATTATGCAAAATCGACTTTTCAGAGCTTTTAACCAGGTTATAGTTGTTTCCTCCCTCATCTACTCTCTCAAAGTTGTATTTGGAGTGATTTGTGCATGTTTGAGCAATCTTTAACCACTTGTTTTCAAGACGTCATTTTGCAAATCAATGCCCTTTTTCATTGCCACTCTTATGTGTTACCTTTTATTGTTTTCAGAATGCTATATTAGCCCAAAACATCGTATTAAGGTGTTTAATAAGTTTCTCTTTCGTTTTTGGTCACTCTCCCTTCAGAGCACTATGACATTAAAGTCAGAGTGCGTTCCGTTAATGAAACTACTGTGCTTCAGATCAGGTTTGTCATATTGGTGTGTACAGTTTGTATCATTTTTCTATATTTATGGAGAATTGTCACATGGGAGCATGGGTGATCTAAGCTTGTGGGCTCAGCTTTGACAGAATCTTACTGCTAACCATAAAGAGGGTTCAAAGTGCCTGGAAGAGATCACTAAAATACTGGAACAACATTAACATGATAGAAAGCCAAAAAATAATAATGAATTTTGCATAATATATCCCCTTGTGAAGAAGTTAGGGATATGAGTATTAATTAAGAAGTTCCTAAGCTTGAATCAGTCTTATTGAACTATTTGTTCATTATGGATAAAGTCATGCTTTATTAAGGCTAATTAGGTGTAGCCTTTATTGCCAATATAACTGTTTTGAAGATATCAAGTATGACTTCAGGAAACTGTTTATGGACACCATTTTGAGGACTTTTGGCCATTGAAAAGATAGACTGGTTTTAAATTGATCATTTCCACAATCCTTTCAGAAACATGAGTTTTTTGCCAAAATTCTTGCAAGTATATCACAAAAATGTGTGTTCGATTTTCCAATTTGTTCATATTTTGATGCAAAACTTGAACCTTAACCGACACACATTTACAGGCACATTTTAGCCCATTCGTGATGGAGCGCAAACAATTTGATCTTATTTATATCAAGATATTTATTTTGCCAATCTCACTCAGCCCTGATTGTACTCATGCTTAAACTATAAAATGTTTACAACCCGTCTAAACCTGATCATAACCCTTCAAACACAGCGTCGCTACATGTTACTCACTGAATTACATTCTACTTAATGAGGCTGGTGCAGTCTGTCATGTGTAGTGCAAAACAGTGTGGAAAAAAACTGTGACTAAGAAAGATGGCAGAACAGACGTGGCTTTCAGATCCACTTCTGCTCTGTGCAAATGAAGGGACTATTTTCTGTAGTTTTATTTTGCACAAGTCAAAATGTCAAACCTTGTTCAGGGATGAAATGTTGCGGAATTTTTCAAACCTTTTTCACTGAGATACGACTGTGTGCCTCTAAGTGAGTTCAGTTTGTAACAGGAGGTGGGTGCTATAAGTTCTTCTTCATTCATATCGAAGCAAGTCAAAGCTGTTTGTGTCAAGACAGGACTGAATCATTTTGAAAAATAATTCTAAATGTGATTTTTGTGACTTCTGTGACTTGTTTTTGATTCAGTTTTCAAGAACATGAATACATAATTGCTAAGCTTGTTCATGGGTTTCAGCCACATACCTTCTTCCTGTTTAGACCACAGTTTTGTCCTCTATGTACTGAGGTCGTCAAAAAGGACACCAATCGATATTAAAACTAGTATCAAAACTAGAGACTCATTTGAACAGGTATCGATATTTTTAAAAGTCAATTCACAGGACAGAAATGAAGCTTTCCTGAATAGCTTTACACTGATCTTGAGCTGTAGCAAAACAAGTATAAGACCATATTTTATTGTCTAAAGAAATAGCATTTTTTATTATCATTATGACTATTTTGTACTAACTACAGCTCATAAAAAATAAACACAAAAAAAATCTTACCATAATGTATATATTTCCTGGATTTTTTTTTTTTTTTTTTACATATTTCCCATAATTTCTTGTGCGTTTTTCCAATTTGTGGTAGCAGCATCATGTTCTTTTGAGCTTTTATTACACCGTTTGTTTCACCACCAAAAACAACCTTGAGAAGTGTTTTGCTGCATTCCCATTATTTGAGTAAAATCCAGCGCTTTTGTACTTTTGTGGTACAATAACATTTCTGAATACTAGGACCCAGTGTGAACTCACCAGGGATGTTTTGGTGAAGAAATTGCTTATTAATATGGTAGAAAACTGAGAAAAATTGTTTTATCCAGTTAATAGAAACCAAATCAGATAGTGAACCAGATCTCACTACCACAAGAATAGTGAAAGAAATGAACATATGACTTGTTTCTTTACATTTTCACGGTTCTGCTTTGTATAATTGTATTGTTTTAATGTTTCTTGCTGCTTTCTCTCATTCACTTGTCACTCGAGTTGTGACTTTGGTTTCAGTAATGGTCTGTAAAAAGTCCTTTTGCGCTGAGCCTCACTAAACTACAAGAGTAAATTACAAGAATGTGCACGTTTAAATATGAATGCATTTCATTACTTTGAAAACAAAAATTTGATTTATTAATATTTTTAAGGCTTCTATTTTCACTGTTAATCAGATCTGTAAAACTCAGATAACTAGAATAAGCAGATAACCCTATAAAAATCCCTGGTGACATGTGTCAGTTACATAGATAGATAGATTTTTAGAGTAACTGAAGTACAATCAGTTCTTCCTCTCCTCTTCCTCTGCCAAAAACTCGATTTTGCATAATATGATTGAAGCACTTTCTACCATGTTATAACGTTGATCCCTCATCAGAAATACGGGAGGTTTGCCTGAAGAGGTTTTACGTGCCATCCATGCATGTTTCAATAATCTAGCGATCTCTTCTGGGCCCTATTTAAACCCTCCTAATATCAAAACTAGATACTCATCCGAGGAGATATTGCTATTTCAAAATTAAATAACCTTTCCTGAATAACTTTAAACTGATCTTGAGCTGTATCAGAACAAGTATAAGACACACGTTCTATTGTCTAAAGAAAGCGTGTCTTATATAATCATCGTGGTATCGGAATCGGTATTGAGGTTAGCTGTAAGATTCTGTCCCTTGCTCAGCCCACAAGCCACCGTCACCCCTGCTCCCGCGCTGCAACTTTTTCCATAAATATACTAAAACACTACAACTGCGCAGTATTTTTGTAAGTGGAATGCCAGTTTCAATGTCAAACCGCTGATAATCAGTTGTTTTTAGCAAATATAGCATTTTCAGAATAATAAAAGATAACATAGTGATCTAAATATGTTATGTGTTAAAAGAAGGCAAAATTTACTTTCTCACTGTCACAAAACTGTACAAGACGTCCCCACCTCCATTTGAACTGAAACCGAAACAGATCTTAGCCCTACTTTGAGTCAAACTTTGTCAAACTTTATCTTCATCTCGTGTCACTATACCATCCCTTATCGCTGGTCTTATAACAGTATTTTTACAGCTGAAATCTCAACTTGTTTGAACCTAAACGCATTCTGGCAGATTTGTGGAGATGTTTCTGAGCTCAGAGCCTCCAGATCCCTGTATTTATCGTCCTTGGCCCCGCGATGCAGCTGTGTGTGTCCTCGCTTTACCTCGTCACAGTTTTTCTGCCGTAAATGCTTCAAAGCAGAGCCAAGGTAACACAAAAGGACAAAATGAGATCGTGGGAGCAGAAAGCGGCAGCCCAGTGCGAGGGTTTAAAAAGTCACTTATTTGTACAGTGGAAATTGCAGAATGTAAAACAGAAATGGAAAGTACAGAGTGGAACGGCGCCCCCTATGACATTTCTATCTGTACAGTTTGTGATTTAAAAGTGCTGATTTTTACTTTCTTAAAAATGTGAGCTATTTTATTTTTAATTATATCTATACTGGGGCAAAATACATTTTAACTAAAGCTATATTATATAACTTTTCTGCCAAAAAACAAACTGAAATAAATCCATTATTTATTATGGATGTTTTTATTTCACTGAAAAACATAGAAAAGCATGTGTCCGGACTGTCAGCTCACATCTCCACAAACCTGACTCGTCCTCCTGCTTATTTCCATGGAAATGTTGTTCCTTTGACTATAACATAGTATAGGGTAAAACTTATCTATCTTCATGGAGAATGTTCCAAATTATGGCTTTAACTGGAATCATGTAGATGACTTTTCCAGTTCTTTGACTTTAATTACATTTTTAAAATCTGCTGCAGCCTCTTTGTAAAAACATTCAGTCCATGCTGCAGGTATGAGTGAGTTAACCATGAGTGGAAACAATTAAAGGTGTTAAAAGTCACCTTTAAGGATTCATTTGACTATATTCAGTCTATATTTACTTTTATCTTTAGTACTGTAATGCTCCAAAATGTCCGTGGCAATGCAATTCAGCTAATGCACAGTAAATGTACCAACACAAAAACTCGTTAACTTAATACTTCACAATCATTTCACAAAGCTCTTTACGTTTTTTTGTTGACCTCATTTGCGTTCGTCTCAAGTTTGATCTGTTTTTTGACCCTAATCTCTTGCCGTACACCACATCACCAATCAGCATTACCCCCCTCTCTGTGGTTTCATAAATACAAATTGCCGCGCTTTGATAAGCTCCATATCTCACAGGGCTTTTGAAAGAACACAGGATGCATTCTTGTGGCTTTAATTCTCTTTTAAACATGCTTTTGGTCATTTTGTGCTTAGTCTTTGTCCACATTTGGAAAATACTCTTTATAAACTACTCCTCTGTTTCCAGTGCAGCATCTGCTGTCAGCAATAGGAATGAACACATTACAAAGTAAACAGTTGAAGGCTTTCTCCCCCGTGAATGCTGTGCTAATAGAGCCATGGGTTTGTTGTGAATACAGTTTGACGGCAGAATTAATCCAGTGGTGGTTTATGGGGCTTAAACGGGGGTGTTACACTTCTGTGGGCTTTTTAGCTGCTAACACAGAACATATTTAGATCCACATGTTACCTTTTAGTGTTTAGAAAATATTGTCAAAAAACATTTAAACATGTTTGACAAGCTTCTGTTTTTGACGATCTTGAGTCCCCCCTCCCTTTGCTCTCCGCACTACACCACTCCCCCTTCAGAGCTAACCATAAGGAGGGTTCAAACAGGGCCCAGGAGAGATCTCTAGATTACTCAGACATGCATGGATGACACATATAAAACCTCTTCAGGCATGTTAAGGATGAGGGGACAATGTTATAACATGGTAGAAGGCTCCACAAAAATCAAAAAAACTGTGTAGAAGTCCGGAGTTTTTATCTGTGAGGCAAGTGAAACAGGCAAAATGCAAACAGAGCATTTTGAATGCTCAGAGAGGACGACTTTGGATTAATGAGATAATGAAACAAATGTGAATGAAAACTAAATACAACTCCAGGTATGTTTTTTTGATTAGGGGACAACAATAGTACATGATTGAAAGTTCAAAAAAGTCAAATTTGCCTAATTCTTGAAACTGTTACATACAGTTTGAACACAGACACTGCTTTTCTTCAGTATAGCTCTCGTACTGGTCAGGAGGATCTGTAGAAATAATGGCTGTTTTGTCTTCTATCTGACTGTAGGGCTAGTTTTTTCATGAGATTTCAGACTGTGCACAGTTATTTCTGATCCACAAAACTCCATTGTTCTCCGCTGGGCACACAGGAAGAAGCGCCATATGTTGTATACAGCTCTGCTCCTATAGACCTGAGTTATCACACGCTACACTAGAGCTGCTTCTGTGAGAGACTTTTTCATTAGACCAACTTCGACTGGTCTTGTGGATTGTTTTTTGTCTCACTTTTAGTTGTTTTGTTAGGGCTTGTTCAAGTGAATTCATCATTTTGTCAAGGAACAGCTCTAGACCCACAAGTTTTGCTTAATGACATACTTTTTTTTTAAACCATGCTTAACCCTGGAGAACCCACGGGTCAAATTTGGCCGCAGTTAATTGCGGCTACCCAAAATGAACAAACAAAAAGTAAAACGTGTCAAATTTCAATAAAAAAAAATCAAAAAGCTCAGAGTGCCACTTCTGGCCCCTGCATAGAGACACCTAGTGGATGAATATTGAACTAAAATGAGCCAGAGTGGTAGTGACAAGATGGCCGACCTGTTGAGCTGGAAAACTACCCAAATAAAATCGTCTCCTCAGCAAACCAGCGTTTAGTAAAATTGTGTGGGTTTTTTTTTTTGTTTTGTTTTTTTTGTAATAGCTCGCAGAATGTCTAGAAGTACGTTTTATATTCTTTTTGGATAAATTAGTGAGCCCGAGGGGTCAAATTTGGCCCTGATCCTAAATTAGGCAATAAAGGGTTTGGTGAACTTATAGCAGTAATTTAATGAAATGGTCATAATTTTCCAAAGAAGAAAAGGGTTCTTGGATTCTCCAGGGTTAATGTGAGTGGGGTCATCCCTCTTTTCTTATCTCGTTGAAGGGAAGGTAACATCCTTTTAATGCCATACTCTGGATTATTATTTCAGTTTCAATGCTAACGCTACTTTCTATTTAAATGTCAAATCTAAACATAACAGCAAAATTACACTGCCTGGCCCAAAAAAAGTCACCAACACAAAAAAAAAAAGGTCCACACACTCTAATATGTTGTTGGACACTTTTAGCTTTGATTACGGCACTGGCATTGTTTCGATTTCGCTTCTGCAATGTCACAAGATTTATTTCCATCCAGTGTTGCATTCATTTTTCACCACGATCTTGCATTGATGAGGGGTCGAGTCTGACGCTGCACCTTCTCCAGCCCATCCCAAAGATTTTCAATGGGGTTAAGGTCTGGACTCTGTGGTGGACAATCCATGTGTGAAAATAATGTCTCATGCTCCTGAACCACTCTTTCACAATTTGAGCCCGACGAATCCTGGCATTGTCGTCTTGGAATATGCCCGTGCCGTCAGGGAAAAATAAATCATAGACTGTTGCTGAACCTAGACCTGACCAACTGGAGGAGGCTCGGACCTATTATGATTAGTTAAATCCAGGTGGCGACTTTTTTTTTTGACCAGGCAGTGCACATTTATTGTAAAGGCATAGATTATTTCAGTCTGTGGCATTATTTAGACTATTAAATAACTACTTAGCCTCTGAAATTAACATTCGCATTAGCACTGGCACACAAGAAAACACACAAAAACAAAAGTGTCCTCTGGTCAAATGTCCCTCACATTTGTTTAGTGTTGAACATGTTGTTAGTGACATTCCCCCGCAGCTCTCCTGCCCACCGTCTCATCTGTCAGGATCCAGAGATTTTAGCACAAATCTGCAAAAACCTCCTACATTACAGCATGACCGCTGACTGCCCCTCTGATTGGACCTAGCCGGAGTCTGTTAAACATCATTGCGTCGCAGTTATGTGCCAAGAGCCCGTGGTCTGAAAAACGATTTCAATCACACTAACAAAACAAACCTATCAAATAAGTAGCTGCTTTGCTGTTGTTTCACCCACGTTTTTAGACATCATCCATGCATGTTTGAGTCTGAAGGGGGAGACATTAAAACTCAACCATGTATTGACTTTTTGTACTAAAATCTGTAAACTTAATCTGTAAACATTTGCCTCATCCATTTGCAGTTTATTATCACATTTAAACGCACGTGCTGTTTTGTTTTTTTCATTTTTAACATTATTGTAGGATTTTGTCCTGTTTTTACTATACTTTTTGAAGCACTTTTCATTCCTGTTTCGTCTCAGATCATAAGTGTCCTTGGAGAGAGTGTGTAACGGGTCTGCATGTTACACAGAATGTAAACTCTGGCTGTATAGTGAATTGTGTTATTGTGTTGTATTTTTGGTTTTCACTTTCACTGGGCTGACGCTGCATGCTTTTGTGCAGATGTGTTCATGTGGAAGCCTTGTACAGTGCCCCTCCTTTTAATACTGGCTTCACGGATTTCATCTAACAGCAGTTAATTCATGGACTAAACCAGGACTAAACTAGGACTGAACCAGGACTAAAACAGGACTGAACCAGGACTGAACCAGGACTGAAACAGGACTAACCTAGGTATAAACCAGGACTAAACCAGGATTGAACCAGGTTTGAACCAGGACTGAACCAGAACCAAACAGGACTAAACCAGAACTAAACCAGGACTAAACCAGGACTAAACCAGGTCTAAACCAAAACTAAACCGGACTCAGCATGGTCTAAACTAGAAACTAAACCAGTGACTATCAGTGATTTATGGAAAAAAAACATGACTCTAAAATGTTGCACTAAACCAAGTGTAAACTAGGACTAAACCAGGTCTCAGCCAGGACTAAAAACAGGGCTAAACCAGAATTAAAACCAGAACTAAACCAGGACTAAACCAGGACTAAACCAGGATTAAACCAATACTAAACCAGAATAAACCAGGGCTAAACCAAACTAAACCAGGACTGAACCAGGACTAAACCAGGGCTAAACCAGAACTAAACCAGAACTGAACCAGGACTAAAACCAGGGCTAAAACCAGAAACTAAAACCAGGATAAAACCAGGACTAAAACCAGGACTCATCATGGTCTTAACTAGGACTAAACCAGGACTATCTAGTGATGTATGGACAAAACAGGGCTCTAACCCAGGACTAAACCAGGACTGAACCTGAACTCTGGGTTATTCATATATTGTTATTTTAACCCTTCTACTGGTTTAAAACTTTTTTTCGCGCTTTGCACAGCTTTTTCAGTCCAGCTAATATTAACAGAGGGCACTATATGTAGTTTTTTCTGTCGCTGTCACTCAAACAGATGTTTTATATTTAACAGTGGGTTTTGTCTTGTGTCTTGGTTCTATAGCGTCTGAATAATAAACCATTTTCTAAACCAACTTTGTGTTAGTCCTTGTTGCCATTGGGCTGATCTCTCTGAGGGTTACGGAGTCAAAGATGAGCCGCAGATCCAAAATGGCTGACAGCCCTGACACCGTCTCTATGTAACATCATCTCTGACTTTAATCAATGAATAAGCTCTCTCTCTCTCTCTCTCTCTCTCTCTCTCTATATATATATATATATATATATATATATATCTATATATATATAATATATACTTCAGTTCTGTCAAAGGAATTTACGTGAGGAGAAAATGACACTCAAAGTTCAACCTGACATCACTCATCGCTCCTTGTTAAGAGGATATGATCAGCTATGGAAACCCAGGAGGGACAAAAAGATGGCAGTTTAAATGGTATTAGATTTTTGGGGGTGATGATTTTTTTTTTTTTGCCCCAGTACGAGCAGATCTTGAGTTCAAAATGAGTCTATGTCTATGTATAATATCTGCATCTAATTATGGAGCATTTTACTGTCAGACAATCAGAAATTGCACAGTTAGCATGCTAGTTGTTTCTAGTGTTACCTTGATGGCAAAAACTCATCGAGGTGAATAATTAGGATGCTCAGAATGCATAAGGTAAGTGAGGAATAACACTGCAAATGGTTTAAAATGATAAAATGGTTCTATTTTTCCTAAACTCTGCCCACAACCACAACCACACTCAAACTCCACCCCTGCAGCCAGGTGTTTCAGATTACAAACACCTGTGTGATGTCACCAAGTACTTAAAACTGCAGCCTCTGGAGGTCAGGGAGTGAATTCTGAAGGTTCTGAGTTTTCACATGAGGCCTGTCTATATACAGAGAATGAGAAAAACATGTGTGTCCTTTATCTGCAGGTTGACACACTGGTGACACAAGTTCATTTGTGGTTGTATGTCATGATCCACGCTTCCCTGCTCCTGTTTTGCCTCCTGTGTCTCCTCTCCCCCTCCCCCACCTGCCTGACTCCAGAGCTGGGCGGAGTCCTGGCTCCTCCTGCATACACCTGCAGCCTATCAGCGCAATCAATGCACCTGCGGGAGGTTAAAAGGAGCCAGGACCCAGCTCTCTTTGCCAGGTTGTCGGCGTCTGTTCGCCTCACTGTTGGGCCTCGTGTCTCTGCTGTGCTACCTGTCCGTGTCCTGCCTGGTGTCCTGCCCGTGTCGGCCTGTGTTCCTGTTCAGCACCCTGCCTCTCTGCGCTGCTCTGGACTCCCGTCTCCGACCTTGTCTACCGGTACCGGCTGTGTTCCTGTCTCGTTTGTTCCCTGCACCTCTGGACCCTGACCTGCACCCCTGCACCCAGCTCCTCGTATGTTCTCCCATCACTTGTCTTGTGTCTTGTTCTGTTCATAAACACCCTTAAACTTGCCCCGAGTCCCGCATCTTTGGTCCGCCTCACACCCCACATTGACATTGTAGTAGTGCCTTTTTTTTAAACTGTCAGACCCCTAGGCTACATACTGTACCTTTCCCTCCTCTGTACCACATACTATTTGCTCCCTCCTCTGCAGCCCATATCTTCACTCTTCCTCCTCTGGACCATATATTCACTGTCCCTCCTCTGTCCCTCCTCTGTCCCTCCTCTAGACCATATATTGTCGTCCCCTCTGTACCATAGTTTTTTTCTAACTGTATTTTTGTTTTTAAAACTTGTTCCTGGTGCCCTTTCAGACCCAGCGTGATGCATTCGGGTTCATTTAGGCAGTTGGACATAGCAGTGCTGGGCTGTCTCATTTATTTTGGCCACAAGCTGAGGGCAGACAGGACTTTCGCTTCGGCCGCTTTGAAACTAGACAAACTCACCAATTTAACGCGCCCAAAAGCTCCAGCCAGGGCGAGGAGAGGGGAGCGGGAATCTCTCCAAACGTCTATGTGAGGATGGCAGGGTGTTTTATCCACAGTCCTGCTCTACGGGAAGTAAACAAACAAGAACAGGTTAGGATGTGCAATGCTAGCACTAGACCGCTACAGCAACCTGGTTTAGACCTAGTTTAGATCTGGTTTAGACCGGTTTTAGACTCGGTTTAGACTCGGTTTGGACCCGGTTTAGACCCGGTTTAGACCCGGTTAAGACTTGGGTTTAGACCTAGTTTAGATCTGGTTTAGACCCGGTTTGGACCCGGATTAGACCCGGTTTAGACCCGGTTTAGACTTGGGTTTAGACAAGGTTTAGACCCGGATTAGACCCGGTTTAGACTTGGGTTTAGACCTGGTTTAGATCTAGTTTAGACCTGGTTTAGACCTAGTTTAGACCTAGTTTAGATCTGGTTTAGATCTGGTTTAGATCTGGTTTAGATCTAGTTTAGATCTGGTTTAGATCTGGTTTGGACCTGGTTTGGACCTGGTTTGGACCTGGTTTGGACCTGGTTTGGACCTGGTGGTTAGACCTGGTTTGGACCTGGTTTGGACCTGGTTTGGACCTGGTTTGGACCTGGTTTAGACCTGGTTTAGACCTGGTTTAGATCTGGGTTAGCAAGATCGGATCTGGTTGGAACTGGTTTAGATCTAGTTTAGATCTGGTTTGGAACTGGTTTAGATCTAGTTTAGACCTGGTTTTGGACCTGGTTTGGACCTGGTTTAGTTTAGATCTGGTTTTTAGATCTAATTTAGACCTGTTTAGATCTGGGTTTAGATCTAATTTAGACCTTGTTTAGATCTGGTTTAGATCTGGTTTAGGTCTAGTTTTAGACCTGGTTTAGGTCTAGTTTAGACCTGGTTTAGGTCTAGTTTAGACCTGGTTTAGGTCTAGTTTAGACTGGTTTAGGTCTACTTAGATCTGGTTTAGATCTAATTTAGACCTTGTTTAGATCTGGTTTAGATCTGGTTTAGGTCTAGTTTGTTTAGACCTGGTTTAGGTCTAGTTTAGACTGATTTAGATCTAGTTTAGACCTGGTTTAGATCTGGTTAGTGGCGATTGTGACTTAATTCAGCACGTTTGTTTTTTTTTCTTCAAGCACTGGTTTTGAGCTGGTCATGGGTTAGACAACTTCTCCTTCTCTGGTTAGATCCTGGTTTGGTCATAGCTTAATTCTGGTTAAAAGATGATTTAGCACAATTTTCACCCACAACAACCTAGTCCAGGTTTAGTCAAGGTTTTAGCCTTTAGCCTGCTCAGGGTTAATGATTCTGTCCAATGGCTCAGCCCACAAGCCTACGTCACCCACGCTCTCACACGACAATTTCCATAGATATACAAAAGCATGATACAAAGCAATACACTACAACTTCACAAACCTGACGCAATGTGCAGTAGTTCCGTGACAAAATATAATATTGTGATTGTGTTGTTATAGTGCTCTGAAGGGGTAGTAACTCAGCACAGGAGCAAAGGGGAGGGGAAACTCAGAGGAGCATCAAAATGTAACTGAAACTTATTACACATGTTAATATGTTGTTTTAAAGGTAACATGGTGATCTAAATATGTTGTGTTTGCAGTTAATACCCCATAAACCTACATCACACCCTTTAAATGTTAAGAATCTTGAGAATAAATGAACATATCAAACAGAAGATTTTAGCTTGAAAACCAAAGACAAACTTGAACACAAGAGTTTACATACATAAGAGTTTTATTGCAGCTAAACTCGCGCTCCCTCTCCTGTCTCCATCCTCGTTGATGTAACGACACGTGGCTGACCTTACATCATTTAATCAAATAAATGCCTTGAACTGAGTGGCCATTTCCATCTCTGACCTTCTGTGCATGCATTCCCTCTATTTTCTATAATATATACAAATCATGCAGTTCTTTTGAAACGGCACAGAATGGCCTAAAGAAGTATGACCTCTAGCTTTTCTGTAGCAGTTCTTATTTGTTTTCAGTCAGACAGCTTTAGATCCAGTTTAGACTGGATTTGGACTGCATTTGGACTTTAACTTGATTTATACCTGATTTAGAGCTACTCCTGGTAGCTCCTAGAGTTTACTCCTGGTTTAAACTTGGTTTAGATCTGGTTTAGACCTAGTTAAGAAACGGTTAGGGTTGTTGGCTTGTAGTTCAGACCCGATTTAGAAGTCTTTTAGCTCTAGTTAAGCCCCAATTTAGAAGTGGTTTAGACCTGATTTAGACCTAAACCTAGCTCTACTGTTTTCTTAGTTTCCTTTGTTTGCTTTGGGTCTGAGGATGGAGTTATAAATAGGAGATAAATTATGTCTAAGGACCCATTCTTATTCAAGGAAGGTTTGTCTTTCCTAACAAAAATTGCTTTTTTAACTCCCCTCTCAAAAAATGATTTTCTCTGTACCTCACGATCTTCAAAGGAGTGGTTAGTGGCTTTGAGATAAAGATGTATGTACAGCAGACTGGGGTCGCAGAGGAGCTCTCTTGCGACGGTGTTGGTACGGTCATTCTCTTAAGGAGTGGCTGTTTAGTTTTTCAAATGTAACGCTCTCACTGCACTCCAGTCCGCCGTACATCTCCATCTCAAAGCCACTAACCACTCCTTTGAAGATCGTGAGGTACAGATCTTAGCCAGCAGAGAAAAGACATGGTTTGAGAGAGGTTAAAGAAGCAATTTTTTTGGAAAAATTGGAAAAACAATCCTTCTTTGAACAGGAATGGGGCTTAGACATTATCTCATATTTATAACTCCATCCTCAGACCTGAAGGAAACAAAGAAAACAATAGAGCGAGCCAGTGGGGTGATTTCAGCTGAATGATTTAGTGGTTTAGTCCTGTTTTAGACCTGGTATAGACCTTGTTTAGACCTGCTTCAGCCCATTGAATTGACTGGCTATATTTGTCTTTGACCTTCATTTACTTTATGCTTTTCTGTAATATACAAAGTCATGTATTTTTTTTTTAATGGTACACACAACAGCCAAAGGGAGCATAGTCTCCTAGCTCGCTTTTATTTGTTTTCATTCATGCGACTTTTCAATGAATTATTTTTATTTCTTTTGCATCCTGTCCCTGGGCACTGTCAACACCGCCACCTGAGTCTGTAGCATGTGTTCTGAGGGTCGACCATTTTGAGAGAGCAAATTTGCAAAAGTTAAATTAAAAAGGCCCTGTGCTTCTCCTTTCTCTGCCGACTGGCCTTGTGCTGAAATGGTTTGAATAATAAAAGTCAGCCAGAAGCACAGTTCATAATACTGTATAGAAATCAGAGGTCCAACAGGCAAGAAATGAATTCCAGTGTGAAAGGTCCACACTTCAAACTCCGCCCCTGCAGCCAGGTGTTTGTAATCAGAGCAGTCTTTCGTGATGTCACCAACTACTTGAAAATGCAGAATCCAATGAAGGCAGCACAAACAAATAAAAGCTACAAATTGGCCTAGTTTGCACTAAAGTTAATAAAAATGACTGGGAACAGTAGATAATGTTATTAAAACACCATATACACAGTTAAGTATCACAAGACAAGTGGATTTAGTGTTTATTTCTACTTTAATTTATCCTCTCCTTGTTTTTTAACATCATTCCTCTTCCTCCTCCCCATCCTCCTCTTCCTCCTGCCCCTCCTCTTCTTCCTTCTCTTTCCCTTACTCTTCCTCCTCCTCCTCTTACCACTCCTCCTCTTTTTCCATGTCTTCCTCCTCCTCCTTCTTTTCTTCCTCCTCTTTATCCTCCTCCTTTTTCCTCTGCTCCTCTATCTCCTCCTTTCTTTACTCCCCCTCTTTCTCCTCATCTCTTTCCTCTTCCTCGTCACTCTCCTCCTCTTCTTCTTCCTCCTCATTCTTGTCCTCGTCTTCCTCCTCCCCCTCCACTTCCTCCTTCTGCTCTGCCTCCTCCTCTTTCTCCTCGTCTCCTCGTCCTCTTCTTCCTCTTCCTCTGAACAGAAAAATAGTCTTGTACTAATTGCTTCATGTTTATTATTGATTGCAGACTGCTCTCTCTCTCTCTCATCTGTCATGGTGGATCCTCCTCACCTTGTATCGGCCTGTACGCTTCACCAGGATAAAGCCGAATACAAGGGGTTTTTATATATCTAACACCCAGGCGTGACGAATGGGTCTGCGCCCGTGACATCATAAATCTCCATACTGTGTGAGCTACATTGTATTTTTTTGCATAGCCTTGAAGCCTTCATATATTGTAGGTGTTGTTCGGAGGGTCCTTAGTCACCCTGCTCATAATATAGATTACCACTCGGGGGGAGAGAAGATCAATTTAAAGGATCATAGAACGGGAAGTCATTTTTATGGTTACTTATAAGCAGAGGTGGTAGTGCAGCGCCTGCTTGTCTTCGTGGAGATGTTATTGCTTTGGAATTTGGAAACAGTATGGCATTAAAGAGAGGGGACTAAACACCTAAACCCCACCCACAACCATGGTATATGGAACAGTGTGATTGGTCTAACAGGCATCCACACTGGTCTAAAGTGTGCCCCTAGCTGCAGCCAGTTGAATCAGAAACACCTGGCTGTAATCAGGGCAGTCTTACCCTGATGTCATGTAATAACTTGGAATTGCAGAGGGCGCTGAAGGCAGCACAAACTTGGATTTAAGTATTTTTGACCAGAAAGCTGCACATTTGCCTAGTATGGCACTAAAGTTCCAAAAAGAGACTGGATACAACACACCCCCCCCCCCCCCATTCCCGCATAAAAAAAGTGGTTCCACTCTGAACTGATCTATCCCTATGGAGCTTCAACAGTGGACGGCCTGCCCCTGGTTCAGGACGTATCGCCCTTTTCCCCATTCCTTTTTTCTCATAGGCTTTCAGACAAAAAAATAAAATAAACATTTGAAAGCTTGGTCAGGGCTAATCAGCTTGTGGTAACTAATGACCACAAGACCTATAATATATGCACCGGTATATAACATTTGAAAGGTTTTATAAACTGCTATTCAAAACTTGCTCTTGCCTTAACATATTTGTAGTGCTTTCAGAGCCACTGACCCCACAGGTTGACTGTCATTGTGTTCCTGGGCAAAGACACTTACTCCACCTCACCTCCATTCAGGTGGAGTGCACTGGTGTATGTGTGTGATGGGTTCGAACGCATTGAGTAGAAAAGCGCTATATAAAAATGTATCCATTTACCATCTGTATTTTTTGAGGACAGACAGACTCTGAGGATGAGGAACATTCCAGGCCAAAGCAAAAACATCTTAATGGTGTCAGACAGTCTTGCCAGAAAAGTGCACCTTAAAGATACATTTGAGATAGATAGACTGAGATATATTGTGCTTTTGTCTGCTATACAGTTATAATCTGTGACACCTGTGGAGTCATTATGTTATAATTCAGACATTTTAAAATGACTAAACTACGGTGCAGTGTGGCAACCGTCTACCACACAACAAAGAGTCATGCAGTTGTCGGCAACCTCCAACAGACAGTATAGCTGCACATTACACTAGAAGTAGCTGGATTTTTACACAAAATTTCTACCAAAATGGCTGCACGACTCTGGGCCGGATCCTACAGCGCAACCCACCGATTAAGAAATACAATTGGAGAACAAAGTAAGTACAGAGAGTAGGAGTGTACTCAGTGACAGTGAAAATGGGGATAGATCGGAGCAATGACGTCTTAAAATATGCATGAATCTATGCCAAACATAAACAACTGCGACGAGGGTAAAATGAGAAGGGGAAACAACTATAACATGGTTAAAAAGGTTGAATTTGCATAATATAAGGCTGGATGTAACTTCGAGTTACATCCAAGTCTCCAAGCTGTTTATGGCTGTCTCCTGCCTGCTCATCAGGCCCAAATAATCAAACTTTTGATGACGCCTCTCTCGCCCTTCCCTTAGGCCTGAGTAATGTAGTCACACTAAAAAGCCCCTCCCTCCTCTCCGCTCTCCCCTCCTCCATCTCCATCCGTCTATATCAATCTCGTCACTCATATTGGTTCTGAATGCATTAGCGCTGGTGGCAGGTTTTCAGTATTGCATTTGTATTGCTGTGTGGAAGGGAGAATGAGTGATTGATGCTCTGTCTCAAGTGTCTAATCGTGCTTTTAACGTAACGAGCAAAGAAAGATCCGAGACGAGTTTGAAATCGGGAACGCTTTTGGGAAATCAGCGTGGGATTCTGAAGTCGTGTTTGAGATGTATGACGGCCAGCTGCGTGTAGTGCATGTTCATAAGAATGGCTACACGACGAACACTTGAAAAACAAGTGTTTATCATTTTTTTATGATCTATTAGCTAATAAGTCCACTGCCTTTTGACCCATCCATCCCTCAATAATGCTGGGTAACAGCTGGGGGGCATGGTTAGCTGAGTGTTAGCACTCAAGCTGTACAGCAAGAAATTACGGTTTTGATTGCTAAGGTCATCTAAAAACATGCCACATAGATAAAATCTTCCAGCTAAGGTAGTCCTGACCAAGACTAAGTGAAGATCTGGAGATGGGTCCGTTACCCTTCAGCAAAATGAAGTCATGGTTGAATGAGCACAGGAGCAAACAAACAAAATGACATTTCCCTCACCTTAGATTAAAAGTTAGAGTACTGTTGCTCATGAGTCTCTGCGAAAAATCCACCATTATTTTTTCAATTCCCTGTAGTGATTGTTTTCCCCTTGTAAGCAGCCATATTTGTTTTGATGCAGACGGAAACATGTATGTCCCTGATTGGGTAATCCACCTGTCAATCACATCATTGAAAACTAGGGGACATTCCACCAGTGGCCAGACTGACTTTTTAAGTATTGGATCCCAGGCAATATATATCTGTCTTCTTTTAGGGCAGAGGTTATCCATATCTACTGCACCACCATTCCATTAGCTTTCATTAGCAAAACCATCTGGGCTTTTTTTGTGATACTGGTACTAAAATAGGGACCAGAAAAGATGCCTATTGGTGGTTTTCAACATTAAATCGTAGTATTTTCTTTTAGTTACTATGTGGTGCTTATATCCATGTAATCCCTTCAGTTGTCCCGGTAGCTTTCTATATTGGTTACAGGGCGTATACCTTAGACTGTATATTAAATGACATGGCTGCTGGCTGCCACCAACAAATAGGAAGTGAGCATGGCCGCCTTGACTTGGCTCCAACTCACTTTGCATTGGAAAACTGGTTACTGTTACAAACCGGTTCCTAGGGTAAAACATGAACAAACAATATTAAAGAAAGGAAAGGGCTCAATGACTTCAAAAACTGGTTAAAGATAAAACACACAACAAATCAAACCTACTCACTCTCAAAGTTAGTTTTACAAATGGCATGCAGATCAGTTTGAAATCCAGCCGCAGGAGTGGCAGGGGGCGGGTCCCTTTTAAGGTGCTGCTGCCACAGTTGGATAAGCCAGGATTGGCCAGGCTCTGAGGACATCATCTCCAATCCCTGCAGAGTCCTGGAGTCAATCAGACGCCAGCTTGAGGAATAACACACCAATTGCAGGAGAGGTCGCGTTGTTTTGCTTGCATACAGAAACATCAGCAGCAGTATCATTGCCTCGTCTGACCTGGAGGAGAGATGGAAGCCTAGGACCGTAAAACAGCCGTCTTGTATCAACACGACTCTAACATAATTCTGGTATTTTTCATTTCATTATTGTGCCCGTAACTCTCAGATATGAACATTAATAAGAGTACAAAATCAGGTTGCCTTCTCTTCCCCGAGGTTGCTCCTGCTAGACTTAGCAACAGTGGTGTGGCGGAGGAAGGGGCTTTTACCTTCAACAGACTACTTCAGATTTGCCCTTTAGTTGCTGATGATATTCGCCCGGAATGCCCTAATATGCAACTTGGCTCCATTTCACTTCCCATAACTGCTAGTTCTCGACGAGCGTCACTTGATTGGATTGATTACTACGGTCATGGGTGTAATACAGTCGATGTGTCTTTATACTTGTTCTGATCAAGATCATTCCTAAAGATATTCAGGAAAGTTCATTTCTGTCCTGCTCAAAATGAGTATCTAGTTTCGATATTAGTTTTAGCATCGGATTAGTATCAATTTTCGATACGCTTTACAACCCTACCCCCAGAATAGGGGGCAAGGGTCAGTTTTTTTCCTGTATCTTACATTAGTACTTTGCCACTGGCTGCACACATGCCACAGCTTTCAAAAAGGAGACTGTAAATTACATCTGCCCAAGCCATCAATCTCTCACACCTACGGCCACAATCCGTCAGAAAAAATAAAAATAGAATAGGTACGATGGAAAAGCATTCGCGATCGCGATGGCGGTCATGGCGTATGTCTGTACAATTGTGAATTCCACCGAAGCAGAAACTGACAGCAGCAGTGCAACAAACAACATGGAGATCTGAACAGAATATTCGCACACAGTTTTAAAGAGGCAGCGGAGAAGTGTCATATAAATATATACGCCGAGATCTGATATGGGAAAGTTAACAGCCAAACTTTGGTGATTCTCTCAAAAACTGAGTGTGTCCACGTTCACTGGTGGTTCAAGAGGAAACTGATAGTCACGTGCTGATCTGCTTTTTGTGGTGTCTGTGGATAAATATTGTTTTTTTTATTTTTTTGTATATTTTAATTCTAGGGTTGTGATGATGTCATAAGACTCCCAGTTGGGGAGCAAGAGCCAGATTTCCTTTTCCATATAATGACACAGTCAAACTTTGCCAGGAAAATATCCAAAAGATAAATCCTTCATAATGTATGAAGCTAATCATTTGTATTAATCGACTAGACACTAAGAAAGTCACTGTCTTGCAACACACAACTTGCATTTAACCAATATTAATTTTAGCGGCCCCATCTGTATGAAATAGAGGTTGGCCAAAAGTCACTGACAGTTTCTAAAATAGTTTTATTTTATTGTTTTCAGAGCATTAAGAACGGACCCTTCGACATTAATATGAGCAAATACATGCACCGAGGAAACAAACCCTCATGTAACAGTGGTACTTTGAGTCACATGGGTCAAATTCAGACCCGATCCGCAGGCTGTATTACCGTCTTCATTTTAATACCGAGATGCCACCAAGAGTAAATGTCACTTTAAATGAATAATAAGTGGTTTTCAGTATGTATGTGATCTCCCAGACCTGACAATTCCAGATTTCTCCTGTGGGGCTGATCTTAAAGAAAAGGGTGTTTGTGAATAAACCTCAGACAATAAACTACTTAAAACATAATATCGAGGATACAAATAAGAGCCATTAAGCCCGAAAATGCTTTAAATGTTATGGGTGTGTTGTGTGTGTGGATTCAGCCTATTCAGTGTGAAACTGAACAATGGTGGACACTTTGAAAAAACATTATTTCAAATATTGGGTAATTGTACTTCCCCTAGTTAAGTAGTGATGAGTTCAAGTGTAAGTGAACAATATTAACTGTATATATTGAAAAATCACAGAAGGTTCGCGTTTACCTACTGCTAAATACTGCTAAAATGTGATGAGTAGCAACTTCAGAATTATAGGAGCTACTGAAATTCTAAAAAGTGTCAGTGGCTTTTGGGCCACCCTGTATTACTGGCTTATGTAATGTTGTGATCTCATCTGAAACCCAGGCAGCAGTGTGCCATAGTTGCCTGCAAATCCAGAATGATAACTGTCTTTATTTTTATAGAGATTGATATTCAGTCTGGTCCCCACTCCCTCTGTTTCTGAGCCAGAACCAAACATGATCATCCAACAGATTAGTTTTTTCCAGTGACGCATGTGAAACGAAGAATCTCATTGGTCCCTATGATTTTACAAATCAAATCAAATTGATCTCACCTCAGTCTTAACAAAATTTTGCGCTTCGCTAATGGTTCTGGGCAGAAATTTGCCAATGTTTGTCGTACCCCTTGTGATATTTTTTCCATTTATTTTTTCCAATACAGATGGACCATGCATGAAACAGGGAGATTCGAGAGGTGACTTTAGACTCGCGCTTTTGCAAAATCTTGTGTGTTGTCTGGATCCCAGGCAATGCCCATAGTTAATATAAATCTAACTGTGAGGTTCAGCAATTTTTACCTAAAGGGCCTGTAGCACAAATTTTGAACGCCTGATGAAGAGAAAAAAAAAAAAAAAACCAAAAACATGCAAATAGGTGTCAAATCCCTTCGCAAAACGGCAGTCTGATCAGGTCCCAAGATCTGGAGATGGGTCCCCGGGCACGGGGCGCGCTGCTTTCACCCACTGCTCCTGACAGATTACCCCCAGCGGCATGAAGATAAAGGTAAAAATTCCTGTGTACCTCGACCTTTATCTTAGGTAAAGTGCATATAGCAGATTTTCATGTTTCCATAAGCCTGTACCCAGTATGTAACATTTTTTTCATCATGATTATGTTTTTTTGCACAAAAAATATGTAGAAAAACGGGCTTGCATCTCCCAAACCTGACTTGGAAATGTAATATTACCCAGGATAGCATAAAAACGTGTCCGATCTTCTGTGGAGAATGTTCCTAGGTGTGGTTTATAACGTTTGTATTTCCGCATGCGGTGAGGTTTTCCCCATTGGCTAATTCACCTGGTCAATCACACCCATTTGAAAACAGGGAGAATCAGACTCACATCTTCATAAAGTATTGAAGAACTGTGTATTTTGGATTCCAGCGCAGTGCATTTCGTCACTTGTTTTCCTCATCGAGGTGAGTCTTCCAGATGATTTCTAATGAGTTTAAAATATAATCCCTTTATACTCAATACGCAAATACCATCCGAAATGCAGGGACATTTTCTAGGCAAAAAAGGCATTTTGAGCTGCCAGGAACCAGCAGCCCAGCCAGAGAAAGACCAAGTAGAGCAGATTACTGATGTAAAGGGGGGGGGTGGATATGAAAGACGACATAAAGTTAGTCATAGACCTCAATGTGTACGACGCACCCTAACGTTACATTCCTAAAACCAAAATGCTTGTGTGCTAAAGCAGCATGAAAGGTTAAACTCTGAATCATGATATATACCTCTCGATCCCTCACTTCCACTTCCCACGCAGTGTCTGGAGCCCCGCTGACCCCCGAGAGGCACCAGCATGTCAGGATGGCACCGCAAGTTCACCTACACCACCCCCCCACTTCCACCCTCGGTCCCCTGGGTGACCACACCGCGCTTTGACACAAGCTCAGTGAACCTGCTTAAGACTTGCTAATTCCCGAGGAATTATGGACAGATTAGAACAGATTGGGCTAAAGGAAGATGACAATAATGCAACAGGCTCAGTCAGCTCCTTTTAAATGGGGAGGAAAGTGAGAGAGCAATTTTAGAGCGCCAAAAACGAAACTGAAGCTAAATTAAACATTTTAATAAGCTGTTTTGGGTGTGAATATACCATTTACCAAAATCAATAAAAGGTAACATGGTGATTTAAATATGTTATGTCGGATGATAGCAGTTAATAATACCCCATAGAAGTGTAATAGGCCCCGACTTTAAAGGGTCTATAGTATATTGCATAAATGTTGGATCTTTGTTATAATGTTGTTTTTTCTCATCACAAACAGACCTGGAGTTGTGTTTTGTTTCAGATTCACACATGTTAAACACCAAATCCTGCCGCATATTTAGGCTATGTTCTTCTCTCTCAAGCTGAAAACACTCTGTTACTACCTTGTGATGTCATTAAGCGGGGGAATACAGGAAGTGCTAGCGCTGTGGTGTGTGTGTTTTTTGTTTTTACATTCCACAGCCGGTGGAATTGTTTTAAAGTTTGAAACTAACTATTATTTCAGCCTCATTGAAACTTCTCTGCTGCTCTGCACTAGATCTTAATCTGAAGAAAGAATAAAGGGAAAATTTGCAAAGAAGGCAACAACTTAAAGTAATTCTAGAATTGCAGTGGTGTCCCACACTATGGGCCCGGGTGGCCAAATGGCGGCCCTCAGTAGCAACCGCTTTTATTGGCCTCAGGCTCCTGCTGAAACCGGCCCAATTGATCATAAGCAGCGTACTTTTAACAGCCAAAAATTAAAACTATTTTACGCTCTCCTATCCTCAAACATTCACATTGCAGTGTGATACAGACCTAAACTGAATCTCGTTTTCAAAGCCTTATTAATACGCAGCGGCTCTGTCAAAGCTGTGTTTTAAAGCACACACACTGTATTGATCACGGGTCTCTGGCCCTCTGCTTTGAATATATTTTGAGATGTGGCCCTTGATTTAAAAAAAAAAAAGTTTGGCAGAAAAACCTCTGTCCTAGAGTATTGTAGAGTAAATCAGTACAATTAAGGATAAGATATATGTTGTCACTTTTACACTTTTTGAATTACAACTTGAGACAGGCATTCATCACAAGTTGGAGACCAGACTAAGACTAAATATGCAGAATTGTGTGCGTTAAACGTGTGAATCAAAACAAACACACACTCCTAGGTATTTTTTTGAGGAAGTAACATTTCATTTTGACATGGCTAAATACTCACAAGAATCAGCTTTGTGTATACAAATTCACAGTCTTTTAAAAAGAAATCTCAGTACAGGTGTAACCCAGGTTAAAATTCATTATTATTATAACTCCCCTGCATTGACCTGCCGTTAAATCTTGTTTATATAAAAGCGACACATTAATATATATTTATTTCTGCCCTCCGCGTCTCTCACGTAAGACCGCGTTACGACTCCCGCACCCCTAATCACACGTGACCCGAGTCCGCCAATCACAGCACGCAGAGCGTCTTCTCAACCTGTGTCGGCAGCTCCCTGGTCAGAGTTGTGGGGAAGTCCTGCCGAGGCAGGTGTGAAAAAGGTCAGTAACAAACAATTTACAATACTCGCTCTTTTCTTGTTTTAAGGCTTCAAACCAAAACTTAGTAGTTCGCTCTTAACATTGTAGAGCTTAGAACCTCCGGTCCGGGCGGGGAGGTCCGTTTGCCGAATGTAAAGTGCCGCTAGCATCTGATGCTAAACTAACTACTTAGCATTAGCATACGCGGGCTTATGTGTTGTTTTCTTGGTTGTGCTTATTGTAAAACACGTTGAATGCCTCTTTTTTGGAGCATTTTAGCTGCACTGTGTTATTCAATGTTTATGCTGGTAATTCAAGACATTCATTGCTAAATGTTTTATTTTGAGAATGTATTAATGTGAAAACCTGCCAAGGTTAACACTGCAGCTATGAGCCATAGCATACAGCCACAGTGTGCCTTTTTTTAGGATTATTATATTTGCAATAAACAATTAATTATTGTATTTGACTGCTAAAGTATTTTGTGTACACAATGGAACTGAACACTAACCCACACTAAGGTTAATTACTTTAGACATTTGATTTTATATTTAAGTCACTTATTTAGTCCTGTTTGTTCAAATACAGTCGCCAGGTGTTCTTGATTTAAGCCCAGAACCTACAGCTTCATCACCCTACGGGTCTGGTAGGGAGGCTGACACAGGCCTGCCCCCCCCCCCCCACTCGGTCTATCGTTTTGCTGACTGTTGTAACGATAATCAAAGCCAATGGACACTATTCTAACGGACAATACGAATGGATACTGTGCAAAAAGTAATCATACTGCTCAAATACTGGAAAAGGCAGTAATAAGTGGACGCTACCTGTACGGATTACCATTCTTTTGATTTTTTTTCCTTTTGTTGCAACCAACTCATCTCAACCAACTAAGAACTTAAAGTGCCTTACCTATCACATCTTACCGGTTCAAATCTGCAGAATGTAAATATTACTATTTTTGTTGTTTTACTATTTTGTTTCTGTAAATACTATTTTGTCTAGATATATATAGCTATAATGTATGGTACCAGCAACCAAACATAATTTCTGGCCTCCTGTCTTACTTAGCTACAAACCCAATCCAGCAGGCGAATCTAAATCCTCTGATCTCAGTCACACTCAGCCCAATTCACCACAATACTTTTCTCTTTATTAAGAATTAATATACATATAAGTTAGGGCACATCAATACATGCTAGGCACATGACTCTTAACATGCAGGCACCTCACTCTCCTATAAAACCCAAGAAGGATTTCATGCTTAGGGTCATGAATTTAGTCTCAATCATTATTACAAAATGAGAAAGTTCTTGACCTGAAAAACACTTCACCAAAATCACAGAAACTGCAAAAAAAAAAAACCAAGGTCATCCTAATGGGGATTCTCACAGAAACGAGGTTGAAGCCTGATCAACGCTAGAAGCTGGATAAAAGAGCCAAAAATTGTACTTCAAGAGTAACGTTAGGTCCAGAAATTACTCAGTAGTAACTGTCCTGGACATAACATCTTATTTATATTTGAAGTTAATATAATGTGGAAGAACTAACAAGCACTTAATTAAAGCACAAAATGTGTGTATTTTCAAAGGAGGGGGGACACAAAAAAACTTTATAACTCACATTGCCATAAAGGTTTATGTCCACTTACTCGGCAGTGGGCAAGAGTAACTCAAAACTTTTACTCCAAGTCAGACGTACTATTACTTCAGTAACAGTACTGCAAGTAGGAGTATTATAGCTATGCTGCTCGAAAAGTACTCTGAAAAGTACAATTTTCTACCACCCACCTTCTGATCAAAACCTACCTGTATGGACCTCCAGAAAACTGACGTACCTGGGCCATTACTCAAAGAAGAGCTCAGACTCAGTAAAAAACACAGCAGTCGGCTTAACCCTATCGAGAGCGGCCTAGCGATTTCATACACCTGCGAGTTCAGCAGCCCGCCGGCCTCTCGCCTCCTCGCCCTTCGCAGTCCCCAGGACGATCACCAAGCACCACCGCACATTTACTTAAGCTCAGTGAAGCGCAGGGAAGGGCTGCACAATCCCGAGGCCATAGTCGCGAAACACTCTGGTACAAATCTGGCCAATCCATCTATAGTCTCCGAATCAGAGCCGGCGTTATGCAACGAAGTCAAACTGGCGGGCCAGGTCGCCCGAGAGAACTGCCAGATAAACCATGGGCTATGTTGGGAAGTTAATTGTCCATGCCCCAGTTTTCAGCCAAAAGTGATAGCGGTGCCGAAACGGCAGTTGATTCACAGATTGGAGTAGGGTCCAAAGCTATCTTGTTGACTAGGGAGAGGGTTTTCAAACGTAGGATTGAATGGCTGTGTATATTTGGACTGGTTTGTGGCTAGCTTGGCTGTAGCGTGCGGAGGAGAGCAGTTGACACAGGCGTGGCACGACATGACTGGCGATGGATTCGAGAGAAGCTAACTGTTCTTTGTCGTAAGAAATTATCTGGTTATATTCCTGGGTTTCTGTCTGCAGTGTGTTGGCTTAGGTTGTTTTCGGGGTTCGAATAGGAGTGGTTTGTGGTCACTTGGTTTTTTGTTGCTTGTTCTAAGCTGTGGCAGAGATGTGAGAGGGCTACGTGAACCATTGTGCTCGTAGTAAAGAGTAATGTTACTTCAAATTAGTATTATTCAATTGGAAGTACAAAGCGATTGTCCAAGAAATTACTCAAGGAACTCAAAGGTGTTTTCAAGACAGACAACCAAAAATGAGATGAGATGCTAGGAACACAAATGGAGAAGGTATTCATATTGTCAATCTTGTAGCTGACATCGCAGTGAGAAAACTAATCCAGCACTGTTTACTCAAGTAATAGTAAAAAGCATGCTTCTATAAAGTACTCTCTCTGCCAATACACTGTCTTTAAAAAGTTACTGCCAGTAACGTAAAGGTTATTTTACCACTCGGGGCCGCGCCCATTCTATAAGCAGACTAAGGGGGCAGGCCTGTGGCTTGGGGCCCCCGAGGCTGCACTGCAGGGGGGGTCCCCCAAAGAGTGCCCATACATTTATATTGAAGAATAATATATCACTTTTTAATTGTGGCAGCCAGATCAGGGCTTGTGTGTTTGAAGCAGGCCTAAAATCCCCCTTCTAAACACATTACCTTAATTGGTTAATGCATGCTATAGTAGCAAAATTATCTGCTGCTGTCTACATTTGTTTTGATTGTAGCTAGCGCCAACTATGTGTTTCCTTTCCACGGTGAGCACTAAGACTGGCCGTTATAATGTAACATTTTAAGACGCCACTGTCCAGCCGAACTGGAACACTTAAAAATCCACCCAAAATTAAGAAAAAAATGTCTAGACATTTGGTTATCATTAAACACGGCAAATGCAACTGGTCAAGGATGAAGAAGCACAGTCATAATGGTGTCAAAGTGAATCACCAAGAGGCTGAGGCAGGTAGGGAATAGAGGCGTCCCGCGACAATTAAGACGAATTCATCTTGGGGGGCCTCCTGCAAGTTCGTCCGGCCCTGTTTACACTTGCACTTGTTTGGGGTAAAGAACGTGTTTGCGCCCATAGTTTCAAACTCTGGTTTAGACTTCAGTTTTGTTTTGGAAGGGGGGGGGGGCTAGTCGAGCTGTTTTAATTTGCCGCTTAGCACACCCCCAACTTATGTCCAAAAGCTGTAAAGTACAGCCGGGGACTTCAGTAATACACAATTCGTCCCATACGTTATCGAAGATGTGAGTCTGAAATCACCGGTGAAAGCTCGATGTTTGCCTGATGGGACGTGATTGACAGGTGTTTGGGTCAGTTCAGAGAGCGCACATGGTGCTATGGTTTTAAGAGAGATAAACTATAGTGCTGGTCATGATATGATACAAATTTGATGCATTGGGTGTGAGATTGGGCAAAAACATCTCCTGAAATCCACCTGGTAGATAATCGTCTGATGAATGTAATAAACTCGCAAAACATGTTTTTATGAGTGATGATTGGACTACATGGGAACCCCCCCGACTACAAGCCCGCATAGAGTGACACTACTAGCTACAATCACTATGGAGCAAGCGGAGCCTCAGAAAAAAAAAAAGAAGAGCGCTCAGATGAAAAGGGCAGAATGCTCATTACCCTGATGGTGGATGAGTTTGTGAATGGGACGCAGGGCCGTGAATAATCACGAGCTACAATTTGGCATTATCTTCTATTGGCTGAAACATGAGCGGCGCGGCTATCGTCAGTCGCTTCAACACACGCAAAGCTTCATGAGGTCTCGAAAAGGCCTATGGTGTTCGGTTAACTGACAGTTTTTTTTAAATTAAACACGGAAAGGTTTGCAGCTTTATCAAAAATGAAAACAGTGTTTTGGTTCCATTATTAGGTTATTGTAGAGTTTGTAGAAATGCAGGGCACATGTTTCTTGTAGTTTGTGTTGCACGTACAATGAAGAAAAATATTGACGAGTGCTTTAGAAATCGGCGCATTTTAACCATTTACATGGTGACTTTTTACTGGTGGTACATTAAGGACCTGGGCTGAAAACACAATAAGGTACTTCCGACCAAAGAATATCACGACGACGAAGTTTAAACTACAAGACCTGTCAACTGGACATTTAATCGTAAATGTAGGAGTTGAAACTTTGGCTGGGACTTAAGTTAGGAAAGTACAATTCATTCGCTCTAAACAGGAAAATAGTTGGGGTGCGCCTAGAGACATAAATCTGATCGGTCCGATCATATGGAGTCCGGCCCATCCGGTAGACCGGCAAGCGAAACAAAAGCACAACTAGGAGGGCCACGTAAGGTTGAAAAGGGCGTTAGCAGGGAGGTGGCATGAACTGGAGACTAGGGAAGTATAGCTGTTTAGGCAGTTTCGAATGTAAAGTTCATCCCCGTTCCTGTTCAGATAGAGATTAAGAAGCAGTGTCCCATACAGCGAATCATGAACCAGAACCAGAAGACAGAAGGAGAGGGGAGTGGCATTCTGGATAGGCAGTGAAACGTCGTGCACGCGAATCCACAGGGGAGGACAACGAAAATTTGTCGGCGATTTGTTCAGTTGCAGATTAACAACTGTCGGGTCTTTTGCTATGGATAAGACATTCACGACTGAGGCATTACACAGACATACTTTCCGCAGCTGTTAGACTTTTTATTGTTTTGAAATAGCTATAACCCCAAAGGGCATGCTGAACATACTACATCTTAGAGCATTTTTTTCGACAGTTTTAATAGTAGTATGTTTCAGAAACACATAGGTCACTTCCACGTCCCTGTTTTATCTGCATTTATGTGGGTCGCCTTTTTCGGAGAGCCTACAACTACAATCACAAAGGGTCATCTTTCACTATTGAAGTAAAAACGTAACTACTGCACATGCTCATCCAGTTTGTTGTGAGTTGTACTATAAATAGAAATAAAGAGTTGTATGAGGACAAAGTGATTCTATCTCAAGCAGGAATTGTTTTGTATCCTGTGTCTTTGGAGATATATGGAACTTGTTGTAATAGAGCATGACTGCGATTTTTGGCTTGTGGGCGTGAGCTTATTGACATATTCTTACAGGGGGCGAACCACTAAGGTGGAGGCGCCGGGGGAGAGTATTTGCTAATGTACTCACAAACAATGCAATGGAAGATAAACATAATAAACACGCCCATAAAGGGGCATGTTTATTCATGAGGGATCGTTAAGACTATAGGGTGTAGAAAGCATCGGCAACAAGTAAATTTTTGGCATCCTTATTGTAACGCGAGATGGTATTACAAGGCAGGCATGCTCTAAAACAATTTACTTACTGATAGTGTAAACGTGCGTTGTATTTGTATTTGTATAATCCTTTTTGTAAACCTTTCCTTGATAGAGGCTGTCCCCTCAACCTGTATTACTGGCATTTCATTAACTGTGACATTTAAAATATGAAATCATCACTGGGCGGGGGCGGTCTGCATTACCTGGTGTATACTAAAAAAATAGCTAAGAGAACAACTGTATAGCCGAATATGAACTGAGAATATTTTTGCTGTAGTGTTGCACATTGTATTAGGAGTTTAAATGTTTCTAGTAGATAGTTATATTTGAGAGTTGGGCATGGTGATATGCTCTCTGTTCCCCGGGTTGTCGGATGGTTCCCAACGTGCTTGGGGGATAGAAACAAACAAAAAACTCTTGCCTTGTGAAAAAGACAGGTTCTGTATCTTATTTTATTGTAAAATACCACCTCCTGAGCGAGAGGTTATGGTAGTGTCATTTATTTGAAATAAACTTTTTAAAAGAAATTGTACTTCTACAAGTGCTTTTCTAGCAAAATACTTTTTAAAGTTTTGGTTTTCGTCTCTTCCAACTGTAAGCTGAGTTGTTCTACAAGGCAAGTGACCCAAGCTTTATGTTGACGAGTTGAAATGATTTGAGATAAAAAAAAAATACATTTTTGGTTTTCTATGGCTCTGTCTTCGCTTCAAATATAATTTAGTCTGTATCATGTTTGTCTAAATAATGTGGGCGCAGATTTTGTGCATTATTTAATGTTTTATCCATCCAAATGCATTCTCCTTCAATTATAAA
>JAIEZT010000675.1:0-12500 GCA_019594935.1 Periophthalmus modestus
CTCGTCCGTCCTCAACACCATGAACGTCCGGAGATCAACAGATCTCAGGGTAATGAACTCCGTCGGAGAAAGGGACAAAAGACGGGAGCTTGGATCTTGTGCAGGTCATCTGAACGCACGTTTTCATTTTTAATAAACTAAAAACAAAATACACCTATAGTAACATTTAAAACCAGGTCCCCCATGAAGGTGGCTGACTATGGCCAGACGATATGAACCCGAGAATGGAAAACGGATTAACCCGAACCTGAGACTACAGTACTCAGATGAACGACCAATACACACATTATATTTACATTCACGACACACTTTATAATACAGTTTATAAATTTATTGTTAGATACTTTATAATACAGTAATCATTTTAAATACATTTTATACGTGGTATCTTCTTCGGTTGTGCTGCAATGAAAAAAAAAAAAGAATCAGCGAATCCTAAGTGTGAAAAGTGATGAATCAGTCCTTAGAAAACGCCCTCATTCACACCTACCCCTTGGGGCCGCTGTCCACACGTGGGCCAACGAAGAGGCTCCTCTACATTTGAAAGACCCTGTTCGTCACCTCGAATTCTCAGAAACGAGACTTACGAGAAGTGAACCCGAGCCATTGTAGTTTCAGAAAAAGAGAACAGAGTGAATTATCCGCGGGTCTTATTCAAACGCAAAGAGAATCGATGAATATCCCTGGTCTTATTCAGGACGCAAAGAGAATCGATGAATTATCCCGGTCTTAGCAAACACAAAGAGAATCGATGGATTATCCCGGGTTCTTAGGCAAAACGTTAATCTGTGTCAATGTAAGATCCTGAATAAACAAAAGTGAATCTTATGTTTAAGCCATGTGATAATGTGATTAACAATGGATAATTAAGCTCCTTGAGTACTCAAACTGACTCTTGTCTTTATCCAGTTCGATCCTGTTTGATTGCAAAGCTCAATGCCTGCTCCACATTGTATGTCATCATGGGAGTTTTAACATCCTCCTTTTACCTTTGAGTTTCAGTCGAGATAAGTGACTCCATGACTGAAAAGATCCAGATGATTTTTCTAGTGAAGGGGGAGTGTTAAAACACAGTGTAGCCTTCCTGTATCACCCATGATGACACTATGATGATAATAGTGTAATGTGGGCCAGTACAAATAGGTACTGTGAGGCCGATAATAGTGTAAGGTGGGCCAGTAAGTTTAATGTTGGACCAGTATAAGTGATGTGGCCAGTAGAAGTGTAAATGGGGCAGTACAATAGTGAATGTGGCCAGTATAATAGTGTAATGTGGCCAGTAGAAGGGTAATGTGGACCAGTAGAAGTGTAATTGTGGGCCAGTTAGAATTGTACTGTGGGCCGTAGCAGTGTAATGTTGGGCCCGTTAAGTGTAATGTCGGGTCCATAAATAGTGTAATGTTTGCCAGTCGAAGTGTATGTGTCCATGAAGTGTAAATGTGGGCCAGTATAATGTGTAATGTTGGGCCAGTAAAGCGTAATGTGGGCCATAGACGGTGTAATGTGGCCTGTAAAATAGTGTTGGAGGCCAGGTAGAAGTGTAATGTGGCAGCGCGTAGACGTGTAATGGTGGCCAGTAGACTAGTTGTAATGTGGGCCGTATAATAGTGTAATGTGTGCCATAGTAGGGTAATGTGACCAGTAAGTGATGTGGCCCGTATAATATGTAATGTGGGCCAGTAAGAAGTGTATGTTGGGGCAACCTAGAAGTTTAATGTGGCCTGTATAATAGTGTAATGTGAGCCCGTGTATGTAATGTGGGCCTGTAGAAGTGTAGTGGTGGATGCAGTAGAAGCGTAATGTGGGCCCGTATAGTTGTTGTGGGCTAGAGAAGTGTAAGGTGGCCAGTCAAGTGTATGTGGGCCAGTATAATGTTTAATGTGGTCCCGTAGACGTGGTAATGTGGACCAGTAGAAGTAGTAATGTTGGCTCAGTAGAAGTGTAATGTTGGCCAGTAGAAGCGAATGGTGGGCCAGTAGAAGTGTAGTGTGGACCAGTAGAAGTGTCAATGTGGACCAGTATAATAGTGAATGTGGGCCCGTATAATGTCATTGTGGCCCAGTAGAAGTGTAATGTGGGCCAGTAGAAGTGTAAATGTTGGCGCCATTAGGTAGTAATTGGGCCATAGTAGTGTCTGTGGCCCAGTAGAAAGGCGGACATGTGGACCAGTAGAAGGGTTTGGTGTGCCAGTATAAGTGTCTTGCTGTGGGCCAGTAAGAAGTATAATGTGGGCCCAGTGTAAGGTATGTGGGCCATTAGGCGTAGTGTTACCATAGAAGCGGATTGTACCAATAGAAGTGGATGTGGGCCAGTAGAAGTGTAATGTTTTGCCTGTATAATAGGTAAGTGGCCAGTAGAAGTGAGAGTGGTGGCCGGTGTTATATAGTGTAATGTTGGCCAGTAGAAAGTGAAGTGGGTGGTGCGCTGTTATAATAGTGTATGGTGGCGACCAGTAAGTGTAATGTCGGGCCTGTATCAATCGTGTTAATGTGGGCCTCATAGAAGTTAATTTGGGCCTGTATAATAGTGTAATGTGTCCCGTATGCATAGTGTAATGTGGGCCAGTAATCATAGTGTAATGGTCCAGTATTGGCGTATGTGGGCCATAATGTAATGTACTGTGGGCCAGTAGCGTGTAAGTGTGGGCCTGTATAAGTGGATGTGGGCCAGTAGAATGGAGGTGGCCGTATAAAGTGGTAATGTGGGCCAGTAGAAGTGTATTTGGCCAGTAGAAGTGTAATGTGGCCCCGTATAGCTGGGCTTTCAACGTGTCTCCTAACGTGATTTTGTTCCTCGAGAAATCCTGTGTGGCCTCAGACGGCTGCACTTTCTCTATAGATAAAACATCCAGATTTGTTTATATTGAGTTTTGTTTTTGTGGACCTGACGGAAAGTCGGTCCCAGGGTGGTTTTCGTTCATCTGTTTGATCTAAAAAAAGTAAGATCGTGGACTGTTTCCGTGGTACAAATCTGCAGAAATGGTTTTAAAAAGGCAGAGACAGCCACATCAATAGTAACACTTTTAAACGCCACACCTTTACGGGCCGTACTAAAACACGCACCAAGACTCAATCATGAACAGTTTATCAAAACTGCAGTCTGTCACTTTTTCTGCTTCCTGCTTGTTTCCATGTAGATGTCTTTGCGTTGCCTGTACTGTGTTCCGCAGTATGGCTTTAAAGTTAAATGTAGGTGGTTTTTTAAGCTCTAAGAACCCGTGAGCGGGCTCGCCCTGTCCGCATACTCTGACCTGTAACACTGCCGTTTGACAGCAAAAAGAAGCGAGCCGTGAAGAATGATGATCACTATCGTTCCTTACTGTTCACCGTGTGCTGTGCGCGGGCGTTCCACAGCAACCGTGCGAAGCAATGCTCTTCGGTCCAGTGAGGTCATTAGTATTATTATTATGTATGATGATTCTTAATGATGTATTATTATTATATTATTATTATTATTAATTATCAGATATTATTATTAGTATTATGTATTTTCTTATTATCATTCTTATCATCAATAATGGAACCTGTATTTATTTAAAAAGGCACACTAAAGCGCTCATTTATATATACTGGTAATGTACACCATATATATGTGTACTTATATTTAGCAGATGTACATCATGGATAAGCCTTCCCTTTATCTGTCTGTCGGCCAGTCATCTCTCGTCGTGGTCCCTCCCTCCTTCTCATTTCTCTCCTTCGTCTTCCCACCGGGTTCCTTCGGTGGCGTGGCCCTGGTCCTGCCGCCGTCTCCTCTTCCTTTCTCCTCTCGATCAATCTCTTCCTCCTATCTTATCTCTTCCTCCCTTCTCTTCTCCTTGTTCTTTCCTCCGTCTCTTCCTCCTTCTCTTTCCCCCCCTTCTCTTGTCCCCTCCGTTCTCTTCCTCCTTTCCCTTCCTCCTTCTCTTCTCTCTTTCTTTCTCTTCCTCCTTCTCTTCTCCTTCCTCTTCCTCCTTTCTTCTTTCTTGTCTTCTTCTTCGCTACTTCTCTTTTCCCCTCTTTTTCCCCCATCGGCTTATTCTCCTTCTCTCTTTCCTCTTCCCGTGCCCTCCTTTCTTTTTCCTCCCTCCTGTTCTCTTCCCTCTCTTCTCTTCCCTGCCCTATCTCTTCCTCCTTCTCTTCCTCCTTCTCCCTTTTTGTCTCTTTTTCCTTCCTCCCTCTAACTTGTCCTCCTTTCGTCTTCCCTCTCTTCTTTGCTCTTTCATCCCTTATCCTTCTCCTTCCCCTTCCTCCTCTTCTTCCGCCTCTCTCTTCCTCCTTCCCCTCTTCTCCCGTATCTTCATCCTTCCCATTCCTCCTTCTCTTCCTTCCTCTTTCTCCTTTCCCCTCCTTTCTCTCCTTCTTTTTCTTTTCCCTCCCCCTCTCCTCGTCCTTTCTTTTCTGTCCCTCTCTCTTCTCTCCTTTCTCGTCCTTTCCTCCCTCCTTTAATCTCCTTTCTCTTCTCTCCATTCCTTCTCTTCGCTCTCTCTCTTTGCGCTCCTCTCTTCCTCCTTCTCTTTCCCTTTCTAGGGGGAAAGCCTTTCTTCTTCCTTCCTTCCTTGTCTTCCTCCTTCTCTTGCCTATTCCTCCTTCTCTTTCTATGGATGTACTCCTTTCTCCATTGGGGGCCTCCGGTCCCCTCTTCCTCACTATCTCTTCCTCCTTCTCTTCCTCCTTCTCTTTCCTGGCCCTAGCCCTGTTGTTTTTTTCCTTGTTTATTTAGGTGGTGAACATCATGTTTCCCCTCTCCGTGTTTCATTTCAGACGACCTGGGAACAGAAATACGACGGCAGTGACGGTGACACATGCTCCTCAGCTGTGGGTCCAGGCGTCTGGCTTCTTTCAAACAGTTTCAAACAACCCCATCGTCTAACGCCTTTATGAACAAACTTCAAAAAGAGCTGCGTCTCCACCCTCTCTCCACTGCCTGCGCAAGCCCAGCCACCACCAGCAGGGCCGCGCCGTGGTCGTGGCCTAAACTCAGCGTCCAGTTCATCAAACCCTCGGAGCAGAGAAGCCTTCAATCGAATCGGCGAGCACTTTCCAAGCAAAACTTGACGACAACAATCCGCTAATGTTATCGCAAGGGGAGAGCTCCAAGAGGATTCTGGGAGAAAAAATTAACACGATACAAACAGAGCTACCAGCGACAGCTCGTCTTTGGTCAAATGAACGAAAACCAAACGAGGGTTCGCTTCTACTTGGTTGGACTGAGGACGCAGGTGTGCTACACTTTGTAGCTTGTGTGATCTACTGTTACAACTATGGGGGCTGCAAAAGGACAATTCATTTGACAATTTTTTGTGTGCCAAATAAATGCAGCAGGAGCTGATGTAGGCAGGAGGCTGGCTGTCTGCATACCGGTGCACGAAGAATGACTCCGGACGGTGGCTGTGAAAGTCCAGTTTACAACTATGCTAACGTTTAGCGAGGTTAAATACAATGGATTGGTGTGATCTGTTCTAACTAGTACGGTGGCTGCAAAAGGACAATTTATTTGCCAGTTTCCGTACCCAATGATTGAAGCAAGAGTCACCTAACACCGACGGTTCCATTTTTACAAAAATGCTAACTGTTAGCTTGTCAAATAGCAGTTTTATTCTAGCCAGTTCTTTTATTTTTATTTTTCCTTTTGTGCTCATCCAATCAAAACCAGTTTACGAAGAACACGAATTACGGTGACGGCAAGAAGCTAATCTCTGCTGAAATGTTGTAATCATTCTACATTCATACTGAACGCAGGCAGGTGAGTGACAGAATGAAGTAAGTTTTCTTATTATGGAATTATAACATATGTTATGGGAAAAAGCGAAGGACTACGGTGGCTCCTGAAGGATAAATGATGAACATCCAGCGAAGACGTGACGCTCATCTTTGGCTTTTTGGACGTTTTAGAGGAGCCAGATATGAACTACAGAGGGCTGCAAAGGGACATTTTCAGGGCGGATGGCAGATAGTTTTGTTTAATAATCATTGAAACTACATTCGCTGTCGATGCAGTTCTTGTTTTTGTAGCTAAACTGTTTGACTAGTTTGAAGGAAACAGCGTCTAATCATCTGGTGGCTAAGAAAATTGTAAAAATCGTTTATTTGTCTCTGTCAAAAGGGGTTAGTTACTGGATAATGTTTTTTTTTGTTCTTTTTTCCCACAACTACAACCACTACTTTACCCTCGTTCAAGCTATAAACCGCTCCCTGTCCAACTTGTGGACAAGTGTGTCATTATCGTGACGACAAACTACATTTTCCTAACTTAACAATATGCAAATAAATGCGTCACGACCAACAAACACCAGCTACAGGGATCGAACCTGCAACCTCTGATTACCTGCTGCTGCCCATATTTGACACTAAAAGTTTGGTTACGAGATTGTTTCATATAAAATCTACCAACTTGGTTTTCAATACTTTTTTTTTAAAATGGTGCCCTTCAAACCTCTATGCTATCAGGTTAGCTCTCTGTGTGTTCATATAAACAGTCTATGCTAGCAAGTTAGCCATGTCCATTTATATAAACACGTCTATGCTAACGTGCTAGCATAGAGTGTTTTATATGAACACACAGAGCTAACCTGCTAGCAATAGACTGTATATATAAATACACACAGAGCTACACCTGCTAGCATAGACTGTTTTTATATGAACACACAGAGCTAACGTGCTAGCATAGACTGTTTATATGAAACACACAGAGCTAACGTGCTAGCATAGAGGGTGTTTGAAGGGCACCATTTAAAAAAAGTATTGAAAACCAGTTTTGTTCCATTTTATATGAAACAATCTCTAACCAAAACTTTTAGTTTTCAAATGGGCAGCAGCAGGGTAAATCAAGGGTTGCAGGTTCGATCCCTGTGCACAAGACACTTAACCTGCCACCATTGTGTAACTACTACTGCAACTACACACCACCAGTCTGCTGCAACTACTACTAATACTACTACTACAACTACTACTACTTTCAACTACAACCATCCCGTCTGCTGCAACTACTACTAATACTACTACTACAACAACAACAACTACTACTACTACAACTACTACTACTGCAACTACAACCACCAGTCTGCTACAACTAATACTACTACTACAACTACTAATGCTCAGTTCAACATTTGTGAATTTACTTTTTGGACATTTCAAACAAAAAGCAGTTTAATCAATAGCATTAGCCTTAGCATTTAGCATTTGCCTTAGCCTTAGCATTAGCCTTAGCATTAGCGGTAGCATTAGCATTAGCCTTAGCATTAGCCTTAACATTAGCATTAGCATTTGCCTTAGCATTAGCCTTAGCGGTAGCATTAGCATTAGCCTTAGCATTAGCCTTAGCATTAGCCTTAGCATTAGCATTAGCATTAGCCTTAGCCAACAGTTCTTCATTCAAATGAACAATCGCACTGACCACAGGCTCGTTCACTTTTGTGTTATTTTATGTACTTATGGCTCATGTGTATTGTGTCACTATGGTAACTGCTGAAGATTCTGCCATAGACACTTGTGTAGAACCCCAGCGTGACGTCTCTTTCAGTACCAATAAGAGACAGAGGGTAAACTGTTGTAGTACACAGTGTCAGTTTTTGTTGTATGTTTATTTTCAGTTTTGACAGTTTGTCTGATGCACCTGGAGGAGTCTCGTGTTTTCTACAGATTTTAAATAAGTCAAACGTGTTTTTGTTTCTGTTTCTGTTTCTGTTTCTGTTTTGTACCTGCCTCAGACGTTAAAGTGGTGCAGCTGTGAAAAGTTCTCCCCAAAGGAAACAAACTCAAGTAAAGGAAGGGCATCTGACTTAAACAGAACACAAACCAGCTTTTAATCACATCCTTCTCTCATAAATATGGACCTGGAGCTGCTTCTATATGGTTCTCACTCAGGACCTGGAGCTGCTTCTATATGGTTCTCACTCAGGACCTGGAGCTGCTTCTATATGGTTCTCACTCAGCAGGACCTGGAAGCTGCTTCTTTATGGTTCTCACTCTGCAAAATTCCTTTTAAGCCAAAGACTCAAATAGTGGCGCTTCATTAAGGGGCAGGAGTGTTATCGACCTGTAGAAACATCTGAAACTTAAAGAGGAGGGAAAAGAAAGTTCCTCATCAGAAACATGAAGAGGTTTAGCAGTACGAGCCTGTACGAGCTCCGCCCACAAATCTACATCACCCATGCTCCACACGACAATCTTTAATACCCCCCAGGAGTAAATACCTCCTCTTTAATACCCATAGAAGTAAATACCTCCTCTTTAATACCCATAGAAGTAATACCTCCTCTTTAAATCACCCACAGAATAAATACCTCCTCTTTAATACCCCACAGAAGTAAATACCTCCTCTTTAATACTCCACAGGAGTAAATACCTCCTCTTTAATACCCCACAGAAGTAAATACCTCCTCTTTAATACTCCACAGGAGTAAATACCCTCCTCTTTAATACCCTACAGAAGTAAATACCATCCTCTTTAATACCCCACAGAAGTAAATACCTCCTCTTTAATACCCCACAGAAGTAAATACCTCCTCTTTTAATACCCTACAGAAGTAAATACCTCCTCCTCTTAATACCCCACAGAGGTAAATACCTCCTCTTTAATACCCCACAGAAGTAAATACCTCCTCTTTAAATACCTACAGAAGTAAAATACCTCCTCTTTAATACCCACAGGAGTAAATACCTCCTCTTTAATACCCCACAGAAGTAAATACCTCCTCTTAAGTACAGTGTCAGAGGTTTTTGCACAGGTACAATTCAAGAAGTTTATTTTCAATATTGTCAAACAAAAACACTGAACATGCCTCTACCGTTTGAGCGCCACCTGGTGGAACTGAGTGTAACCTGCTCATGTTTTCATTTGTGCAAATGGACGGAAACGACGGAAAAGTCCCGACAGAAACATGAAACAGTACGACTCTGTACGAAGCTTTTATGGAGAAATATTTTAGACACATCTTTGCAAAAACATATAAAGTTGTAATTTTTTGTAGCCTGTTTGTACATTAGCTAGCTGGCACATTAGCTTAATGGCACGTTAGCTTCTTTGCATGTTAGCTTCTTTGCATGTTAGCTTGTTTGCACGTTAGCTCGTTTTTCTGTTGAATGTTCTGATCTGTGTTTTGTGTTGTATTTTGTGACGTGTCATTGTTGATTTTAAAATGAAAATACGGGTTTTATCTGTTTTTTTTGGCACTTTTCCTGAAGCGAGTTTCAGTTTAAATATTATTTTGTGCCGCCTGACGCTGCAAACGCCTCAGTCATTTCAGTGCAACATTAGTTTTTTTTTAGTTATTTATTAAAGTGTTATTTTTTGTGACACTGCTTCATTAAACCGAACTAAAAACTGTGTCTCTGTGTCGCTTTGTCGCTGCTCAAAAAATGAGAGGAACAATCTTTAAAAAAGAGTATAACATCCTGTCAGTCAAACCTCTGGGACATTGATGTGGTTCAGAAGCTCAGGGGGTTTCATCAGTTTCAGGTGTTTTGTTGTTCATGAAATAAACACCAGGTGTCACTAGAGGCAACAGTCAGACCCAAAACAGGAATGTTTCCAGGTTGATGCCACTGGTATTTTCCCTCGTCTCTTCTGGCAGATTTTTTTACTGACTGACCTTTTCCTTTGTCTTGGATCCACATTATTGATTCTTGGTGTGGTACCTGGAGGCTGCAGAGGTTGTGGTCCAACTCCTCCAGGATGGAACATCAATACAAGAAGGTTTGTGTCTCAGCACAAAGAGCATGGACTAGATTCAGAGACAGTTCCTCCAGCAGAGCTGGGCAGGGTCGTAGAAGGTCCTCAAACCCTCGGCAGGATCGGTATCTGCTCCTTTGTGCAGGAGGAACAGGATGAGCACTGCCAGAGCCCCACAGAATGACCTCCAGCCACTGGTGTGAATGTTTCTGACCAACAAACCAGAACAGACTCCACGAGCCTGATGGGCCCCACGTCCTGTAGTGGCCCCTGTGCTCACTGCCCAGCACCGTAGAGCTCCACTGGCATTTGTCATAGACCAACAGAATCAGGAAGTGCTCCACTGGCGTCCTGTGCTCTTCACCGATGAGTCAGGTTCAACCTGAACACGACACACGTGAAAGAGTCTGGAGACGCCGCGGAGAACGTCCTGCTGCCTCAACATCACTGAGCACGAGCGGTTTGGTGGTGGGTCAGTGATGGTCTGAGGAGGTTTGGTGGTGGGTCAGTGATGGTCTGAGGAGGTTTGGTGGTGGGTCAGTGATGGTCTGAGGAGGCATATCTCTGAAGGACGCACAGACCTCTACAGGTTAGATAGTGACATCCTGACACCATTAGGTTTAGGGGTAAAATCCTTGGACCCTGTCAGACCCTGGTGCAGTGGGACCTGGTTCCTCCTGATGCAGGACGATGACCTTTGACCTCATGTGTCCAGAGTCTGCAGGCAGCTCCTGGAGGATGATGGTATTGATACTATATGACTGGCCTGATGTTCACCTGACCTAAACCCAGTAGAACACCTCTGAGACATTATGTTTCGGTCCATCCGGCGCCTCCAGGTTTCTCCTCAGACTGTCCAGGAGCTCAGTGATGTTCTGGTCCAAATCTGGGAGGAGATCCTCCAAGAACCATCCGCCTCATGAGGAGCCCGCCGTCCGTCGTCAGGCACAAGCTCGAGGGCCACACTCACGAGGGCCACACTCACGAGGGCCACACTCACGAGGGCCACACTCACGAGGGCCACACTCACGAGGGCCACACTCACCACTGAGGAGCATTTTGAGGTGAGATAATAACATTTTGGCAAAATAGACCCATCTGCTGCATCAGTTTTTCAGTTTATTTTTGGGGTGTCTTTGGTTTAACCGTCTGTAGGAGATCATTTAATTTACATAAAATCATGTGGCCTCCTTTTGTTACTAATAAATGACTTTCTCATTATCAGTAAAGAAATTCTACATTATTTTTTCTTTCTTCATTTAGATCTAATGTGTTTTCAAAGTCTCGTCAAATTTGGAGCAGTGTGTTTATGTTTATATTAAACTGGACTCAGGACTGTCAGAAGTGTCGAAATCAGATCAGATCAAAACTAAAGACTCGATTCAACAGATACTGACACGAAAGAAATGAACCTGCTGAAACCGGGACTAAACCAGGACTAAACCAGGACTAAACCTGGACTAAACCAGGTCTAAACCAGGACTAAACCAGGTCTAAACCAGGACTAAACCAGGACTAAACCTGGACTAAACCGGGTCTAAACCGGGTCTAAACCAGGACTAAACCAGGACTAAACCTGGACTAAACCGGGTCTAAACCGGGTCTAAACCAGGACTAAACCAGGACTAAACCAGGACTAAACCAGGACTAGACCGGGACTACACCGGGACTAAACCAGGACTAAACCAGGACTAAACCTGGACTAAACCGGGTCTAAACCGGGTCTAAACCAGGACTAAACCAGGTCTAAACCAGGACTAAACCGGGTCTAAACCGGGACTAAACCAGGTCTAAACCGGGTCTAAACCGGGACTAAACCAGGACTAAACCAGGACTAAACCGGGTCTAAACCGGGACTAAACCAGGACTAAACCAGGACTAAACCAGGACTAAACCGGGTCTAAACCGGGACTAAACCAGGACTAAACCAGGACTAAACCGGGTCTAAACCGGGTCTAAACCAGGACTAAACCAGGACTAAACCAGGCCCATGTTCCACTTTAAACCTCCTGAGGATCAAACACATTAGACACGTGTGAATCTAAGTCAAAGTACAAATATTTATTGTTGAACTTTCCATTTTCTATAATTTCAAATGTAAAACATAAAAAAAAAAAAACACTGAATAAATATAATTCAAAACCAAAAAAATATATATTTTCTCGTCTGTTGCAGAAGTTGTAACAAATAAAAACTAAACTTTTAAATTGACATGATTCAGTTTCAGGTTTTATTGTGACTGCGCTCGCCTCTCCACAGATCTGACCCACAACTTAAAGGCACAGTGTTTATTTATTTGTAAAGAAACTTCTAAAACAATATGTGACTTTGTGCTGGGTCTGAAGTTTCCGCAGTGTGGCATTAAACTTCTCTTTACTCAGTTCAGTGTTTTTCGACTCGTGAAAACAGAAACACTTTAAACGTGTTTTCTTACTGTGCACGGGCTCGCCTCTCCACAGATCTGAACTGTAACTTCATCACCAGTTTACAAGTTTAAAGCCACACTGCGGAACATTACAGACAACGCAAGGGCATCTCCACGGAGACAAGCAGGTGGTGAAAAGTTACATAATACATCTTTAACTACCCACGTTCCTCCTCTTGTCTGGGGGCGGGGCTAAGCAGAGACTGACCTCCCCCACCCCAGACGCTTCCTCCAGCTGCTCTGCTGAGGGTGAGTCTGTGTGAAAATGATTTATGCAAATGAACAGTTTTATTCAGAATTTATTACATAAACACAAGAAAAACAAACGTTTCCTGTTTCCAGCATCATCAGGTCAAAGGTCAATTTAAACAGAACAAACAAAACAGCATCAACATTATTATTTTACTCTTTTCTGCCCGAG
>JAIEZT010000675.1:20000-35713 GCA_019594935.1 Periophthalmus modestus
GTGTGACCAGGGTCTGTGTGACCAGGGTTTGTGTGTGAATTGCTTTTTCAAGGCTCATTCCCACATCAGAAAAATCGTGGCGTCAGGGGCAGATGTGACTGACTCGGTGTAAATGAGTGAGACCTAATGTTATGTACAACAAAGGTAAGTACTTCTTTACTTTAAATAACTGAAGTGTTTCTGTATTTATTACTTATTCACGTTGTAAATATGACTAACGGCGTATCCCCTGATAATCTCACATTTTTAAAAGTGTCTCAGACCTTCAGCTCTGCCTCAAACACAGACTTTTATTCTTTTAATTATTGGACATTTGTTTCAAGTCTAACTTTAGCAGATTTAGCTCCGTGTTTGGTGACAAAATGGCGACATAGACGGGACTTTTTCTGCCTCATGACACAAAAAACACAAACTCGTCTTCACCTTTCTTCAAACTGCCCTCCACAGTTTCCCTCGTCCTGAACATTTTGCACATTCTGCACATCTCATTGGTTTATGGTCAAACATTAAAGCAGCACAGACTTATTTTAAAATGACAGTTTCGCCTTTTAATTTACCTTCTCGCGGCCACATAAAATGACGTAGCGGGCCACATTTGGCCCCCGGGCCTTGAGTTTGACACATGTTCTTTATACTTTGGTACCTCGTGTGGTTTAGTAAAGATCTTCACTTTATGGAGAAATGTGTTTGTTACTGTAGATGATTAAATGAGGTCAAACACTTCAGAAGCTCTGAGAACAAAGTGAGGAACATGTTCTGAATGTTCTGACTGTTCTGAATGTTCTGAATGTTCTGAATGTTCTGACTGTTCTGAATGTTCTGAATGTTCTGAATGTTCTGACTGTTCTGAATGTTCTGAATGTTCTGACTGTTCTGACTGTTCTAAATGTTCTGACTGTTCTGAATGTTCTGAATGTTCTGACTGTTCTGACTGTTCTGAATGTTCTGAATGTTCTGACTGTTCTGAATGTTCTGAATGTTCTGACTGTTCTGAATGTTCTAAATGTTCTGACTGTTCTGAATGTTCTGAATGTTCTGACTGTTCTGACTGTTCTGAATGTTCTGAATGTTCTGACTGTTCTGAATGTTCTGAATGTTCTGAATGTTGTGAATGTTGTGAATGTTGTGAATGTTCTGAATGTTCTGAATGTTCTGACTGTTCTGACTGTTCTGAATGTTCTGAATGTTCTGACTGTTCTGAATGTTCTGAATGTTCTGACTGTTCTGAATGTTCTGACTGTTCTGAATGTTGTGAATGTTCTGACTGTTCTGAATGTTGTGAATGTTCTGAATGTTCTGAATGTTCTGACTGTTCTGTGTTCTGACTGTTCTGAATGTTCTGAATGTTCTGACTGTTCTGACTGTTCTGACTGTTCTGTGTTCTGACTGTTCTAAATGTTCTGAATGTTCTGACTGTTCTGAATGTTGTGAATGTTCTGAATGTTCTGAACGTTCTGAATGTTCTGAACGTTCTGAATGTTGTGAATGTTCTGAATGTTCTAAATGTTGTGAATGTTCTGAATGTTCTGACTGTTCTGAATGTTCTGACTGTTCTGAATGTTCTGAATGTTCTGAATGTTGTGAATGTTCTGACTGTTCTGAATGTTGTGAATGTTCTGAATGTTCTAAATGTTGTGAATGTTCTAAATGTTCTGAATGTTCTGAATGTTCTGAATGTTCTAAATGTTCTGACTGTTCTGAATGTTCTGAATGTTGTGAATGTTCTGAATGTTCTGAATGTTCTGACTGTTCTGAATGTTCTGAATGTTCTGAATGTTCTAAATGTTCTGAATGTTCTGAATGTTCTAAATGTTCTGAATGTTCTGAATGTTCTGAATGTTGTGAATGTTGTGAATGTTCTGAATGTTGTGAATGTTGTGAATGTTCTGAATGTTCTGAATGTTCTGACTGTTCTGAATGTTCTAAATGTTCTGAATGTTCTGAATGTTCTGAATGTTCTGAATGTTCTGAATGTTCTGAATGTTCTAAATGTTCTGAATGTTCTGAATGTTCTGAATGTTCTGAATGTTCTAAATGTTCTGACTGTTCTGACTGTTCTGACTGTTCTAAATGTTCTAAATGTTCTGAATGTTCTGAATGTTCTGACTGTTCTGACTGTTCTGACTGTTCTGAATGTTCTGACTGTTCTAAATGTTCTGAATGTTCTGACTGTTCTGAATGTTGTGAATGTTCTGAATGTTCTGAACGTTCTGAATGTTCTGAACGTTCTGAATGTTGTGAATGTTCTGAATGTTCTAAATGTTGTGAATGTTCTGAATGTTCTGACTGTTCTGAATGTTCTGACTGTTCTGAATGTTGTGAATGTTCTGAATGTTCTAAATGTTGTGAATGTTCTAAATGTTCTGAATGTTCTGAATGTTCTGAATGTTCTAAATGTTCTGACTGTTCTGAATGTTCTGAATGTTGTGAATGTTCTGAATGTTCTGAATGTTCTGACTGTTCTGAATGTTCTGAATGTTCTAAATGTTCTGAATGTTCTAAATGTTCTGACTGTTCTGAATGTTGTGAATGTTCTGAATGTTCTAAATGTTGTGAATGTTCTAAATGTTCTGAATGTTCTGAATGTTCTGAATGTTCTAAATGTTCTGACTGTTCTGAATGTTCTGAATGTTGTGAATGTTCTAAATGTTGTGAATGTTCTAAATGTTCTGAATGTTCTGAATGTTCTGAATGTTCTGACTGTTCTGAATGTTCTGAATGTTGTGAATGTTCTGAATGTTCTGACTGTTCTGAATGTTCTGACTGTTCTGAATGTTCTGAATGTTCTAAATGTTCTGACTGTTCTGAATGTTGTGAATGTTGTGAATGTTCTGAATGTTGTGAATGTTCTGAATGTTCTGAATGTTCTGACTGTTCTGAATGTTCTAAATGTTCTGAATGTTCTGAATGTTCTGAATGTTCTGAATGTTCTAAATGTTCTGACTGTTCTGAATGTTGTGAATGTTGTGAATGTTCTGAATGTTGTGAATGTTCTGAATGTTCTGAATGTTCTGACTGTTCTGAATGTTCTAAATGTTCTGAATGTTCTGAATGTTCTGAATGTTCTGAATGTTCTAAATGTTCTGACTGTTCTGAATGTTGTGAATGTTCTGACTGTTCTGACTGTTCTGAATGTTCTGAATGTTCTGAATGTTCTAAATGTTCTGAATGTTCTGAATGTTCTGAATGTTCTAAATGTTCTGAATGTTCTAAATGTTCTGAATGTTCTGACTGTTCTGAATGTTCTGAATGTTCTGAATGTTCTAAATGTTCTGAATGTTCTGACTGTTCTAAATGTTCTGAATGTTCTGACTGTTCTGAATGTTGTGAATGTTCTGAATGTTCTGAACGTTCTGAATGTTCTGAACGTTCTGAATGTTGTGAATGTTCTGAATGTTCTAAATGTTGTGAATGTTCTGAATGTTCTGACTGTTCTGAATGTTCTGACTGTTCTGAATGTTCTGAATGTTGTGAATGTTCTGACTGTTCTGAATGTTGTGAATGTTCTGAATGTTCTGACTGTTCTGAATGTTGTGAATGTTGTGAATGTTCTGAATGTTCTGAATGTTCTGAATGTTCTGAATGTTCTGAATGTTCTAAATGTTCTGACTGTTCTAAATGTTCTGAATGTTCTGAATGTTCTAAATGTTCTGAATGTTCTGAATGTTCTGAATGTTCTAAATGTTCTGACTGTTCTGACTGTTCTGACTGTTCTAAATGTTCTAAATGTTCTGAATGTTGTGAATGTTCTAAATGTTCTGACTGTTCTGACTGTTCTGAATGTTCTGACTGTTCTGAATGTTCTGAATGTTCTGAATGTTCTGAATGTTCTGAATGTTCTGACTGTTCATGTCGTTTCATTTCTGCAGCTCACACTCAGCTGGATAATGGTGAAAAACAGAAAATGGGACCTGCGGCCGGTGAATAGTAGAGGCTGAAAGATGAATAATTGTGAGTGAATAAAGCCTCGAGCACTGAGGGTCTGACCTCGTAGGTGTTGTTGGACGTCGTGCCGCTCCCTTTCACTCCGTGCGTTGCCATGACAGCTCGCAGATTATCCCCCTCCACCAGGAGCTTGTACTTCTTTTTGCTGCTCTGCTCGTCGATGTGGATCACGGCTCGGGCGACTTCAGGGATGCCCTGGACGACCACCTGCAGCAAAAACAACTTCATCGATGTTCTGCACTGATCAGAGTCAGGCCTTTTCTGTTTTAGACTAAAAGTATTTCTAAATAATTCAAAACCAAACATATTTCATGCAGATTTATAATAATCAGAGCTGTTTATACCTGAGGTTTAATGCTCCACTGTGTTAGGTCAGACTTTATATTTCTTCAGTGTTCACTCTGAACAAAATACTGTTTTACTGCAAATATAATCAAATATTTGTACTTTCCCTCCAAAAGTTTATTCTTACTGTGAGATGGAACTTTGAATGAACTGATTTTGTGTATTTTAATGTTACCCAATACTGCTTTAGTCCCGGTTTAGTCCCGGTTTAGTCCCGGTTTAGTCCTGCTTTAGTCCCGCTTTAGTCCCGGTTTAGTCCTGCTTTAGTCCCGGTTTAGTCCCGCTTTAGTCCCGGTTTAGTCCCGGTTTAGTCCCGGTTTAGTCCCGCTTTAGTCCCGGTTTAGACCCGGTTTAGTCCCGCTTTAGTCCCGCTTTAGTCCCGCTTTAGTCCCGGTTTAGTCCCGGTTTAGTCCTGGTTCAGTCCCGGTTTAGTCCTGCTTTAGTCCCGGTTTAGTCCCGGTTTAGTCCCGGTTTAGTCCTGCTTTAGTCCCAGTTTAGTCCCGCTTTAGTCCCGGTTTAGTCCCGCTTTAGTCCCCGCTTTAGTCCCGGTTTAGTCCCGGTTTTTAGTCCTGGTTCAGTCCCGGTTTAGTCCTGCTTTAGTCCCGGTTTTAGTCCCGGTTTAGTCCCGGTTTAGTCCTGCTTTAGTCCCAGTTTAGTCCCGCTTTAGTCCCGGTTTAGTCCCGGTTTAGTCCCGGTTCAGTCCCGGTTCAGTCCCGGTTTAGTCCTGCTTTAGTCCCGGTTTAGTCCTGCTTTAGTCCCGGTTTAGACCCGGTTCAGTCCCGCTTTAGTCCCGGTTTAGTCCCGGTTTAGTCCCGGTTCAGTCCCGGTTCAGTCCTGGTTTAGTCCCGTGTCCTGACCTTGGGCAGATCTTCTTTGAGGCTCTGTAGGACGTAGTACATGGAGCTTTTGCTGTTTTCTCTGGGAGACACGCAGACGACGGCCTCTCCGTGCACCGCGATGTCTGCGGGCTTCACCCTCAGCTTGGACATGCAGATGGAGTAACGCACCGTCTCTGCGTTCACCTGAGAACATCGTGAGCAGAGTGTGAGGCTCGAGTCCGTGCTCACAAATACACGAGGAGTGAAGCTGGACACAAACTTCACTTGGGTCTCGTGGTTTCAGATGACTCCAAAACAAGTGAAACGTTTCTGCTGGTTCCACATTGTATCATAGGCTCATGACCTGCTCCACCACTACTGAACATCTTGAATTTATGCTACTGAAGATGTTTTAAACGCCATCGCCATGGAGATAAACACCTTTAACGCCAGACTGTGGGACATTCAAGGCAAAGCAGTAAAAGGCGTCGCTGGATCCTCAACACAGACAGAGTGAGACGTCCCCACAGCTTCAGCTCCACATGAAGCTCATGAGGCTGGAGCAGGTGTAGAGACTAATGTGAGCGTCAGAGCAACCGACGAGCCAATCAGGAGCGAGGCTGATGAAGGCCACGCCCCCTTCACGCCCACACCACTGGGTTTAACAGACAGTGGGAGCTTAGCAGCACTGTCAATCAAACCTGTTGCTAACACTTTTTACACAGAAAGTGAATTGGAGCCGAGTCGATGATCACTTCCTGTTTGGAACGAGGCAGCTAGCAGGTTAGCTCTGTGTGTATGCTAGCACGTTAGCCATGTCCATTTATATGCACAGAGACCTCACCAGAAGAGTTCCAGAGTGAATCTTTAATGTGCTGCTCTGAGTTTTGTGTCGTTAGTGTCTGATGATCTTTAAACCATCACTAACTTATTTTCGTAGTGCGTCTAAATATCAGCTGTCAACGTTAAAGGGCTCGCTGGATAAAAGTGAAGAAAACCTCTCCAAAGTGACGTTTGGACTGGCCTCGTACAGAGCTCAGAAGATAATGACGCTGTCGACATTTCCAGGAGTTAATAACCTTATAAAAGTCACAGAGGCAGGTCCTGAAAACGGCAGATTATTGTCCCATAAACGACACTGAAAACTGAACACAGCACGAAATCGTCTCATTATCGTCTGTTCAACATCATACCTCCAGTCGCAGCAGCCTGATCCTCTCCAGAGAAAGTTTCACCAGAATGAAGCAGTCGTCAGGCAGGAAAACCTCTCGATGTACTCTGAAATCTGAAGAGCACAGTTTGAGTTCCACAGAGGTGTTTTCAGGTTCGTGTTTGGATACCTCGCCCAGAAGAGTCTTTTCAATCCGTCCTTTGACCAGTCGGGCGAAGTCGGCGTCGTCGTCGATGTCGAGGTGAGCCGTGATGATGGGAGTGCTGCAAAAACACGATTTAAGGACAAACTTTAAAAACACTTTATTTTAGAAACAGTCAGAGTTTAATGAGGCACTTCGTTTGTTCTTCTCACAATCTGCAGATCAATAAAAAAAAAGTGAATCTAAAAACGACACTAACCTTAAAGTGACAAGAAGGAAAAGAAGGTACGACAGAGCAGTGTGGTACGAGAGGGAGGAGGAGCACAGGGAGGAGGAGGAGTAAAGAGGAGGAAGGTACGACAGAGCAGTGTGGTACGAGAGGGAGGAGGAGTAAAGAGAGAGGAGGAGGAGCACAGGGAGGAGGAGGAGTACAGGGAGGAGGAGGAGGAGTAAAGAGGAGGAAGGTACGACAGAGCAGTGTGGTACGAGAGGGAGGAGGAGCACAGGGAGGAGGAGGAGTAAAGAGGAGGAGGAGGAGTAAAGAGGAGGAGGAGTAAAGAGGAGGAAGGTACGACAGAGCAGTGTGGTACGAGAGGGAGGAGGAGTAAAGAGGAGGAGGAGGAGTACAGGGAGGAGGAGGAGTAAAGAGGAGGAGGAGTAAAGAGGAGGAAGGTACGACAGAGCAGTGTGGTACGAGAGGGAGGAGGAGTAAAGAGGAGGAGGAGGAGGAGGAGGAGGAGTAAAGAGGAGGAGGAGGAGCACAGGGAGGAGGAGGAGTAAAGAGGAGTACTGTGTACTGTGTACTGTAGTACTGTGTACTGTAGTACTGTAGTACTGTGTACTGTAGTACTGTGTACTGTGTACTGTAGTACTGTGTACTGTGTACTGTAGTACTGTGTACTGTGTACTGTAGTACTGTAGTACTGTGTACTGTGTACTGTAGTACTGTGTACTGTGTACTGTAGTACTGTAGTACTGTGTACTGTGTACTGTAGTACTGTGTACTGTGTACTGTGTACTGTAGTACTGTAGTACTGTGTACTGTGTACTGTAGTACTGTAGTACTGTAGTACTGTAGTACTGTGTACTGTGTACTGTGTACTGTAGTACTGTGTACTGTGTACTGTAGTACTGTAGTACTGTGTACTGTAGTACTGTGTACTGTAGTACTGTAGTACTGTGTACTGTAGTACTGTGTACTGTAGTACTGTAGTACTGTGTACTGTAGTACTGTGTACTGTAGTACTGTAGTACTGTGTACTGTAGTACTGTGTACTGTAGTACTGTAGTACTGTAGTACCTGATGTTCTTGGAGGCGTTGATGATCTCCTTGATGCGGGGGACTCCCAGAGTGATGTACTGTGTACTGTGTACTGTAGTACTGTGTACTGTATACTGTACTGTGTACTGTGTACTGTAGTACTGTAGTACTGTAGTACTGTGTACTGTAGTACTGTAGTACTGTAGTACTGTGTACTGTAGTACTGTAATACTGTAGTACTGTAGTACCTGATGTTCTTGGAGGCGTTGATGATCTCCTTGATGCGGGGGACTCCCAGAGTGATGTACTGTGTACTGTAGTACTGTGTACTGTAGTACTGTATACTGTACTGTGTACTGTGTACTGTAGTACTGTAATACTGTAGTACTGTAGTACCTGATGTTCTTGGAGGCGTTGATGATCTCCTTGATGCGGGGGACTCCCAGAGTGATGTACTGTGTACTGTGTACTGTGTACTGTGTACTGTAGTACTGTAGTACCTGATGTTCTTGGAGGCGTTGATGATCTCCTTGATGCGCGGGGACTCCCAGAGTGATGTACTGTGTACTGTGTACTGTAGTACTGTGTACTGTAGTACTGTGTACTGTAGTACTGTAGTACTGTGTACTGTGTACTGTAGTACCTGATGTTCTTGGAGGCGTTGATGATCTCCTTGATGCGGGGGACTCCCAGAGTGATGTACTGTGTACTGTGTACTGTGTACTGTGTACTGTGTACTGTGTACTGTAGTACTGTAGTACCTGATGTTCTTGGAGGCGTTGATGATCTCCTTGATGCGGGGGACTCCCAGAGTGATGTACTGTGTACTGTGTACTGTGTACTGTGTACTGTGTACTGTGTACTGTAGTACTGTAGTACTGTAGTACCTGATGTTCTTGGAGGCGTTGATGATCTCCTTGATGCGGGGGACTCCCAGAGTGATGTACTGTGTACTGTGTACTGTGTACTGTGTACTGTGTACTGTGTACTGTAGTACTGTAGTACTGTAGTACTGTAGTACCTGATGTTCTTGGAGGCGTTGATGATCTCCTTGATGCGGGGGACTCCCAGAGTGATGTACTGTGTACTGTGTACTGTGTACTGTGTACTGTAGTACTGTAGTACCTGATGTTCTTGGAGGCGTTGATGATCTCCTTGATGCGGGGGACTCCCAGAGTGATGTACTGTGTACTGTGTACTGTAGTACTGTGTACTGTAGTACTGTGTACTGTAGTACTGTAGTACTGTGTACTGTGTACTGTAGTACCTGATGTTCTTGGAGGCGTTGATGATCTCCTTGATGCGGGGGACTCCCAGAGTGATGTTCATTGAGGCGACTCCAGCGAAGTGAAAAGTTTTCAGGGTCATTTGTGTCCCAGGCTCCCCAATACTCTGAGCACAGAGAGCCCCCACCGCAGAACCAGGCTCCATCTGAGCCCTGAGGAGGAGGGGGGGGGGGGGGGGGGGGGGGGGGGGGGGGGGGGAGAGAGGGGAGGAGAGAGAGAGGAGAGGAGGAGAGAGAGAGGAGGAGGAGAGAGAGAGGAGGAGAGAGAGAGGAGAGGAGGAGGAGAGAGAGGAGGGGAGGGGGGGGGGGTTTTGTTTAATGTCTGAGGTTTTCACACTGACACTTGTTTGATCAAAAGGAAATTTAATTTAATAAAAAAAACAAACACTCGGATCATGTTTGTGTGAATCAACATAATATCAGCCACACGACTCCCCCAGCCTCTGTCTGCGCAGGTGAGTCTGAGTCTGTCTGCACAGGTGAGTCTGTCTGCACAGGTGAATCTGTGTCTGCACAGGTGAGTCTGAGTCTTTCTACCGTTTCTGGATAATGATTAAATCACTGGAGTGTAGACTCTGAACGTTTTGGACGTGAAGAGAGCGAACAACACGTGAAAGCTCAAGACATCGACGTCAGACTTGCTCCGCCCTGATGCTTGAAAATGTGCCACAAAAACACAGGTGTCCAAGACAAGGTGGAGTTTAAAAACACAGTGGAGCACTTCCTGTATCACCACATGATGACATCACAAGGTGGAACAGAGTGTTTTCAGTTTGAGAGAAGAACTCAGCCTGAATCTGCAGGTTTGTGTTAAACGTGAATAAAACACAGCTCCAGTTTGTGACGAGGAAAGTGTAAAACTGACTCTTTAAATAAGCCGCAGGTACCAGGCCTTTAAAATCAAAGAGTCAAATTAAATCATATTTTTCAAAGTTGGTTCAGAATATTTAACCGAAGTTCATCTTTTACGTGTCGTGTTTCAAACAGATGTTCCTCATTAACGCAGCAGCTGTTTTTATCATCGTGTGAGTTCTGACATTTATCACATTTAATCCAGATTCTGTCGTTAAAGCTCCACATTCCTCTTTTCTGTCGTGTTTCCTCAGACCTGCAGATTCAAACTGAAAACAGGCTGTTCCACCTCGTGATGTCACCATGTGGAGAGTCACGTCTGTGTAACAGGAGCTTTAAGATGAATCCTGTTTGTATCTGACAGAACGGCCCTGGATCCTCAGAGGAAAAAAGGAAATGTTCAACTTTAAACATTTCCTTTGAGTAAAATGTTTCTTTTTTCCTGCAGAAACACGAGGTTCATAATCAGACATGGACAGATCGAAAAGGCGAGACACAGAATCAGAGTTTTGTAAAGGTTATTCTGGGGAGACGTGAGCGGATTTACTCAACACGACCATTTTCGACCAGATGAACCTCACTGGATTAGCATGCTAGTTGTTGTGATGACAAAAGTCCTATTTGAGCTCTGAACGTTGTGAAAATCACTTAAAAACTCATTGTGGTGAATACTCAGGATGCTCAGAATGTAAAAAAGTAAGTGAGGAATAAACACTGTGAACTGTTAAAGCAGACATGTCAAAACTCAGGCTCATGGGTCAAATTTGGCCCTCGATATGAATATATTTGGCCCTGAGATGATATTAAATCTGTATTGGAGCTGCCCACTGCTGCCGCACTAGTATAGTGCAGGCAACCTCTAATACTATGAATCCCAGAATGCTTTGCAATGTGTGCTGGTGCCGCTTCTGTTGACCCTCATCAGCATCTGCTCCTGACGCCTCCCTCACATTTAATCCGACTTTCTGAAAAACACAGATGATGTTCAAATGTGTCAATAAATATTTAGTTTGGCCCAAGACTTAGTCACGGTTTTGAATTTTGGCCTCTGTGATTTTGACTGTGTTTAAGTCAAAGTTTTTCAGGTTTTGAAGACGGACAGAGCAGTAGCAGCACAGGGAGCTTAAAGTGGCCCCTGGGGACCGGGCCCCTGGGGACCGGGCCCCTGGGGTTTTCATTTCACTCGTGTCTGTGAATCAAAATGAACATGAATAACAGATGAGTCGGGCGCCTCGTTCCCCTGGAGTCGCTCTCGCTCAGTCCACTTCTTTTCCCACTCTGTGATTATGACATTACCTCGTGCGTTGCATTCTGGGTGTATTCTGAAGAGGTGTTTGTGCTGGTTTCACACTGCGCTGATGTTCTGTAGCTGAAATAATGACACATCCCAGAGCAGCTTCATATGAAACCCACAATCTCACCTCATGTACTTGTCTCGGCAGGTCTCCAAGAACTTCTCGAGCTGCGTGGGCGTGATGCGGTCCAGCTGGTACAGAACTTTAGGCTGAGATAAAACCACACATTTATTTATCTGTTCAAAGTTTCATGTGAAGCTGAAGTAGTTTAAATGTGCTGTAGAAGATGAGTTTGTACCTCGGTGGTTCCGTTGTCGTTGATGCCGTACTTGTCTCGAGTCTTTTTGATCCGTTCTGAAGTGCTTTTGATAAACTTTTTGATTTCCTGGGACAAAAGAAAGAACATTTTACATTGGATTATTACGTCTGTGTAGTCCCTCAATCACCCAGGTCTGATCCATAATAAAATGAAACTCCAGCTGGACAAAACGTTGAGTGAAGACGTTCGGCTGCTTCTTCAGTTCTGGTCACATTACTGCAGGACACGGCCTTTTCACACAGTTTGAGATTCTCGTCTTTTTCAAACCTACAAACACTTTAAGACAGAAACTGGTTCAACGAAAGAACAAAACCCGAGACACAAAGTGATGTGTCGACTCCATCAGTGAAGTGAAGAGAGAAGTGAGTCACACCAGAGAAACTAAACAGACATAAGAGAAAGAACCAACACGAGAGAGAGCAGCTCAGGACCACAGTCTGATGTTCATCTACATAAGAGAAAGAACCAGAGAGAGAGCAGCTCAGGACCACAGTCTGATGTTCATCTACATAAGAGAAAGAACCAACCAGAGAGAGAGCAGCTCAGGACCACAGTCTGTACATCTACATCTCAAAGACTGAACATTCCTTTGAAGAGAGTGAGGTTCAGATCTTAGAGAAAAGAAATGGTTTGAGGTGAGAGTTAAAGAGAAAGGAAAGAGAATCCTTCTTTAAAAAGGAATGGAGCCTGAGACATTAACTCCATCCTCAGACCCAAAGCAAACAAAGGAAACAAGAAGAATCTGACCAGAAGAAGAGTCTGACCAGAACTGAAGAAGAATCTGACCAGAACTGAAGAAGAATCTGACACAACTGAAGAAGGTTTAGTCCAGTTACAGACTAGAATGTTTCTTTTCTACTTCATCTAACTGTCCTGTAAACCCTGCTCTTCTAAACACTTGACCCAAACACATGCGATTAATTTAAGAAAAGTCCAAACCAAAACTTGAGAAGTACAATCAGAATATTCAGGAAACATTTCACTTTTAAATATCCACATGCCTTTGACATGCAGGTTTGTCTGGGTGCAGAGAGTGTTCAACCTTTTATCAGCAATAAACACGACGAATACATAAATGCACGATGTGTGTAATGCCATACTGCGGAACAATCCACTCAAGGCACATCTCCACGGAGACGAGGGAAACGCTGCCCTCGTGCACTTTGTCCAAACATAATCATAACATTAGTAAAAACTCAAAATACCATTGTTCAAAGATGCTGCAAAAAAAAAGCTGATTTAAAAGTACAACATGTAACTTTTGTAGAGAAGGGTTCAACACCTTCTTGTCTCCATGGAAACATCAAGATTAGAAGGTGCGGACCCCCCACCAGAAAAGACACAGAGCACCTTTAAAACGTCTTTAAAGCTGCTGTATGACACAAAACCGACATTTATGAGACTCAAGTCGTGTTCTAAAGCTGCGACCTCCTCAAACACAGACCTGGACTTGTGTTTGTAACATCTCCAAAGCTCAAAACGCTCTGCTCCACCTTGTGATGTCATCAAGTGGTAGTTTTCAAGTGAACATCTCCTTTTACCTTTAGTTCAGTGAAGATAAGTGGAAACTCCAGGAGCTGATCCAAATGTGTGTGGAGTTTAAAAACACCGTGGAGCACTTCCTGTATCACCACATGATGACATCACAAGGTGGAACAGAGTGTTTTCAGTTTGAGAGAAGCAGAGTTTGAGGAGACGACGTCAGAGGAACATGGTCCTTTAAATAAAAAGGTGCATTTTAGTTTTTCAGCACTGACCCCGATTTACAGCCCTGAACACGAGCGGTCAACCTTCAGCCATCGATGTGACCCAACACAAGGGCCTGTTCACACATTATTCACACATTCACACACATTATTCACACATTCACACACATTATTCACACATTCAAACACATTATTCACACATTATTCACACATTATTCACACAGATTATTCACACATTCACACACATTATTCACACACATTATTCACACATTAACACACATTATTCACACACATTATTCACACACATGATTCAGATTATTCACACAGATTATTCACACAGATTATTCACACTTTATTCACACACATTATTCACACATTAACACACATTATTCACACACATTATTCACACACATTCACACAGATTATTCACACATTATTCACACAGATTATTCACACATTATTCACACACATTATTCACACAGATTATTCACACATTCACACACATTATTCACACAGATTATTCACACAGATTATTCACACATTATTCACACAGATTATTCACACACATTATTCACACAGATTATTCACACAGATTATTCACACATTCACACACATTATTCACACAGATTATTCACACATTCACACACATTATTCACACAGATTATTCACACACATTATTCACACAGATTATTCACACCATATTCACACAGAGTATTCACACACATTATTCACACAGATTATTCACACAGATTATTCACACACATTATTCACACAGATTATTCACACACATTATTCACACAGATTATTCACACAGATTATTCACACATTCACACACATTATTCACACATTCACACACATTATTCACACAGATTATTCACACACATTATTCACACATTATTCACATAGATTATTCACACATTCACACACATTATTCACACAGATTATTCACACACATTATTCACACAGATTATTCACACACATTATTCACACAGATTATTCACACACATTATTCACACAGATTATTCACACAGATTATTCACACACATTATTCACACAGATTATTCACACACATTATTCACACAGATTATTCACACAGATTATTCACACATTCACACACATTATTCACACAGATTATTCACACAGATTATTCACACACATTATTCACACACATTATTCACATAGATTATTCACACAGATTATTCACACACATTATTCACACATGCACAGTCAGAAGTGCCACAGGCAGTGTGACGATACCTCCAAGTACTTCTCCGAACCCGTGTCAGTCAGTTTCTTTAAAGAAAATACACAAATATATAAATATATAAATATATATATATATATATATATGTGCTTCAGGAGGACGAGGTAAGACCAGAAACACAATTCAACACTAAAATGAAACATAGAGTGAGGAGAAGAAGTCTTCAACTCCTGTGATTCTGAAGTTCTCTCTCTTATAAATCATGGAGGGTCTGAAATGTTCATCTGGAGCTCGTCACTGTGAGAGACAGAATCTAAAAAAAATCAGTGTTAATATTTGGTCCAGTCTTTGTTGTTTGCAGTTCCAGGTCAGATGTTTCCTGTAGTTTTTCTCCAGGTTTGTTCTCACTGCAGGAGGGTTTTGGCTCACTCCTCCACAGATCTTCTCTAGATCAGTCAGGTTTCTGTCGCTGAGAAACACGGAGTTTGAGCTCCCTCCAAAGATTTTCTATTGGGTTTAGGTCTGGAGACTGGGCCCCTCCAGAACCTTGATCTGCTTCTTACGGAGCCGCTCCTTGGTTCTCCTTGGTTCTCCTGGGTTCTCCTTGGTTCTCTTTGGTTCTCTTTGGTTCTCCTTGGTTCTCCTGGCTGTGCTTCGGGTCATTGTCATGTTGGAGACCCACGACCATCTTCACCGCTCTAACTGAGGGAAGGAGGTTGTTCCCCAGAGTCTCACATGTCCCCGGTCGTCCTCTCCCCATGGCAGAAAAAACCACCCAGACCATGATGCTGCCACCCCCATGCTTCACAGGAGGGATGATGTTCTTTGGATGGTCCTCATCATTCTTCTTCCTCCAAACACGGCCAGTGGAATTAAGACCAAAAGGTTCTATTTTGGTCTCATCTGACACATGACTTTCTCCCATGATCCTCTGGATCATCCACATGGTCAAACTTCAGTCGGGCCTGGACATGAGCTGGTTTAAGCAGAACCTTCTGTGCCATGATTTTAAACATCACGTCTTAGTGTTTTACTAACTGTCCCTTGGAAACGGCCCAGCTCTTTTCAGGTCATGGACCAGCTCCTCTGTGTAGTTCGGGGTTGATTCCTCATGTTTCTTAGGATCATTGAGACTCCACGAGGTGAGATCTTTCATGGAGCTCCAGTCTGAGGGAGACTGACTCAGTGGATCTTTTTTCACCTGCTGTTTTGGCACTGCTGTTTGGCACCCCCCGTGGGCTCTTTCCAGGCCTGTGCAGACTCTACAGTTTAGTCTCATTTTGACAGTTGTTTGGGTCTTGTCCATGTCAGTAGTTGGAGTCTTACTGATTGTCTGGGAGGAACAGGCGTCTTTATGCAGCTCCACCTCA
>JAIEZT010000676.1:0-35650 GCA_019594935.1 Periophthalmus modestus
GTGCCTCGGAGCTGACCGTGCACAGTTCCCAGTCCATCTCTTCATTTTTTGGTGGATCTGCACCAAGGCTGAGACAGTGGGGGGTGTTATGTTATCCACCATCTCGAAGGGGCATTTAACGGCAACACAGACCGGGGCATTAAAACGGTGAAATAAACCTGGCAAGAACCTGGAACTACACCTGGCCGACTAGTTTTATGTGTGTACCCATAAATGAGAAACATTCTACCTTCTCTGAGAATACATTAACTAACATTAAACAGTCTACATTAGAATACTGTTGTCCTTACATTTTATTCGCTTGTTATTTTGTATGTATGTAAAGGCGTCAAAGTGTCATAACTGTTAGTCATTATTCATTCATTACTTACTTCTGTAGATGGAAGTAGGCTAAAACAGCATGGGAAACTGACTCCTGTCTTTTGGTATACAACCTGGTAGCTAAAATTCAAGACATGTTTATGTTAATCAAAAAAAAATACATCAATGTTTGCAACTTGACCGTGCCAAAAACGCATTTTTGTGTATTTATGTCATAGCCACGCAATAAAGTTTCCTACAACATAGTGTTTTAGATTTTTTGTCTTTGAGCTATTTAACACATACACTAATACATTTAACACCTGCTATACATTTCCAAAAGACCACCCTATCTCTAATTAGCACACTGTTTTTGTGATTTTTGGACTCTTTTAAATGTCTATGGACCCATGTAACCTTATAGCTTATTCACGTCATCCTTGGGGTGTACTCCCAGAATAGCAACAACAGCATGCACCTGTCTGCCTAGTGAGCGCTCTACCCATGGAGCTTTGTTCCACTCTGTCGTTGTTAAACCAATAACATTGAATGCAGTGGTCCCTCGTGTAGGTCATCGTTATCGTGGGTTTTTTTCTAAAATAACCTGCAATAGGCGAAATCTTGCAAAATTTTACAATTCTATAAGTTTTAAGCCTGTAAACCGCCTCAAAACCACCCTTTATACACTTTTCACAGACTGGCATGAACATTTTCTCCTCACATGTCTCTCTTGTTTAAACACTCAAGTTCAAACCTCTCCGTAGGTGCCCTTTCTCGGTCCAGAACGTTTCATTGACATTTGTGCTTTTGTCGGGGAGAGAAAACTTGCAAAATACAGCACTTCAGAGTCACCTGTGATCCCACATTTTATGGTAACTTTGGCTGACACAATTCTGGTCTGTACAGGAGACGACGTTTAGGAACTGATATGGACAATGATCTACAGTTTCTTAGCCCATCAGAAACGCAGAACACAATGCATGCTATACACTGTAAAAACAGCATGCAAAATTGCAGCACAAAAAAAATCTGCGAAACATCAAGACCGCCAAAGGTGGAACCGCGATATAGTGAAGGACAACTGTATATGTAATCTATACTTTTGTAGCTACAGCTGTCATAAGGCTGCCAATAGACCTCTCCCACCAAACACAGTGGTCACATTTAGTCATTTAGTGTCTGAATGTTTTGGTGGTTTACCTTTTTTTTAGTGGAAGCAGCAACATCTGTTCCATCCTGACTATTTTCACCATTAGAAGCCTGATCCCGGTTTTCCCACAGTCTGGACTCACAGGACACTGGTGCTTTTTTTAGTGTGGAATGTGCAACAAGCCACAGTTTGGTGACAGTCATCTCAGTGTGACCAGAGCTGCCACAAATACCTCTCCAGAGAGCAACTTCTGGAATAGAGGCAGTAAATCCAAGAAATACGGGTTGTCAAGCTTTTCCTTAGTATCAAATCAAGTTTTAAATTTGGCTATCATTGCAAAACTAGAGGAGGTGGCACCTGTATCTGATTTTTTTTTCTTAAAACATGAAAAAGAGAACTAGTTCCTTTTAAAACTTTCACTTTCACATGCATTTCATAACATCCTGTTTTGTTCACTATATGACCTTATAAGCACTTTTCACAACTTTCATAGGACAGAACCTGTTTTACCGTCAATAGCGTTGTCACAATATTAAAAATTTCAAACTTGATTTTTGATACTAAAGAATAGACTTGATACTTGATACCGATTCTGATACCTCAATGAAGAAATACTCTTTATTTAAACAATGGAATAGTCATTTTTAAACCTTTAAATCATCATACTTTTTTTTTTTATATTCCCATGTGGGCCTTATATCTGTGTAATCCCTCAGTCGTTCAGGTAGGTTTCCATAGTGGTCCCATGGGTGTATACTAGTCCTATGTGTCTTATACTTTATTCTGATACAGCTCAAGATCAATTCTAAAGCTGTCAGAAAAAGTCCAGTTCATTTGACTGATCGATACTTGTTCAAATCTTCACAACATAAGTCTTTTGACAACCATAGCTGTTTCACTGTAATACTAACAGCAACATCGAACAGCACACCAGCATTACTTCCTAGTTTTGCGAACTTTAATAGCACACAGTACACAGCGCGGCCTTATTTTTGACCATTAGTTTATTAAATGAAACAAATCAGTGCAGCCCTTTTAAATGCCCTGACTGTATTGAAACGTGGCTTGGTGAGAACAGCTCATATATTATTTTACAACATACATTTTTTTATCAAACCACTGGGTGGAGCTGTTCCAGACTGAAGACACCAATGTGACCATCCCTGATTTTCCTGCTATTGTTCTTTGTCAAACTATATCTGTCTGCTATCGCTGTGGTCGCCCAACTATGTCCTTAAATGCTCAGTTGCTCCTGGAATAACCCATTACCACTACTAAACAAGAATCGGAAAGTAAAAGTAAAGTTTATGGGAGCTTCAGCATTTTAGAAATAATGTGTTGCAATATGGTAACTTCTGAGACATTTTGAGAGAAGAAGAAATATTAAAACAAATACAAGAATCCCATGCATTTCAGAACAAAGTAATATGCAGGGTAACATGCTTATTCTGCTTAAGAAAAGACTTGATATTTCGTTCTCTGAAGAAGACATATTGTCTAAATAATAATTTTTTTGTGGTTTCAGTATGAGCGAGTTTAAGTCAGTGTTAACATGGTTCCCAACCCATTCTCATGTGTAATATAGACAACCACCTTGACTCTCAGTAAAGGTTTTTTTTTTTTCGGGTTCTAAAGGTGTTTGAAGGGATGTACGCCGCCTGCTTGTGCTCCATTGAAATGCTGTGGTGCCTGGTATGTTACATAGTATTGCATTACATCTATCTGTATAGTGCTAATATTACACTATGAAAAAACATGTATTCTTACTCTGCAAAAGCGGGAATCCACCTCTTTTACTAGTAACTTGTCTGGTGTCATCACCTGCTTGTCTCCCAAGTTGCTAGACAAATTTATCGCTTATACTATGGGAACATTCCAGGCAAAGCATAAAAATCGGCATGAAACAAGCTAGTTTTTGCAAATGTGTTTTTTAGATGTAATAGGGCTGAGTGACATTGTTTCGTCATATTGATCAGAATCACGCTTTTTATTTTATTTTTTGTCTTAGTAAAAATGGGTTTCAATGTTCATTTTCCTAAGCATAAACAATACAGACTTTTAATAAATATAACCATCCCACATCTGAACTCTGCTCCTACCACATGTTTTTACTGACAGAGTGTTGGCTATGGTCCTCTTGATTAAAAAGACCCAAGCTGATCATTGAATTAGAAATGCCCTGAATCTTCCAACCTGATTAAATTCCCATTAACTGCACAGAATTATATAATGGAGCAAAGTCTGAGTTTGTGTCTGTCAAAGTCTTAATGTGCCTGAATAATGCATTTGAGTGATGAGTGCAGTTACATGGTCGATTTCCTCAGATTACACCAGGAGCCTGTATCTGTTGGCAAAGCCGAAGCCCTGCACATTTTCCACTGTCAACAGTCCTGTTCTATTTGTGTCTCTTGCAGGTACGACATCTGCATCCAGAAGAACAAGCCTGTGAGACACTAGGTAACATAAACACATCCACAAATGTTTTAGATATTACAAGATTTAAGGTCATATGACAGGTTAGACTAATTTTATTATTTCACTAAAAACATATTAAAGGCACTGTACTTGTTCTGTTTTTTCATGTTTTAACATAATACAAATCTAGTCCTTTAATGTTTGCAGTGGTCCAAAGTTATGCCTCAGTTATCTTGCATGCATGTGCTTTTCACAACTCTCAGAGACTAGAGTGGAGAACAACGCGTAGCACGCTCACGGGCACTTCATGATCATCGGACAATTAAAAAAGATGTTTTTTAAGATAATTAAATTAGATGCATGCAGCCCACGGTGGGCTTATTTTGACTGCCAGAGCTGCTTATAGAATGTATCTGTACTGGGGTATGTTCAAATGCATGGAAAAAATCGGCTACAGGGCCTTTAACATTGTTTTTTGTTAAGATTTTTTTTTGTTTTTTTAATCTTGTCTAGTTTTTAATTTTTGATGAAGTTTATAATTTACTTCCTGATAGTGCACATGGGCAGCAGATATGACATATATACAGGTAATTCTAGATCCCTAGCAACCATAATGTTTAAGAGAACCAAAACTGGTTTAGATTACACATTACCTAGATTAGATTATATGATAAATAGATTCCATAATAGATTAGACTATTATGATTAGAACTCAGTGCTACTTCCTGTATTTTTGTATTTTTTCTTCTCAACTTTTTCCACAAACTGCTCCTTAACTGATGTAAAACTATGGTAAATATTAACCACAGGTACTTTCCCACCAAACCAAGTCATAATTACAAAAACATAAAAACCTGTCATATGCACTTTAAACTAGTGAATTTGTATTGTTGTATATGACTTTGTCAGGCCTGGCTCCAGTTGGTGGGATGTGTGAACCAGAGAGGAGCTGCAGTATTAATGAGGACATTGGGGACTGGGCACAGCCTTCCACCATCGCCCACGAGATCGGACACACGTAAGACACACACACACAAGACAATTCAAATTTATATAAAAATTATATAAACCATAAAAAAGCTTCTATAATTATGTTTTTTTTTTTCATATTTCAAGAATGTATGAAACAAAATAGAACAAAAACAAAAAAGTAAGGGATAACATAAACCGTTAACATAAAGCCACATTTATACAGTTGCAGACATACTGTATACAAACAAAATATTTCAAGTATTTACTCGCAAGCTGCATTGTCCATTACTTTCAATACCGTATTTGTTTTCATTCACGTTGTTTCATAAATTAGCCGATCGCAATGGCATCTGTCTGATAGTGTTTATCTACAAAAAATATATTCTTATCCTCCTTTCTAGTATTTTTTGACACTAAATACTTTGAACAACTACATTATGTCCCCAAATTAAGTCATTAATTTAATCAACCCATAGACTGTATATATAAATGGACAAATAGGAAGTGTTGATGGGGCGTGCTTCTGGCTCTATTGACTCTGGCTGAAATTTATTTTACACTGAAAAAATTGTCACCCCTCTCTGAAACTGCTGCAGTGACCCTGTGCTACATGATCCTGTAGTTTTTATTTTGCTATTTTTCCCGTGAATCAAGAAATGAACATTAATAACAGACAAATCAGGCCTCTCTTTTCCCGAGGTCCTCTCCCGCCAGTGTTAGCAACAGGTTTGATTGACAGCGTTGCTAAGTGCCCACTCCCTGGTAGACCAACGGTGCGAGCGGGAAGGGGCGTTACCTTCAACAGCCCCTCACTCCAGATTGGCTCTTTGGTTGCTATGATACTTGCACTCTCGGATTCCAAATGTAGAACCTTGCCTTAAATTCACCCCTGTAACTGCTCTAGCCTATCCACATGAAACAAAGACTGACACAAAGTTTCAATGTCATCTCTGTCAGTATAAATAAACTAAACTATTTTTTTTCCATAATGGCCTCAGAAAGTGGTGTCATTCTTCAACCTCAAAGATGTGATTAGTGTCAGCTGAAATAACTTTAAGCTATAAGATTAATATGAAACATTTGTGGAGCCAATCCCAAACAAATAATGATATGATAATGAAGGTTCGACATTTGCTGATCATAAGTTTGGATATTTCACATAGCCTGAAGTTTTTTAGATTGTCTGAAAAACTCAAGAATAAAAATACAAAATAGATTAAGCAACACATTTTGGGAGCCCATGATCAATACAAGTGTCCATGGTCATATTTAAGTGTTAAAAACTGTTGGCTAATGCTAGTTAGCTTGTGTCCATCTAAGTCAGTCCACATAGATGGACACAAGCTTTCAGAGTGTGTTAAAAACAAGCTCAGAATAAGTATAACGTGTGTAATAGAGTTTCAGACAGAGCTGTACCTGTTGATGACATCAGCTGCATCAACAGGTATCAACAGGCCCCTGCCCTCCATCTGATATTATCACACCATCAAAATTGCGTTTTCTATTAAAAGATGAACTCCTCTAAGTAGACATGGGACGATATTGAAATTTGATGTCACAAGTTTCATGGCCAAAAATAATTGTGATTAATGATTATATCACAATAATTGTTGTTGCTGACAGTTTAAAAATGTTATGGATATGAATAATTAAAATTTTAATATCATGAACAGGTTCTATATTAAACAACAGTTATAGTTTTGTACTTTGTTATAAGTGAAAACAACAATAATCTAAAAGAGATCATCAGGGAGAAGTCGTTTTTGTCTGCACATTCTGGAGATATAATGCCGAATATCTTGTCGGACATTTGTTATAATCGTGATAATTGCCAACAAACGATTATTTCAACCCTTTTTTATCACGATAAATGATATTATTGTTTATTTTCCCCTTCCCTAACCCGTAAACAGTGAGTAGTAGTAAAGTAGTTTTACTGATGTGGAGCATTCACTGAAGACACAGGCAGGAGCTGAGACCACCAGACTTTTACCGCTCCACAGTTGGTCCAGCCATCGCTGAGGGGTCTTTACTCTTGGCCCTGGGCAGGACTTTTCCTTCATTCACAGAAACTCCAACCCTGGATTACATTCCCACATCCCGAGAGAGACTCCATGTAAACTCCAGCCGCATGACTCATTTCCATTCGCCAAGTGATAATAGCTGTATGTTTTTCTTTCCCTATTTATACGTCAGTAAAATTAGTTACACATGGGTCTGCTAACTTACTCCGCCACTACTTGTTTTTTTTTTTTCTATATTTGGACCTCAGATGACTTGGAAAGCTGGGGAACTCATTGGCTTAGCAGAGCCAATCGGCATCACTTAACAACTAGTAATTTTATCTCCATGCATGTTTACTTCTGTCATGAATTCATTAAATCAAGTGAGGTTATTGTTTTTGTCCATAGCTCATGGGATAATTTAAAGGAAAAGGTGGTGTTTGTATTGAAATAGGGCTAATAGACTCGTGCACAGATGGATAAGTCATTGGTGGGGTGTGACTGCTAATGCTTTACACAGGTTCGCTCAAGGACTCAGACCTGTAAGCATCGTTATGAACTGGACACTGTCAGCTCCTGTGGATATGGTCCACAGTACATTTACACTGTAGTTGTAGTTGTTTTAGTCATGTGTCATATAAGACTAGAGCAGCCAGTATTTTATTCGTGTGTTAAAGTCATTTCCCCAAGCCCTGTGTTTTTCACTAAGAGCATTTTCAACCTACAGGTCAGGAACAGGTTAAAGGTTGTATATCACACAAAATGAACTCTTGTGAGCTTTAAGCCATGTTAGAATGTTGTTACTTTGAACTTGTAGTTTTCTTTCGTTCACACCTGTTTGAATAATCATTTATTATTATTTGTTGTCTTCATTTTCAAAGCTCAAAATGCTCCGTTTCACTTTGTAATGTCATGAAGTGGTAGTTTTCAGGTTAACAGCTTCTTTTACCTTTAGGTCAGTAGAGATTGACAATCCCAGGGCTCATCTAGATAATGCTAGTGAAGGCGTATGGCGTTTAAAAATACAGTAGAGCACTTCCTGTATCACCACATGACATCACAAAGTGGAACGGAGCACTTTCCATTTGAGAGAAGAACTCTACTAAAATAAAATATGCTGTTTGAGAGAAGAAATATGCAGGATTTGTGTGTTAAACATGTGTGAATGAAACAAAACACAACTCCAGGTCTGTTTGTGATTAGGAAACAACATTATAGATCAGAAAATAGCGTAATATGGGCTCTTTAAGCATCTACCCCAAAGGTATTTAGCCTCCTCTCTAGTTCATATTTGTTACAGATTCTTTGTTTTGACTGGTATCCTTGAACTTTTTAAGACGTTTTTTTTGGCCCGTAGGCTTTATTTGACAGGACATGTGTAGCGTGAAATTTGGGGTGAAGAGCAGGGAGGACATTCAACAAATTATCGGAATTGGGAATCAATCTTACAACGGCCTGGCAAATGCACTGCAGCTTAGACCACTTTACCACAGGAAAGCACGATATTCTTTAAATATCCCACACAAATCCTGCCTTTGTGAGCCAAGTACTGGGAAAAATCAGTAACTCAGTAACTACAGACACAACTTGTTAGGTTTTTCAGAGAGTTTATCGAGTATCATATTAGGTGAACATATCCAAGTAACAATACAACACATTTCACATTGTTATTTAATCTCCTCCATTAAATCACACAGTTAGCGTAGATATCATCAAATATTATATTATATTATATTATGAAATACAATTAAAAACAGACAAAATTTCCATCCATGGTCTTGTTATTAATAATAGTATTTATTTCATTATTATTATTATATTATTATTATTATTATTATTATTATTTATATTTTATTTATATTTTATTTTATTTTTTATTATTATTATTTTTTTTTTATTCTTTATTTAGTTTTACAGAGGAGCCCAGTTAGAGCACTTGAGCTCTCTTTTCACAAACAAACTAAACAGTATATAAGTCAATCTAAAACATTAAAAACATAGTGGCAAAGCCTGCTCCCCGTGCTGTTTGCTTCTACAGAATTGCTCTTCTCTGCTCTTAGACACAAGGCTCTAGTCTCATAGTGATCCACAGTTGTTTCTAATTCTCTCTCTGCTCCGCTCCGTCTTCACAGAGCAGAAGCAGATTAACTCCAGGCCTGTTTGTGGTGAGACGGTCCCACATTGAAAAGGACAAACCGCGACACCAGTGACTCACACTTCCACAACATTTATAATTCCTGCTCAAACAAGGCTACTGGGGCCCGCGATCACTACTCAGCACAAGCACAGGGAGACCGTGCTGTTTTTCTATGTGCTTCTTTGTCTTAACGTAACTTAAAGGAGACTTTGTAAAGTGTTTTACTATGTTATCATTGTTTCCTCTTCTTATTTAAAAACAAAACCAAAAAAAACACATGAGTCTTATATAGCACCTTTTCAGACGCTCAAAAACGCTTTACAATTTTTATGGTTCATTCACTCCATATTCTGTGGTTGTAGCCACACCTGCCCTGGGGTAGACTGAGGCTGCCAATCTATGCTATTGGCCTTCCAGTCACCACAAACACTCTCACACACCACATTCATACTAGGCAATGTGGGTGAAGTAAAAGTTTAGATGTTTTCACTATCAACCTGAGTCAGGGGCTGAAATACTTATAGATATCGCGGTACTAATCAAATCCATGTAAAAGTATCTGTTACTATAAGAAAATTAAATGCGTAACCAGTATATCTGAAATTCATATAATACGTTTTGTGAATGTAATACAATTTGACAGTGTCATAATTTCAGATGAAGGGCGGTGGCCTATATAGGTCTATAGAGATTCACTGTATTTGAAAGAAATAGCCAAGCATAAAATTCACAGATGTTTGTCATAATCTGTCAGAAGTTGGGTACAGAAACTTATATATCGACCATTTTGTAACCCTTTCCACTAACAACAATTACTCCTTTGTGGTTAAATGTTGACACCACTTTTTTGCTGAGACTGAAGAAGTTGAAGTTTGTGCCAGTGTTTTTTTCATGTGGATAGGCTGAGTAACTATAGCCCAGGTCTTCACACAATCTGCATTTTAATATAATGTAATCACTTTAAACTATGGACAGTTAGGATGTTGTGACATACGAGACAATATTTCATGATGTTTTAAAGATCTAAATGTTTCCTATAATGTATCTGACTATAATGGCATCCTTTTAATGTGGACCTATGTTTCTTCTCTCATAGTTGTATTTAGCATGATTCATACTAATCTTTGTACATCATTCCTCCGATCGACCCCCATTTTCACCACCACTGGTATACACACGCCCACTGCTCCCACTTCATTCTTCCATTTTATTTTCTTAATCGGTGACACGTATAGGATTCGGCAGCGTCACATAGTCATTTTGGTACAAATGAATAAAAGTCTGCTACTCGCTGGTATGATCTGCAGTTGTCCATAGGAGGTGCTGACAATTTTACAGATCTTTGTTTTGATGATGTTTACAAACGACATCAGCTCTCATCGGGTACCACAGTTTTACAAATGCGGAGGGTCAGCGGACCGTTTTCTTTTATAAGTAGTGTCATAGGTTGTTATAGATTATACTAACTATATAGCAGACGCAAGTACAATATGTTTTCTTTAAGTCTTCGTCCTCCCTTCTTTCTGTGTCCTGGTTTAGTTTTGGTATGAACCACGACGGTATTGGAAACGCCTGTGGCCCGCGCAGCCAGGAGACGGCCAAGCTCATGGCCGACCACATCACCATGAAGACCAACCCCTTCATCTGGTCGGCCTGCAGCAGGGATTACATCACCAGCTTCTTAGAGTGAGTCACATACCTGCAAAACCGATCTCGTACTGGTTAGAAGATGCAAATTAGGGAAGGGTGCTATATCAGTGCCAGTGTTGTGGTCAGAGATACTGGAGGGTTTTCCCACATATCGGTATTGCTCCAATATTGAAGATTTAGGCGATATTTGGCACCAATATTTTTTCTAAGCTGCCTCAGTGTGTGTGTGTCATTTCCAGATGGTCCTCAGTACATCAGATGTGTCTTTTTGAACAAATGTATAAGCAAATATGGAATGAGGCTAAAAATATGGCTGTATGTTTACAATCATGCAACAAATGATTTTATATCCCAGATAAATACATTTTGTTATTATTTTTACAAAAGTGAAAATTATACTTAACAGAAATGTAAAATCTTAATATTTCTTATAGGCTACAGCAGCATGGCAAATATCAGATATTGGTATCAGCTCCAAAATATCCCATTTGTATATCCTTATATATACACAAATGGATGTCCAGTGTATTTGAGCTTTAAGCCATTGGTCACTTAGCAGTCGATTATTATGGTGCAGTAGAGTTCACACACTTGGTTGGTGCTGTTTTAGTGTTGGTTTAGTCCTGGTCTAGTCCAAGGTTTAGCTCTGGGTTTAGTCCAATTTTGTTGTGGTATAGTGTAAACGGGTATTTATTTATTTATCACATTGTGTTGACTAAAATCTGTGCGCACACTCACATCATGAGGCCTCCCTTATTAGTATTATTAGTTATTGTATCATCTGCTGTAATATTTTCTGAAGCAATATATAGTGCTCTTCACAAAAATTATTATTGTAGGATTGACTACAGCCCTATAATTTGGGTTCTTCTAATTCTTGTCTATGCAGCTTCTTTTGATGTTCAGACAGTATTTTTTTGTGTTTCTTTCATAGTTCTGGTATGGGCTCCTGTCTCAACAATGTGCCTCTAAAGCAGGAGTTCACTTACCCCACTACTGCCCCGGGACAGGCCTACGATGCAGACGAGCAGTGTCGCTTCCAGTATGGCGTCCGATCTCGCCAATGTAAATATGCAGTAAGAGTCTTTTTCAATCAAATTTGACCTGCAATTTGAGAGCCACAGCGCTCAGACTTGGTTTTGTCTTGTTCTAGTCCTGGTTTAGTCCCAGTTTAGTCCCAGTTTAAAGGGCCTGCGCCTGATTTTAATTTACTCTAATCAAGATAAATACTCTTCACATCATGCATCGTTTAGTGAAAGCATTTAAATAAGAAATACATTGAGACTGTCATATACAATCTGTTCATTTTACATAGCATTTTACATAGCATTTTGTTGGGCAATAACTGGCATTGGTGTGTGTTTTTCAAGAGTTACAAACGAGTTTACAGTAGGCGGAGGTCTGAGAAGTGTACGCTGATGACCACATAACACTATCCTGCGGTTGTTTCTGTGTCATGGTACAGTATCACCGTGGCAGAAATTACTAAAGGCGGGGGTAAATGTTTAAACTAAAACATGCTCCTGACTCATGGTTCAAAATCAGGTACAGATCCTTGTGCCTTTGTGCTTCACGTTTGAAACCAAAGACGAGTGACTTAAGGCGTGGTGAAACATTAGCACAGCAGGGTGAGGACATCTGGAGTAGCTGACACTTTTTATAGACTCATTCCTGTCAGTGCTGTGTGGTCAGAGCATATGTACACAATAAAACCCCATGTGTTAGAGACATTGTTGGACAAAGGGCAGAAGGTAAGGCATCTGTCTGATCGAAGAAGTTTACCACAGGAGCTGAACATTTTGCCAACTGCATCTCTTTCTATCTAAAGCAAAGGTTTCCATTCATTGTCTTTTTCTGTTTTGTCTGGTCAAACAGGAAGTGTGCAGTGAGCTTTGGTGCATGAGCAAGAGCAACCGCTGTATCACCAGCAGCATCCCGGCAGCGGAGGGAACCATCTGTCAAACCAATACCATCGAGAAGGGGTGAATATTAATAATTACATTTATTAAAGGTTCACTATGTAACTTTTCTAGTGGAGGGTCCATCAATTGCATTGTTTATATTTGTCTCCATTGTTAATATTATGATTTTTTTTTTCTTGCCTATAGCATGTTTCATAGTATGAGTTTAAACTTACAGCTTCATCTCCATGGAGACAAGCAGGTGTCATCATGAGGCCAAGTTATAGCTCAGATTCATGATGAAAATAAATAAATAACACTGAAAGGACATAACATATGCATTTTGGAAAGTGTATTTGTATAGCACAATTCATACACAAAGTAATTAAAAGTGCTTTGCAGATTATTTGTTAGGTAATACTAATAGAGAAACTACTGACAGGGTTAGAGTTTTTGTCCTGTCATGATTTGTCAAAAATCATGGGAAAACAACAACACTATCCATATTTTTCTGTGTTGTGGTACAATATCAGAAGTAGAAAGGACCGAACAGGTGGGGCTAACATTTCAAACTAAAACAGGTTCCTTACTCCTGGTTCAAAATCAGGTACAAGTGCTTTTCATTAAAGGCCATATATTACACAAAATTGACACTTGTGAGCTTCAAGCCATGTTATAATGTTTTTACCTCCTCAGAAACATACCTGGAGTTTTGTTTCATTCGCACAATGCACAATCCTTTAGTATTAGACTGTCTACAGCTTTAACGCTGCTTGTGATGTCATGAAGTTCAAGTTAGCAGCTGCAGCAAAATATAAGATAGGTCAGAAAATAATAAATAATATAAGTCCTTAAATCCATTATTCACTGTACTGCTAGAATATTTGATGAGGAATTACGATGCACATTTGTATTATCCAGTGGTGCTACAAACGAGTGTGTGTGGCCTACGGGACCCGTCCGGAGGGCATAGATGGGAGCTGGGGGGCGTGGTCTCCATGGGAGGAGTGCAGTCGCACCTGTGGAGGAGGCGTGTCCTCCTCTGTCCGCCACTGTGACAGCCCCAGGTAAGTCAGGATTTGGGAAAATTTCCTCCAAATATCGCCATTGGCCTTTTTGAATCATGTTATGTTAAATAAATGTTACAACTTTTGTCACAGGCATTTCTGTTAGTAGTTGTAAGAGTCAAAATGTTGCAATATCTAAAGCAGTGATTTTGATACCAACAAATAGAGCATAATTAAAAGTGCACTATGTCACTTTTTATGAGGGATCTGCCACCTGCTTGTATCCACATTATTGCTGAAAAACAAGCATCTCTCACCAGCTTGTCTCCATGGCGAAAGAGACGTCTAATATCATACCATGTAACATTCTTGCCGAAACAATGACATCTCCATGGAGACAAACAGTGGCGGACCTTTCACCAGAAAAGTTACATAGTGTACTTTTTCAGCTGAAAACAACAAAATTAATGTTGTTCATTGGATTTCAGACCAACTATCGGAGGAAAGTATTGCCTCGGGGAGAGAAAACGTTTCAGATCATGCAACATTGACGTAAGTATCATTCTCCTATAGATACTTTGCAGCTGATGTCATCAACATTCCCTGGAGGTGACGCTAACTGTAGGCACTGCTCTGTCTTATGCTCTTTTACTCAAGTTAGGCTTTAAAGTTTTTGTTTTAACACAATCTGACCATAAAGAACTGATTTAGCTGAAACTACAACAGGTGAGCTGATTTGTGCTGTTAAACAAGTCTCTCACACATAAAAGGACTGTCACAAGCTATCGAATATTAGCCAACAGTTTTTCAATTTGTCACACTCACCATTTTTGTTGAAAACAGGACCATGAACGCTCGTGTTGTCACAGGATCCTGAAATGTGTTGTTTTAATCAATTTAGTTTTTTCTTTTCTTTTTAGGGAATCTTCAAACGTTTTTTTTCCCTAGTATTTGCTAATGTGTGCTTTGTGTCTCCATGGTTATAGCTGAGCATTCCACCATACAGATACATGTACAACACCCCCAGCATGACGTCACTGCAAAGTAAATTCACAAATGTTGAACCTGGTCATTTCTATCAGTGACTACACCCCCCAGAACTCTCTGTATTACAACAACAATCTGCATTTTAACAATATATTCTTTTGAGTTGCTTCCTGTCTGTATTAAACATGACTGGCCTATAGGAGGTTGTGAGGTCATCTGAAACGCAGCAGTGCAGTATACGGACTATGGTTGAGTTGTGCATTGAACAGGGTTTGCGTTTTAGGACTGCCCCCCCGGGTTCACAGGACTTCAGAGCCATACAGTGCTCAGACTTTGACAGTGTTCCGTTCAGAGGAAGTTTTACACCTGGAGGCCCTATAGAGGAGGTGAGATATTATGTCAGATCAGTGTTTTGTGTTTTCTTTGGTTTAATTTATTGTTTACCAATTGCTAACAACAAAAATATGGACTTTGTTTGCCGCACTTAAAGCTTGTATCAACTCAACCACATTTCCACCTGAAATCATAACAGGCAATCCAATAGGCAAGGCAAGTTTATTTGTATAGCACAATTCATACACAAAGTAATTCACAGTGCTTTACAGAATAAAAAACATTAAAATCACAATACAAACAAATCAAAACACAAATAATCATCATAAAATCATCATTAAAAGAGAAGAGTGCAGAATAAAAACCTTTCAGTCACACGCACAGCTCAACAGAACCTTTTGGAGCCTGGATTTAAACATTGTCAAAGTAGAGGCCTGTCTCACATCTTCAAGAAGACTTTTCCTGGTTAGTGCTTATCTTAGATTAATATGCGGCTTTTTCCTTAATTTTCTTGTGATGTGATCCAGCAACTGTCATAAAAGACAGCCGGCTCCAGCGATTATATGTGCTGTTGGTAAGGAATACTTTGAGTAGTACTGGTAGCACTGGTAACATTAAACATTGTAAAATAATCTAAGCTGGCTGAAATGGTACAATTAGAATTAAAATGTTTGCTGTAGAGGAACCATTTCATTAAACATAGCATTCATAAAGTTGTAGTTGTAGTGTTCATCTTCTGATTCAAATGTTGGCATTTCGAATCCTGCTCTTGACACAAACATCTGCGTACATTGGTGTGTGTGTGTGTGAATGGGTGAGTTCCTTGATGTAAAGCACTTTGACTGCCTTGAAGGTGCAAAAGTGCGATTTAAAAGTGACCATTTACCAATGTGACCAAAGTCCTGGGATTGAACAGCAAGATTAAACAGAACTGAATCTAAATCACTGTTAAATGGTCACAAAGAACAAAAGTAAACTAATATAATTTCCTTAGCAAACAACAAAATAAATAAACAACTACAACAAACCTAATGAAATTATTTAGATCGGTTTAAATGTTCTAAAATGCATGCAAATTTTGTATTAGTTTAGCAGTTCACGTATAAATCTGGTTAAGTTATAATCCCCATAGATGTGTATAAAATATCAACTTTGTATCCTATCCCACTATTAAACGTCCGGTAATATGCAGAATTGACTCTGAGAATATTGACGTTTTATAATGTTGTTTCCTCCACAAAAACATCCCTGGAGTTGTGTTTTGTTTCATTCACACATGTTTGAGTAGCACTTATTATTACTCTGTCTGCATCTGCAAAGCTTAAATTGCTCTGTTCCACCTTATAATGTCATTAAGTGTTTTCAAGTTAACCTTTACCTGTTTCCGGTAGAGATGGGCAATTCAACTGCTGAAATTATCTAAATGATTGTGTATGGAGTCTAAAAACACAGTGCAGCACTTCCTGTATTACCACATGACATCACAAGGTGGAACAGAGTGTTTCTGTTTGAGAGAAGAAATATGCAGGATTTGTGTGTTATGCTTGTGTGAATGAAACAAACACAACTCCAGGTCTGTTTTTGATGAGGAAACAACATTATAACACAGATCAGAAAATTGCATAATATGGGGCCCTTTTAAATAAAACATAAATCACAAATCTAATGGCAACTATAATGCTTGTTAGAAAAATAGCATTGTCTTGTATAGTCCCAGTGGATCATGAAAGAGAAATTGTCTGAATAAAACTCACTTTTATCTAATCCTCCAAACACATAATGTCCCAACAGAGACAGCAGTTCCGGCAAGTTCTTCAGGCAACAAGTGGTGCTTTCATCAGGTCAGCTGATTTTACATTGGAAATCCCTCACAGCTGTAAAAATAGGAACTGTGCCACGGACTCTGCCCTGAATTTAGACAGAATCACGCCCTTCGGCCCCAACTCACCTCAGATTACTTTTCAACTCAATCTCCTCAAAACCTCAGCTATCTCACTTCACTTTATCTAAACACAGTCAGTTCAAAGTATGGCTGCACGATACTGGAAAAAAAAAAATTAATTTGATAAATGTTCTCTAAAATGTGAGCTAGGTATATTTAATGCCATACTGCAAAACATTTTCCTGACAAGTATTACCATTGTGATTAGATTTGGAATATAGGTTTAAAAAAGTATTCTGCTCAGATTGCAACAACTCCAGGAACATTAACATTTGAGAGAAGACTGAAATTATAAACTGATAAACTAATACAAAAATCCCATGCATTTCAGAACATGTTTGCAGATGTCTAAACTACAGGTACAACAAGGTTTTTCTATAAAAAGATCCATGGATCAAATCATGTCTGTTAATCCCTCAGTCGCCCCAGTTATGATTCATAGTAAAAGAAAAATTACCAGACCAGAACTGAAGAAGTGGCTTGGATGAGCAGCGAAACATCTTCACTCCTACAAATTTTTGTCCAGTTGACAATTTTTTCTTTTACTATTCCTGGCAAAGTAATAACATCTCTATGGAGGCAAACAGGCGGTGTGCACCACCTTCCATCAGAAAAGTTACACAGTACACCTTTAATATTACCATTCATTCAAACTTATCAATGCACATCAACAACAATATATTAACTGTCACGCTATCCAGAACAGACTAAGGTCACTAAGTATATTGTAGTAAGATAGAAATCATAACATTTCCAATATTCCAATAAAATATTCCAGTCTTCCTAATCTGATTTTTCTTATTTATGCATGCTCAGTGTTTTGTATTTGTTTTTCATATTATTTGACAGGTGACTGACAGAAAACATGCAGTCACAGTTTGTTCTGCAGATAGGTATACAAAGCTGCAAATTTAAACTCTGCCAATGGTTCAAAGTGTATCATTTTTGCAGCCTTGAGCTCTGGTTTAGTCTGTAAGAACTTAAATGTAATATAATTAAAGTTGACCTGAAAAGACATTGAAAATACCTTGTACTACTGATTATTTACTGTTGAAAATCTCAGAGGCAAGTTTATGAACCATAGTGACGTCGTTTGTCTTATGTCTGTGTTTATTTAGATTGTTAGTTACAGTCCAGTGCACTTGGTATACAGTTTGATGAGACTATTTACTTTAAAATATTTATATAAAAGTAAAAAAGTGCGTGTCCACAATCAACTTTGTTTTCAGATAGCCATTTTTTTCTGTTTTGGCTGTTCTTGCAGGTGGAATGAAGTCCTGCTCTCTGAACTGTTTGGCGGAGGGCTACAACTTCTACACTGAGCGCGCGCCGGCTGTAGTGGACGGGACGCCGTGTCGCGCTGATTCTCTGGACGTGTGTGTGAACGGCGAGTGTAAGGTACGACAACTGTGCTTAAACGACTACTGTGTCCTTAGGCAAGACACTTGAACGACGTGTGTGAGCAGCAGATCGGTGGTGATCAGTCTGCCCCAGGGCAGCTGTTGCTATAGCCATCGCCAAGTGTGGAGCGAATGCTTAATGCACAAAGTTGTAAAGTGATTTGAGGCTCTGGACAAGTGCTGTGTAAGACTAATGCATTATTATTGTTGTTAAGGTCACTACAGGACTGAAGCTGAAGGAAGATGAATTGCACACTGATTGTACATAATTTCCTCTGTAAACAATAAAAGGTCCTCTCATTATGAGTAAAACCTGGTAAATCTGTAGCTTACACCCCTAAAATGTTACATGTGGGTCTGGAACTTTATCCTGTCTCCTCAGTTCCAGAGGACATGATTGACAGGCGGATTAACCAATCAGAGAAGTGCATGGTCCATTTGTGTCAAAACAAACATGGCGGCTTATGTGTAAAGCGGGGGGAAAATAACGCAGAGGACTAATAAAGCGCAGATTTCTGCAGAATCAATCGTGGTGAATAAGTAGGATGCTCGGAATGCATCAGGTGGGTGAGGAATAAGTACCTGCACGCTGCAAAGGAATTAGTTCTGTTTTTCACTTGTTTAAGCAGTAAAGTAGTAAAGTACTCTACTTCAGTAAAAGGTATCTATACTTTATTTAAGGGCATTTTAAAGTGGATATTTTTTTGTTTTTACTTCACTACATTGTAGAACAGGACAGAAAAGTAACCATATTTTTATGATTGTTTGAAACCTACTGAAAGGGTTGAAAAGTTTCTTTTTACCATGTTCATAGTTTAAGCAAACAGAAATATACATATAGATCTCAAACATATAGATCTCAAAATCTGCACAAAATAATTTTAATGTTTACTCTTTAAGTACATTTTTAAACAGGTACTTTAATACTTAAGTAGATTTTTTCATTTGCTACCTTTACTTTTACTTGAGTTTGTTTTGGGGTTTTTTCTCCGGTATCTGAACTTTTACTTAAGCAACAAAACTGAGTACTTCTTCCACTACTGTGTTTAAGACAGTAAAAATCTGGTACAGCTCCTTTAAAACTTAGATCAAAACTGCAGTCCCAACATCAGTCCTTGTTAGAGCGATCACAATTAGAGTTTTTTCCAAAAGCGTTGAGCCGTGGTGTCTGGAGATAACTGTGTTTACATTAGCTCCGTCTGGAGGTGATCCACTGTCTGCATCACAGAGCGGCTGAGGCTCCATCACCAGCAGCTGCACAGCGTTGGATTTCTCAGCTTTGGCACACAGACCGAGTTACCAGCGGTTTCTTTGATACTTGCTCCCCCATAAAACGTTCTATAGATTAAGGGAAAATCTATCTAATTGTGATTTTTCTGACTAGCTTTGCACTTAGATTTGTGATGTATGATTTAATAATAAAATTCTGTTCAAAGCTCACATTTAAAAGCGTCCAGGAGAAATGACCAAAAAGATGGAACTGACAAATAAATACAAGAATCACATTTCAGAAACATGTTTGTTGCAGATCTAAAATAGAGGATTAGCAGTTTTCATGAAGATTAAGGAGATTTTGTTGTTTGGTCTAATCTTGCAGCTCTACTATATATTTACTACTCACTACACATAGATAGTTTTATTTAAAGGTGCACTATGCAACTTTTCTGGTGCTTATTTCTTTGACGATATTATTGCTTTTCCCCAGTCTGACATTAAGGGTGCTTAATGCTGAACCCTAAAGGACTAGAAACGGGACTAAAAGGCTACATTAGGACCTAAACTGGGCTCAAACCAAATAAGCGCAAGTGGGAATGCACCCGAAACTTATCTACCTCATGGAGACCAGCAGGTAACGCCACCAGGCCAAGTTTACATGTCAGGTCTGTGGAGAGGTGACCTGCTCTCAGAGAGAATGCGTGTCCAGATATTTAAAAACCACCCTTGTAGTAACCAATAATGTAAAACATGGCCAATAGTGTAAATAATTCTGGCCAAGTTTAAATTTAATAAGGAGGCAGTGGTGAGCCAATAACGTATCTCTGCTAATAATGTAAGTACATGTCAATGACGGTCAAACTTTTCACACCAAGTACCACCCACAGAAAGATTTGGCTTTCCGAGCACCACCAGATCCAATTATAGATCAAACATATACAGTACTTAAGTACAGGCCTGTTAATTACATTATCGGCCTGTTATTACGTTATCAACTGTTATTACATTATCGGCCTGTTATCGGATTATTGGCCTGTATATATATTATTGGCCTGTTATTACATTTTAGCTATACATCTGTAAATGAAATAAATGCAAAAATAGATATGTTTAATGTCATATTGTGTAATATTCAAGATAAAATATAAAGTATGCCTTGCCCACCAACAAGTAACATAGGGCATCTTTAATACTAAAAGTCTATAGCATGGCTGTCTATTTAAATCAACACATGATTGAGACAGCATTATTTGTCCCATATTGGGGAAATTACAGCAATACTAATTCCAGTAATACTTAAGAACAGTTCAGTATTTTAGATGCTATAAACTGCCCTCTAACCATGGATAGAGTTTGTAGCCCTAAAAAACAACATTGGCTCTGAAACTTCACTTATCTAGATTTACTTTGATTTGATTTTAAAAGTTGCGTTATGATTAAACCTCCCTGAGCCAGTTTGTGGGGGAGTTTGCACGATATGCTTTTGTTTTATCAAAACCCCTCCTCCTCCCTTTTTTTCTTTACTCTTTACTCCAGCTCCAATCTCTCCTCTCTCTCCTCTACTACTGCTCCTGATCCTCCTTACTCCCTTCTTTTTTTCGTTCCTCTCCTCTTTTCATCCTCTCCTCTCCCCCCCTCCTCCCTCTCTCTTCCTCTCCTCTAGTCTTCATCCTCTTCCTCTACTCTCCCCCTCCTCCTTCTCCCTCTCTTCCTCCTCTCCTCCTCCTCTCCTTTTCCTCCTCTGCTCCTCTTTTGTCCCACCTCTCCCCCTCTCTTTTCCCCCTTCCTCTCCTGTTCTCCATCCCCCCTCTCTCTTTCTTCTTCTCTCTCCCACCCTCTTTCCTCGCCCCTCTTCCTCCTTTCCTGTCTCTTCTCCACTTCTCCTCTCCTTTCCTCTCTCCACTCCTCTCCCTTCTCATCTTCCTATCTCAACTCCCTCTATCCCTCTCTCTTCCTCCTCTCCCATTGCTCTCCCTTCTTCTCTCCTATTCCCTTCTTCTCCTCTCCCCCTATCCTCTATTCTCTCGTCAATTTTCTCTCTCTCTCCCCTCTCTTCCTCCCCCCCTCCTTCTCTCCTGTCTCTCCACTTCCTATCCTTTCTCCTCTTCCTTCTCCTCTCCTCTTCTGCCCCTTTTGTGTCCCCTCTCTCTCCCCTCTTTTCCTCTCCTCCATCTCTCCTCTCTCACTTCTTCTATCTCTCTCTCTTCCTCTCTCCCTCCTCTTCTTCAATGTCTCTCTTTTTTTCTCTCCTCTTCTCCTCTGCTCCACTTGTGTCTCTATCCCATCCTCCTCTCTTCTCGCTTTCCCCTCTAACCTCTCTCCCTCTCCTCCTCCTCTCCTGTCTCTCTCTCTTCTCTTCTCCTCTCCCTCCCTCTCTCCCTCCTCTTCTCCTTCCCTCTCCCCTCTCTTCCTCCTCTCCTTCGCTCTCCCTCTTCTCTCTCTCTGTGCTGGAGTTTTGGAGGAACCCGCTGACCCTTGGCTCTCCGCTCTCCTCCTCTCACTGGCTGCGTTCACTGGACTCTTATATTGCTTTTCCTTTTTGGACTCTCTGCATCTCCCAAATCTCTGCATGCACTTTTCTCTCTTTTGCTCTGTTAACAAACTTTTCCACCCAAACAAAAACGCTCAAATTTCAAAAGATTTTCATAAGAATACCACAAACAGGGGGATTGAGGCTAATGCAAGCTGCCATGAAACTAAAAAAGAGAAGCTAAACAATCCAGACACCTTCTCTGCCTCCCCAATTGTTATCTTATCTGTTGTAGTGTTGTCACGATACTAACGTTTCCAAACTCGATTTCAATACTAAGGAATATACTCGATACTCAATACCAATTCTGACACCACGATGATCCTCTTTATATAGACAATAGAATGTCATTTTCAATACTTTCTTTAATATTATCATGTGGCCTTATGTCTGTTTAATTTGTAATTTATCCAGATATATTCTATAGTGGTCCATGGGCGTATACCAGTCTATGTGTCTTATACTATACTATACTATACACACTATACTATTCAAAAAAGGTTTATTTCTGTCCTGTGAATATGACTGTTTAGTATTGATACCTGCTCAAATGAATATCTTGTTTGAGATAAGCTTTAGTCTTGATTAGAATGGATAGATAGATTTTTTCTTATCTACTATAGATGCCCATAGTTGACAGAAAGGCCTGACAATTTCATACCATCTCTGCACCTCTGAGAAATGGATTAATTAAGTGACTCTTTTAATAAAAGATTAGACAGCATGTGCGTTGGGCAAGCCATGAGTTGGTCCACAAGCTGCACAATTTCTCATTTATCTTGACGGCATAAGAGCACACTGATGTTACAGGTTAAGTGTTTTGCCCATAAGCACAACAACAATATGCAGGTTTTGAACCCACTACCTCCTGTATGTGCGATTTGACAATATTGTGAGAATGATTCTAGTTGCTATATGTAAAATACAGGCAGTTTGTGTTATAACTAGTTGTAGTAGTTATACTTTTTATGTTTTGGGTTTGAATATTGAGTAGTAATGCAGCTTTAGAAAGAAAATCATAAGGAAAATAATGATTAAAACCTGCCTAATTAAATAAAAGAAAAAAAAATGAAAACCTTACTATTATTGCAGTGTATTTGGTGGATTAGAAATATGAACTATTGCATTAAAGAGGTGGGGGATATGCCAAAAAAATTTATATTATGATTTTTAACGAGCGATATCACGATTTTGATGTTTTCCACGATTCATGTAAACCTAGCATCTTTATATTGCCTGGTAGAGCTAACTAAAGGCATCTTCTTCTTCGAAAGTTTACATGTTTTTGTAATTGGTTAAATTCATCTGTCACTCACTCGGGCATTACTGATGCTGACCAATAGGAGGAGTGGGTGGGACAAGTAATTTGAGCATAGAGCTTCTTTCAAGAGAAAATAAGGAATATGAAATATTATTGCTGTATATTGTGTAGCTTATTCTGACCGATATCTGAAAAGTCAACTCACTGACACCTCTTCATCTCTTTCCAGTCCTCCGTAATAATAACTAATAAGTCACGCAGGTTATTTTGAAAAAGTCACCTGGCAGTAATTAGCAGTAATCCTTCAACATGGCCTTGGACACCTCGGTGATTTAGAGACTGTACCCCTTCACCTCTGCCCGACTTGACCCGGCTAATGCTTGTCTCTGGCTCTGACAGCATGTGGGTGTGGACCGCGTGTTGGGCGTCGGATCGTACAGGGAGGATCGGTGTCGTGTGTGCGCCGGAGACGGCAGCAAGCTGTTGAGTCTGTGGAGGGGCTCTCTTCAACGAACTCTCTGCATGAAGGAGGTACTCAACCACGCACACACAAACAACACGCACGCACATTCAAACACACAAAACCACACACATGCACACACGAACACACACACATACATGCACACACAATAAACAACGCACATACACGCACCACACACAAAAAACACACACACTACCAGAAACTCTAAGGACAGAAAGACCCATTGCTGTGGGTATTTCAACGCCTAGGTTAATTCACGAAATCATAGTTACAAAAGCCACAGTATGTACCTTTTAGCCAAAAACATAGACAATAATGAGATAAAAAGCATGTTTTGTAGGTTTTTTTGGTTGTTTTTGGGGTTTTTTTTTGCACTTGATAAAAATGTATGAAAACCGGCATTCTTACTTGCAAAATCTCCACAAATCTGACTCTTTGGAAAATGTTCTGAAGTCGGTTTTAACTTTCTGTTTCCATGGAATCATGCAGGTGTACATGCCCACCTTTAGAAAGTTACATACTGCACCTTTAAACTTATTGATATGTGATTTTACATTACAATATAAATCTGGATAGTTTTTTGGGGGATTTTTTGGTTTATAATCTTACTTTCTGACTTGGACAGATATTACATAAATTGAGCTGATTCCATTACTGTACTGGTACCTAGAAACCATGATGTCAAACAAAGGCCAAAAACTGTATAAAGTGCACAATAGTTATGATATACTAATAAAAATAAATGACACACTTCATTTGTCAAATAAATGAAGCCATGATTAAATAGTCATATCGTACCTAGCCCTCCCAACCTAAAGTAATAATCAAAAAAACACGAACTCTGTCTCATGCACTTTGAAATTTAAAATAAAATATTTGTACACAGAAAAAAATAAAACTATTCCCCAAAATCTGAAACTCCTCTGCAAAACACCACGGTTCTACGACAGAGTAGTTAATTCACCCATGTTGATTAAAAAGCCCCAAGCTAATCATTGCCAATCTGCAAACAATTTAATCATGATCTATTCAAATTAAATAATCTATTGGTTTAGTGGGTAGTTCTAAAGCTAAATCCACCTCAAGACCTTAAATGAGCTCCAAATTAATGGGGGAAACGTAGGAATGCAGTAATCGCCTCTTTTAGCAGTAATAGTTCTGTGTTAGGTGCTCATAATTGGCTTACCGTACTTTGAAAGACTGTATGTAACTTTAGTGTTCTGAAGTCTGAACAGTGCATAAGTCTTGTTTGGCTGTCTCTGGAGTTAGGGAGAGCCCAACCATTTAAGTGATCATATGTAATTATACGTTCTCATGCAAAACTCCCACTGAGCAGCTAATGTCTGAACCTGAAGGCGCTCGCAGCATAACAATAGCTTCTTTCAGCAGCCATCATGTTGTAAAGAATCACTAGAATAACAGAGGATAAATGCTTTGATGAAGTGGATGGGGCGCAGGTTATAGATGTACTAACACTAATGCTAATGCACCTAATATATCAAAATAACAAACTTTCCAGACATAGACACCAATGATGCCAATTGGGGTGGGCAATAGGGTTGTCAAAAGTATGTCAAAAAATAATCGCCCATGGACCACTATGAACCTGCCTGAATGACTGAGGGATTACACAGATATAAAAAAACATGGGAATATAAAAGAAAGTAAGCATGATTCAAAATCGATGAGTTTGAAATAATGCCATTGGTTTGGCAAGTAGTCGAAATTTTAACTGAGATTCAGTCATGTCATAATAATCCTATTATTTAATGATTCCCATTATTTGTATTTGATCATAGTTTAGATTTTACTATTCTAATTCATTGTTTTACATTGCATCATACAGCCAAGGTATTAGTAAGTAATCAAGTCTGTAGTTTGTAAATTTGTGTTCACTGACAATGGCAATGATAAAACATTTCATGAGTCTGAGTCAACCCTCTTGTCAGTAAAGGCATGTGGTTCTGAGCAGACTCTAGAGAAAGTAATTTGGCTGATTTTAGAGTTAGATGGCTAGATATATATGGAATATAATACACCCACACACACACACACACACAACACACACACACACACATAGACATATATATATATACACTATATAGACATATATATAATACACATTTATATATACACATATATATATACACATATTATACATCTATATATACACAATATATATACATATATAAATAATATATATACACGATACATACATATATATATAATATATATACAATACTATATATAATATATATTATATATATATATATATATATATATATATATATATATAGATATATATATTATATATATATTACATATATACACATACACAGATATGAATGCTACTTGAGTGTCTTTGCAGTTGCAATAGTAAAGGTTTCAAGCTTTCTGGTGAGGATCAGACGTGTGTTTAAAACAGGACAGATGGCACTTGTGGTAGGAATTTAGAAAAATATTAAAAAGCCTGTATTCAATCATGGCTAATTTTATAAAGAAAACGCCAAAACATTAGGGCCTTACTGGACCTTCATCAGGACACAGAATAAACAATAATGCAGTTGTATTATTATATGCTGACCACAATCACCACACTGACCACACTGACCACACTGATCATACTGATCACACTCACTACACTCACCACACTTAACACACTCACCAGACTCATCACACTGACCACACTCACCATACTCACCACACTCACCACACTGACCATACTGACCACACTCACCGCACTGACCACACTGACCACACTCACCACACTGATCATACTGATCACACTCACTACACTCACCACACTTAACACACTCACCAGACTCATCACACTGACCACACTCACCATACTCACCACACTCAACACCACTGACATAACTGACCACACTCACCGCACTGACCGCACTGGACCACACTCACCACCCTGACCACACTGAGACCACACTCGCCACACTCACCACCCTGACCACACTCACCACACTCACCACACTCACCACACTGACCACACTGACCACACTGCTTTGTTAACCCTGTCTCAAGTTCCCTCAGAATGCAGCTTTGTCAACATTTCCTTTGAATGCTTTTTGTAAGAGGAGCTGTCTGATGTTTATTTCATGCTTTTCTTCAAACAACAGCTGAATAAATATATCTATCATGTTGACAAAATTATATTGTCAAAGGAGTAATTAATAAACCCCTAGTTATTTTATTAGAAACTGAAACCATTTAAGGATGTATAACAGCTGTCCATCAACAAGCACTATTTTCAATTTTTGGGAATTATTTGAATGAATTATCTTGTTCAAGGTCAGATCTGTGGGGAGGCAAGAGCCACTCCAACAAGCATGTTTTAAACAATCTGGAGCATTCAGGCAAAGCAGGAAACACTCGCCATGGAGATCAAGTCGGTGGTGGACCTTCCACTGAAACGTTACAGAGGACAGCTTATTGTTTTTTTATTCAGTGTAAATTAAGCATTGATTTCTACTTTCATCGTCTATTGTCATTGTTGAGTTATGCCTCACATCTAAAGAAAGTCCTTGTTAAAAACAGAATAATGTTACAAAAAGATAAAAATAATAAGCTGGCCTGCCTACATAAAGAGGAAAAAGTCCAGGGCCAAAAACGGTGTGGACGTGGAATGAAGTCTGGCACAGGTCTGTGTCTGGAGGCCCCTCTGATCAGGAAATGCATCTGGAATCTGCCGAGTGAGCTGGACGTCCCATAGATTACATGGCTTACATAGAGTTACTTAGACTTACAGTGAGTTACACGGAGTTATTCAGAGGGTACACACTCGGGCATGCTGCATAACTAAATGATTATTTAGTAGTCAAATAATCAGCGATTATATTTTCAATAAGTCGGCCATAAAAAACAATTATTTTATTGTTACAATGGACTTGTAACAATACATTATCAACCAAAATGACGGTCTTCAACAAATACAATGACTGAAGGCTTTTAGATAGAATAAATATGTATAAAGGTAATTATTGATGAAAACCTGAAATTGTTTTTTTTCTTTTGACAATTTGATTTAAGGTGGTGTTCGAGTTATAATTATCAAAAAATATACGACTACAACAACAAATATTGTTTATAGTCATCTGCAGCCCTATTACAGACAGTTGCACAGATTACAGACAGCATGATTTGCAACACTCCTGCTGCGTCTGTCAATTCATTGTGTGGAAGGGTATTTTATCAATTTATGGGAAATAACATCTACAAACACTCAATTCACGGGGACCTGTCGCCCTAATCAGGTCCCATAAAGTAAAATCTTTTTTAATTGATCAACAACATGAACCTAACCCCAAACCCTAAAACCCACACCTTAAGTTAAGCTACAGCTATTAATAGGTTAATAGGGTATGTTTTTATTTGAGTCAACACGGAAGTAAGCTCCAAAAGCAGCACTCTGATGGGCTGCACTTTATAGGTCCACCCCCAGTTTCACTTTGCCATCTGAAAAAAAAAGCTGTTCTAAAGACATTACACCGTCCGAAAACGACTGCATGTGGAAATTGAGAATGTCCTAAAGGGTTGTAACAGTTAGGGATGAGTTAGACGATTTTTTAAATACTAAGTTTGAACAGTTGCAGGAAATGAAGATGTAAGTTAGTTTGAGTTCACTAATAATTTCCAGGAGGTGCGGTGCTGTGGTGACCCAATATCCTGCTCTGCGGCTGTAGTTTTTTAACTTCGAACTCAACAATCCACCCTTATCGTAATACTTGCTGTGGCCTGAATAGTCCTGGAGACCCGGCAGGTGGCTACTGGTGGAACGCGCAGCAATGAGGGATGTTGGCTGCACTTTAGCTTTTGCTCTGGGGTGGCGGACAAACTTCTTTCCGTAGTGTTCCCCAGACCTCTTTGCTTCAGGGACCAACAAAGTCTCCACCTTGGCCAGTTGAGTAGGGACATTTTTTGGGCATTGCAAGATATGGTGGGTTACCACCCAAGGCCCACTGCCCAAGGAAGTTACGGCAACCCCACATTGAGTGGGGGATACCAGGCGGCGGGAGCAGCAAGGCAGATGCGTTGGGGGGCATGGCATGGCTCCGTCGCCTGATATTATACTAATGTAATGTTCGTCTTTGACAAAATAAGATGGACCGAGTAGTAGTTTTATCAGTTGTCATTGATGATACAAAGTCATCATTGTGCATGTGGATGGTTTTGGTTTTTGTGGCTGCGCGGATAGGGCTACATCTTTGAGGAAATCTAAAAAGTGGGGGGAATCTGTGTTTATATGAAAAGACTGATTGCAAGCAAAGTTACGGGGAAATGTCATGTAGTCCTGATTTGGAAAGTAATCCATTTGTCTATGTGTCCCTTCTATCTCACCAAGGCATTTGGCACGATGTCGCCTCGGCTGTGTAGCACCAATCCCAGCAAGAATGTAGCAGAAACACTAAGTAGTCTTTCAAGATGTGGTAATAAACAACTTCAGCACGCAGTGGAGGCACCTCAGTCATTGTCATCTAGAAACTTGCAATTCATGGTTTTCCAGTACACATTACCCATAAGGCTAAAGATCTAGTAAATGCTTACAGGCAACATAAAACATGCTGGGACAGGGCCACCCCTCGCAAACCACACCACTGTCCACTTTATGCCCACGTAATAAAACGGGGCCTCGGCATCAAAACCCACAAGGAAGTGTGTAGTGGTCTGAGTGACAGTGTGGAAACTTTGAGGGGCTGCTTCTTGTGTTGTACTGAATGGAGTATTTTCCAGTTACGATTAAAACGAAGGCCACACAGGCAATGGCAGACTCAGGACTATATCAACTTTTGTGTGGACACACTTTTGTGTTCTTGACAGGTTTTGTGTTTCTTAGGGGACATCACAGTTGGCCCTAAGAAGACCATTCCGCAATTCCCAAAAACAAAGCCGTACCAAGAACCTCACACCCCAGGAAAGAAGTAAAGAAAATGCTTAAACAGGCAAGAGGACAAAAGTACTAGGGGTTACCTTAAAGGGAGTTTAGTTTAAAGTCCCATGAAAATTAAAAAGATGTGGGACGCCCCCAACCTTCAGTCCCTCCTCACTCCTTTCGCAATGGAAAAAAAATTACCCACATGGTACCAGGCAAGCCACAGCTGATAACTAGCAAGTGAGGGGAATGAGCTACTGATCTTAATGACTTCTTTTTAGATTTAATGAGCAAAAGATGATGTGATACTCTTAAACATTTAATTGTGATGGATTTTGACAAACAGTGGAGGCTTACATACTGTTTGCAAGGCAACAGTCTACTTTTAGCAAAGGTCTGTCCTAAAAAGTCTGCTGGTCCAGATGGGTTGTCTGCTTTTTTAATCTGGAGCTCTTGCACAGGAATTGTCTGCGGCCTCTGGTACTCAATCTTCCACTCTTCTATTGAAAAATTGTACTGTTCCTGACTTTCAAGTTCCAATAATACTACCAATTATGACATTCATAACCAGGCATCAAATCAGGACTATTAGATCTGTAGCACTCATAAGTGAACGGTCTTTGAAAGAAATGGTCAACAGACTAAAATATGTAAGTTTCTCATTATCTTAACCCTTGCACGTTTTGGGTACAGGACAGGTCCTTAGTACAGCAGACGCAATCATTAGTTTGTCGCACCTGATTCTGTAAAAACATCTGGAACTCCAAGGACTCATGCAAGGGCTTATTTTTGCATTGACACTTTTTGACTGTGAATGTAACCACTGCACTTGTGAAATTGGTTTTACTCCCTTTTAACAAATCGATCGCAACAAACTGAGGGTTAAAAAGTACTTTATCCAAGGCCAAAAAAAACTGTAGTACAGGCGGTCCATAATGTCCAGCAAGTAGTTCCGCCTGTTTGTTCACTCTGTCTTACAAAGATATGCCCGAAACAGTCAGCCAGGCAACCAGAGATCATTATCTTCTCAAATGACATGAACTAATGCTGAGCCTTCTTAACAAAGGTGTTTGTATCCCACCACCATAAAGAGATAAAAGCTCTTTTCTGCTGGATGCAATTGCCGCATCACTTAACTCTTAATGTGAACCACACTAAAGGAGATGGTGTCTGAGCCCCGAGTGCTGCAAAAAAATCATGACCTGTGTTCATTGGAGTTTAGGGTAGAAGGTTGAGACAAATTGAGTAGGTTGCATACTTTTAAATATGTTGGTGTGTATATCAACACCTTGTTCAAATGAAATGTATATGTTGATTTTCTTTGTTCTCAAGAGGCTTTTTAAGGAGGACTAAGGCTATTTGGTGGGAGCATCCATCAACATGAGATCATTGCCCTGTTTTTCATAATGCTGTCCTAGAGAGGCTTATACGCTACAGTATGGATCAGTATGGTGCACTTCTATAAAATGTTCAATTTAAAACTAAACTTGAAAAGTGGTAAACTAAGGCTCTGAAAGGTTTTTAAAAGGCAGGGGGAAAACTTTCTCTTCAGGACCTGTTTCAAAACTGTGCTTGCTCAGGCCAGACGAGGTTGATCGGGAGGAAACCCCTCCACCTGTTGCGTGGTGACATATCCTTCCATCAGGCAGGCGTTTCGAGCACATATACTGTAAGCGTTATAAAACAATTGCTTGGGCCAACTTTCTGGTGCCTTATTGAATAAATCTGTTTAAGAGAGATGTCACTTTAAGTCACTGAATCCTCCAGTGCGCTCAGCATCTGTGAATTTTTAAGTGTTGCATTTATGGTATTTAATTTGTTTTGAAATATGGGGCGATTTGGTGCAGGTGGACTCGGCCCATTCTGGGTTGTGCAGTGCACAAAATGTACAATGATACATGAATAATGGTCATTTCCGTTTGTCTTCTTTTTGCATGAGCTATGTTGGCTGTCTGTGATGTGTGAGTGTAAACTGAGTGTACTGTGTTTTTAAACTGCAGGGCATGAGCCCAAGACAATGTCCCTTTGGGGACAGTAAAGTTATCTTATTTTATCTTTAGATTGTTTATTTATCAGGGACAATGATGTCATTATTTTTATATGTAGTTCTTTGATTATTTCCACCCCTTCTGGTCCCTCAGTCATTCACAAACATAGATTATTTCATATTGAGTCGCCACACCCAACCACTATGGACTGTGTACAGTGCATGTTCCTTGCAAGTCACTGCAATGTTCCTAAAAAGCATGCGTAAACCTAACGTGGTGTGTGTTACAGGAACGAGGAGGTGGTTCCGCAATCCCAAAGGGGATCTGTCTTCTATTCACATCCAGGAGCGTCACAATATCTCCCTCCAAATACTGGGTAAGCACTAACCACTTTGCAATGGGCTGTGGTTATCTGTTTTCTTTGGGTAAGGTTAAACACATATTGATCATGCCTTAATTATAAGTGTGTTCAGGGCACACCAGAGTAAGCCTCTCATATGGTTAAGGCCTAGTGTTGTAGGATAAAGGAGTTCATGTAAGCTCCCACCCAGTCACCCAGTGTAGAGAGGAGGCACTCACCAATTACCAATTAGAAAGGCTACAGTTATTGAAGTCCCAAATGACCTTCCATTAAAAAAGCTAAGTGTTGTTGGTTGTTTTAAAGTGTACATTATGTAGTTATTTATGTATGTGTCTGTTTTATATCTGTGTTTTTTTAAATGTCTGTTGTGTACTGCATCTTGGTCAACATTGTTGTTTTGTTTTGTCAAAGGGCAAATAGACATATTAAAGTTGGATTGGATGTGAATTGGAGAAATATCCCAGTCTTATGCTGATAAAAGCTGTTTAACCCTGTAGTGTAGCTCCTGTATAAAAAATCTTATCGAAATGTGACCTTGTGTTCGTGTTTTGTCAGGTTCGCATTTCAGTCTTTTTGTTAACTTTTGGAACTAGATTTGATCATCATAAAAAAAATAATCGCAAATCTAATCTCAATTGTAATTGCTTGTCAGAAAAAAAATTAATTAGATGCTTTCCCCAAATTCATTCAGGTCTGATGTAGTGCAGGGCGACCAAGAGTAGTTTACACAGGGGCCTTGTGAGAATGTAGGTTGTAGTTTGATCATACAGTATAGACCTTACAAAACATTGAGGTTTTTTGCGCTTTGTTCCTTTTTCGTGTTAATCACTCATACAAAAACATGCCGGAAGGTAGTTAGATGCATCCAGCATGTTTGAGTAATCAGTGATATCTCTTGCACTATTCAAACCCACCTTGTGGGTAGCAGTACAACTTTATGCCAACAACGTAAACAACTACGTCACCCTATGCTACACCAATTGTCCATAAATATACAAAACTCTCGATGCAATAACAAACACTAAAACTCAAAACATGATGCAATGTGCAGAGGTTTAATAAGTGGGAGGCATACAGGTATTGTGGTTAGCGCTCTGAAGGGGGAGGGGAAAAGTTTAATCGGTAGGTAAATCAGTGATTTAATATATAGGATTATATAGTATATAGGTATATATATGTGCTAGATATAATATATTATATTATATATATATAATCTCATATATATATATATATATATATATCTATATATATATAATATATATATACTCATATATATTATAATATATATTATGAGTATATATATATCACATAAATGAATAGGAATTAATCCCAATCAGTTACACTTACCGGTGAAGTCTAATGTGTTCTGTACTCTGTCCCAGTGCTGAAGAGTAAAGTGATGTGTTCGTCATACAATGGGGGGGAAAGCAAGGCATCGACACATGCGAGGAGAGAAGATTATTGACCTTGCAGGCACACCTTTCATACAGACGACGCCCACCGACGGAACCCTGTGAAACATGAGGACACTCTGGAGCCCACCAATACCACCCGGGTCGTATGGTTAACGCCATTAGCGGAGGCCACCCGTAAAGTAAGATGATAACACATTAATAGTGATTTCTTCGGTCCCAATTATAATACAATAAACGAGAAAAAGAATCAATGTTAGAAGTGTGGAGGACAGCAAACAAATGAAGTCAGCTCAAGTCGGCTATAGTACAAAAAAGTTCCAGTTAAAGCCACATTGGGTTAACTTTCTGGAGGTTTGAGAACATGGGGGGCTCACCATCAACATGCAAATTCCATGGGATTGGGGACTTCAAACAATACTTCCATCTTCATGGAAACATTAGTCATGTGAGATGGATAAGTATGCTATCTCTGGAAGTTTTAGCCAAAAGTAACATTACTGGGAAAATAAGCAGGAGGAGGCCCCACAAGGCTCTAAATAAAAGTCAGGTTTGGGAGATACAAAAGAGCCCAAAATTCAGGGAATAAAACATCCAAAACAAACAAAATAAGCTTTATTTTTCGGGTTTAATATTAATTGTAAGTACATGTGAGGGCGTTTAGTTAAGATGGTTATGTACAGTGTACATCATCATTAACTGTACTTTAGCATGCAGACAGTGATTAATCGATCAGGGTGCTGGTGAGGGAGGGAGGAACCCGGGGATCCATAACAGGTTCAACTCCACCCATAAATAGTGTGGCCTCGGAGTGGGTATACGCTGGCAAATTACCACACTAGGTCTCGCGTTCAGTCCCGTCTGGCTGGAAGGTACAGCACTTACTATGTTATCTATATCAAGGCACAGACGACTACCTATACACATAACAGGTACAGGTATTGGCCTAAAAATTTAATTGTAAATTCTGGAGCCATGAATAAGACATCTAAGACCAAGGAACAACATTCATAATAAAAATACAGTTTTTTGACAGTTTAGGCTTACACTTTACATTGGTCTATAGGTTCCAGCTTGCAGCAGGGGTGTTGTTAGGAACAGATTTCCGACCACTCAGTCGTCAAACAAAACTTGGTGACAAGAAAAGGCGACCCAAAGAAAAGGAGGAAGGCACTGCCAAACACTGAGCCCCTGATCTCCAAGTAAGAACCAAAGTTCCCATGCTTGTGTTCTGTTTACTTACAGGTCTGAGCTGTTATCCCTCAAATTGAATCCACGGCAAATTATACCACAAATAAATAAATCTGCACATGTGCTTCAATGGTTGTTTATTAGGTTTTTATGGTGCATTACCACTTATGCCATCAGAGTGCGGCGTGTTACGTTATTAATATTTGCCTAATTGTTTATGTGATACTTGGCAACAGAGCGCATCAAAACAGGACTTTGGTTTCATTCTCAAAAAAGAATTTACTTTAGCTTCAGTGGTCTAGCTGTGCGTGTGAAAGTATTGTTTTTGTAAATTATTTAATTTCAAGAGCAGATGTTAAAACAATAAAATGCATGATTTTATGTGCACTTCTTTAAATAAAACTAGTAACAAAAGTGTGTGGAATGATCGACACAAATAAACTGCCTATTATGTGTTTTAGTGGTGGAACAGGTGAGTGGTCGGAGTGCAGTGAAGCATTGTAACGGGGGCACTGTGGTCTCGGGAGGAGGCTCTGTGTGTAAAAAGGAGGGTCTAGGTGTCTGAGGAAAAGGTCCGAAGACCTGCCTGTACCCCCCCAACGGCCGCCCCTACAGAATCACTGCCTGTAGTAACCACAGCTGCACAACCCGAAGTGGCTGCGACTGGAATGGCGAGGTAAACAATTCACTCAGATTTGTACTGGGGTAGTATTTGTTAAATTGCTACAGTGACATCACGGTGGGTGGTATTCGCCTGATGTCGTATGGCCGGAAGAGTTGGCCCTTACATGGGACACATTAGCAAATCACTGCCCCCCCTCAAAAAGTTTTAAGATGATTATGAAAACTCAAGGAAAAAATTAGAAAAATGGATTAAACAAACAGAGCTTCTGACCAAAACAATAATCTTAGCATAATGTAGAAGGGAGAGCATTGGGTCTATTTATAATCTATGGGAGATCATTTTTTTTTTTTTTTTTGGTTGTTTTTTTAAATATAATTATCAAAAACTCTGAGCTACAATGTTGCCACGTTACATTATTGTGGGGATTAGCTGACAAAACTGCTTATTAGTTAAGTCATTTCATACTAGTCTAAGTCTATGGTGAGTGGAATGCTGGCGCCCCTTC
>JAIEZT010000677.1:0-35586 GCA_019594935.1 Periophthalmus modestus
TATTCCTTAGTACTAGAATAACAGTTTGAAATTTGAGTATCGTCACAAAACTAATGTGAATGTCTGCAAAGGAGGGGCATCTGGTGTAAAGACATAACTACCAAATTGTTAACATTTTTTTGTATTTATTTATTTTATTATTCATGTTTTTTATTGCTTTTAAACATTTTACAGTATATAATCAATTTGCATCTTTCCTGTGGCTCTTTGATGGTGGTCACCATCTGCCCCTCTCCACAGTCATCACTGATATATATATACTTTAATCTTACAACAAAAGACTATACTTTTTATTCGGCAAGACACAATAGTTACTCAAGACTGGATTATTTCTTTTTGCCTTATAGCCTTCTTTCATTAGTAACTTCATGCACAATTGGACCAATTTTAATTTCTGATCACTCACCAGTATATCTTTCTCTCAAAATATCAAAACACAACTCTCAAAATAAATTTTGGAAATTTAACTCTTCATTGCTTAGCTGTGCAGAAACTTGCGACAATATTAGGAAATGGATTCAATACACTAAAGAAAATGTTGACACATCCGTGAGCGCTGCCACAATATGGGATGCAGCAAAAGTTGTCATTAGAGGGCATTTAATTTCTTACACATCAGCCAGGAAAAAAAGAAGCAAATAGACAAGCAGAAGAGCTGCAGAAAAGCACAACTTTCTACATTTTCATACACAATTATACTCAACCGAAAATCCATCAGAAACTGAGATACCTAGTTATCTGGAAAAAAATAAATCTCCCTACTCTATCTGAACAAGAAAAAAAAACAGTTAGACTCTCCATTTACAGCAGATGTTGTCCTGAAAACAATTTTATTACTGCCTTCTGGAAAGTCACCAGGCATAGACGGATTTACAATTGAATTCTATAAAACTTTTTGGCCCCAATTAATCCCTCTGTTTATGCCCATGCTTCATAATTTTCTGTGAAAAATGAATACCCCCCCCCCCCCCCCCCGATCAATGGACACAGGAATTATATCGCTTATCCACAAAGAAGGTAAAGACCCTTCAGAATGCTCATCCTACCGTCCAATCTCCTTACTACCAGTTGACTTTAAAATCATTTCAAAATTAATTGCAGGAAGATTACAAAAATATGTTCTACAGCTTATTAACCCTGATCAATCAGGCTTCACTAAAGCTAGATATGCATCTGACAATGTCAGGAGACTCTTGAATAGTATTGACCACTCAACCCTATCAAAAAAACAAGCATTCATTTTATCTTTGGATGCAGAAAAGGCGTTTGATAGGGTTGAGTGGTCCAACCTTTTACAAGTGTTAAAAAAATTCAACCTTGGGGAAAACTGTATTAGTTGGATCAAATAATTATATAGTGAGACCAAAGCTAGAATCTCTATTAATGGAGCCTCACAGACTGTTTTGGTCTGACTAGGGGATGCCGCCAAGGATGTCCTCTGTCTCCCATTTTGTTTAACTTAGCAATTGAACCCTTCCCGGAGACCATAAGATGTAACAATGAGATTCCCAGAATCACAGGGACAGAGAATAAAATTTCATTATATGCAGATGATATTGTCCTGTATGCCACAGAACCTCAAAAATCCATTCCACTAATAACTGAAGCTATTGAGATATTTGGAGCTGTATCAGGCTACAGGGTCAACATAAAAAAAAAAACTACAAAAAAAAACCATATGCTTTACTTCTTAATATAAATTTAACTAGACAACTTAAAGAATTGTCCTCTTTTTCCTGGACACAAACGGGCTTTAAATACTTGGAGGTAAATATAACATGCAATTTAAAGGAGCTGTTTGAGGCAAACTACATACCACTGCTTAGAAAAATTAGTGAAGAACTGGAAAACTGGAATCTCCTCCCCATTTCACTCCTTGGTAGGATTAATGTAATTAAAATTAATGTATTACCCCGTTTTATATACCTATACCAATCCTTACCATGTTAAATAGATAATTCATTCTTTAAATCGCTGACTAAAAATATAACCAAATTTATCTGGAAAAAAGGTACACCAAGAATTGCCTTAAGACACTATCCAAACCCAAGGATAAAGGGGGACTGGAACTTCCAGACTTCCAGTTGTATTACTGGTCATGTCAAGTAAAAGCTATGTTAGGCCTGATACTCAAAGTGCTCCCCACTGGACTCTCATCGAGAGACAACTTTGCTCTCCTGTTTCATTGGCTTCACTGTCATTTATTAATAATATGGAAATGCTACCTTCCATATCGAATACTTACGTTGTGTATAACATTTTGTGTGCCTGGCAAGAAGTTAAAAAACACTGTGGACTTTCAACATCCATATCAATGTTAGCCCCACTGTCATTAAACCCTGATCTCCCAAGCTCAAGTGGAAAATCATTGTTGGCAAACTGGAAAAACTTTGGATTAAAGCAGTTTCATCAGTTATTTAAAAATAACACTCTCAAAAACTGTTCCGATTTAAATGAAGAATTTGGATTACCAAAGCATGATTTTTTATGAATTCTTACAAATGCGTCATTGCACTATTACATTAATTAATCAAAAACGTTTGGCAGTGGAGGTTTCAGAGTTGGAGAATATGCTATTAAATTTAAAATCTTTAAAAGTCTACAAATTTCTAGTTGAACAAGAGGAGTCATCTCTTACTTCTCTAAGACATATATGGCAAAAAGATTTGGGTGTTGAATTAAATGATGAGCAGAGAAAAATTACAATTAATTATAAATTAGTATCTTTTTAAAAATGTCAAGCAATAGAATATTAGAACAAAATTATAAATTCTTGCACAGAGTGTATCTGACCCCACTCAGGATGAGTAAAATGTGCTAGTCTGTCCCCTAAATGCAACGGATGTAAATCTCATGTAGGTTCTTATTTCCACATGTTTTGGCATTTAAGATAGTTCTGTAGCTCAGTACATGACTTTACTGTTAAAATCGCCAAAAGGTCCCTAAAGATATTTCCTATAAGACGCCTGTTTGGAATCGAATACAGAAACTAATTCACTACTACAGAAGTAACTGGGCATCATATCATACCTATCAAAAATGTATTCTACTCAACTGGAAAACAAATAATCCTCCTACATTTGAAATATTTAAACAACTTCTACAAGATATCTCGCAATTAGAGTATCAAACATATGCATTAAAACACAGGATGGACCGATTTATGGGGTTGCCTTATTGGCCTCTGATCTTTTTTTTTTTTTTTTAAATGTGGAAAGCCAAACTCCAGACCAGAAATCAAAGTAATAATAAAGTATTGATTGTGAAAGTGATAAGTTACTACTATTTAGAAAACAAACTGAGAATAACTAATTATAATGAAAATTATTGTAACATAAGATCATAATGAAAGTAGAAACATAAATAACATCAGATCTGGAGCGTGACTTGCCTTCAAAGAATATCAGTTAACAATCATTTTGAAAAGTATTACTGAAGAACTAACGAACTACATTGTGCCAACAACATTGGAAAATAAATCTTGTCATATATCGCAACCCCAAAGAAGTTAGACTGGGCCCCGAAAACTTTTAGCACCACAAACAAGACAAAAACTCGATTAAAAGCATTATTAAGCTGTCCCTGCCCTGTCATGTGCGCAGGCTAATTCTCATGCTAACATAAATTACCTCTTTGCTGTTGTCAGGCGCTTTTTGTTCCATTGTCATGGTTTTGTGTTGGATTTTTGTGTCGCGCAGGTAGCTTGTCCACGGGCCTCTTCTCCTTTGCTGTGACAAATTACAGCAATTACCCCTGATGAAGTCCAAGGATGACACTATTATGATGATGCAATGATGAGGCGGCCTCTCCATGGAGCCGCCTAATAACCAGCAGCCCAAGGACGCGCTCTGATGAATGGGAATGCCCTGTTCAGGTGGGGATTATGGCGTCTATAAGATTATACAGAAATAGCTGTTGAAAATGATCATATTGAAAATGTCAGAAAATGCTGATGCCAGTGAAAAAGCCCTTCATAAAACATAAGGAAAAGTGCACACAAAATTGTGCTTTGACTGTGTCCTTGAGCAAGACATTTAGAAGTAAATAAGTGCTATATAAAAGGGATCTGCCAATCACTTCCTGGGCACTTTTTCACAGCTACATTAGCCAGTAAAAGGTACAAGCTGTAGTGATGGCTCTATGCCTGATTTTTAAAAATGTCAAAAGCAGAACTGGTTCCATTTAAACAGTTTGCAGTGGTCCAAAGTGATTCTTCATTTACCTTATGCATGCTGAGCATACCAATTATTCACAGCAATGACTTTACAAGCACTTTTCACAACTCTCAGACCAGTGTAGATTTTCACCATGAAAGTAAAGCCAACAACAACTAGCATACTAATGCACATTTTCTGATTATCCAACAATAAATTGCTTTTTAATTAGAGGCAGACAGTACACAGCAGACTTATACTGACCTCTAGAGCAGCTTATAGTGGGGCATTTGCTCAAACACATGGGAAAAAACAGGTACTTAGGAAATGGCCCGACCAGAACAGCAGCTGAACCGACATCATGGGGCTGATATCTGAACCGCTGTGTTTTTTTGTTGTTGTTTTTTTTTGTTTGTTTTTTTATTGGCTCCAGTATCTGTTACCAAGATCAGACCATCCCTATACATGAATGCACTGATATTTTTGATTGCTTATCAGGGCGGGGTACATAAGTATTAAGAATCTAGCTTACCCCATCATTACCTTGTCTGTACTGTGGGTTAAGTAAGTCTTCTCCATTTGAACTGATCTGAACTTGTCTCCTGCATAATGTGAAGCAGTTATATGTGGAGAGTGAGGAGCTGGCTAAAGATCTGCAGATTACACTGTGGAACATGAAGCTTTATTTGGGTTTTATTCACGTTTTAAATTGTTGCAAAGTCACATTTAGATTCTGCAGATTCAGTTAACCACCAGAAGCACAGAACAACAGTATAGCTTAACAGTATTCACCATTTGCAGTGTGACTCATTACAGTGGGAGTAGCAGTTTTGCTAGTAAACATCACAAGATGAATGCATGATTTCCAAAGTATTTTTTCAGATATTAACATGCCTGTAATTTAATAAATGTAAGATATACAAGTTTAATGCCATACTATGGAATATATTAGCCCAGATGGTAGAGTGTTTGTCTCTTGACAAAAATCATTGCTTGAGCTGACGCACAGGTTGGCGGTGCGATTCCAGCTCTCACAGATGAAGCCTGTCATTGTGTCCTTGGGCAAGACACTTGACCTACTTCGCCCCTTGTGTCTGCGTACACCGGTGTGTGAATGTATGTGTGAGTGAGTGGTTCCTTGATGTAAAGTGGTTTGATGAGCTTTATAAAGTGGAGGTTAAGACATTCATGAGGTTAAGACATTCATCAGTGGGCCTCTTCCTAGCATAGACCGCAGGAAGATTAACAAATTTACAAGGCTGCTTCAGCTGAACACATGACTGTTCAACACATGTGCGATCAGAGGACTGCACTACATTGAGAACTTCGATCTGTTCTGGAAACGAGAGGACCTGTTCAAGGGAAATGGCCCACACCTGAGCAGAGGTGGAGTGAGAGTGCTGACGGATAACCTCCTCCACGCTCTGAGGCACCGGCCTGGACAGGGTCCTGGGCCAGTGAGAGAAAAGAGGAATGAGAGAAGCATTCCTGCTGCGCCAGCCAGAGACAAAGCCAATGTGTCAGCACCACCAGCAGCACCACCACTACCACAACCACCTCCCCCAGTGAAAGAGTCACCACCAGCAGCACAACCACCTCCCCCAGCGAAGGAGGCATCACCAGTAGAACAACCATCTCCCCCAGCGAGAGATTCAGCAGCACCACCACCTCCCCTAGAGAACAAGTCAGCAGCAGCACCACCCTCCCAAGTGAAAGATCCATCTCCAGCATCACTTCCCCCAGGCCCCTCGTCACAGGCCTTGAACCTGTCTGTGACAGCCCCAACAGAGATTTCAGTCCCAGCAGCACCCCCATCACCTCCCCTGCCCACAGACCAGCCCTGGGTCCCCTTTGCTACATCTACTCCCTCTAGGGCCTCCTCACTCTCCTTTTCCTCCCCGCCTTCACCCATGGCCCTTCCCAACCATCTAGAAAGCCTCATCAGATCAGGAATTAAGATGGCTCCCCTCACTCCCAATATAGTGCAGTCAAGAGTTCTGGCATCAACTATGCTGAACTCTACCCTGTACCCACCTATCTCCCCACATCTTTCACCTGGTCCCTCACCCAAACTCCCCCCTGCTCCACCTCCTCGGCCCCCACCTGGTCCCTCACCCAAACTTCCTCCTGCTCACCCTTCCCTGCCCTCCCCCAGAGCTGTTATCACCAAGAGCTAGGACACACAGGGCCTCTGCTGTTCCAGGACTTTTCAGTCAGTTTTCAGTCATAATATCATGCTGAGGCCCTGTGATGGAGCTGTATCTACAGTTACACCACGTAAACTGATGAACAGAAGGACAGACTGTCCAATCAGAAAAATTTAGTTGACGTTCCCTGTAAGAAGATAACATCCAGCCCTACTGGAACTAATCTGAAACTTGCTGTGCTCAATGTCAGATCTTTATGTAACAAATCATTTTTAATTAATGATTTCATTTCTTCTTTTAATCTTGACTTTATGTTTTTAACCGAAACATGGCTTGACAAAAACACAGGTAATGCAATTCTAGTGGAATCAACTCCACCCAACTTCAAATTTGAATCTGAAACACGAGTAAACAAAAAGGGTGGAGCATTTTTCAGAGATAACTTAATTACTCACAGATTGTCATTTGGGGTGTTTTCATCTTTTGAGTATGTTTCCTTTAAAATGGAGATAAAACAATCACCCTCCATAGTCTACTTAGTCATATACAAACCTCCTCAGCACTGTCAAAGTTTTATTGATGATTTTACTGAGATGCTTTCAGTCATACGCACAGACTTTGATGGTTTAGTCATTACAGGTGATTTTAATGTACATGTGGATAATATGTTTGATTGATAGAAATGCTAAAAGAGCTCTGCTCTGTCCTTGAAACCTTTGGTCTAACTCCGCATGTCAACGAGCCCACCCACAACAGAGGACACACTCTGGACCTGCTCATTACAAAAGGAGTAAATATATCAAATGTCAACGTGGTGGATGTTGCTCTGTCTGATCATTTCTGTGTCTTTTTTGACCTGTCTGTTATTCCCAAACCAGCAGCTGGTCCTGCAGTTGTTCGAAGGAGACACATAAATGATGGAACAGGTGAACTATTCATGGAAATGATTCACTTTGAAAATGCCTCATGTTCAAGCGGGAATGGCGCAAATCAAAGCTCCAGGTTCATTATGAGATTTAAAGAGAAAAGATGTACATGTACAGCCACAGTTTATGTAGAACAAGGCAGAGGTATTTTTCTGACATTATTGGAAGTTGCAGTAACAACTCTCGTGTCCTGTTTGCAACAGTAAACAGATTAACAAACCCTCCATTTTTGCCATTAAAAATGCCATCAATCCCACAAAGCAAATAACATCCCTGCAGCCACCTAGACACTTAGAGCTGACTCACTTTGCACCTGTAACTGACAAAACTGTCCAAGATATCGTCACCAGTCTCAGTTAATCTACATGCTGCCTTGATGTGTTACCCACAAAATTTCTAAAGTGTGTGCTCAACAGTTTGCTGTCACCACTCGCTTGCATAGTTAATAAGTCACTTCAATCTGGAACATTCCCAAGAGCTTCGAAAACTGCATTTATCAAGCCTCTCCTAAAGAAGAGCAGTCTTGATGCCACAATATTGAACAATTACCGACATTTCTCAAATCTGCCGTTTTTAGGAAAAGTCCTTGAAAAAGTTGTTTACCAACAGCTTATTAACTTCCTCCAAATTAACAATTCTTTCGATATTTTCCAGTCAGGTTTTAGACCCCACCACAGCACTGAGACTGCTCTTATCAAGGTGACAAATGACATCCGCCTGAAAACTGAGGCAGGCAAAGTCTCAGTCTTGATCCTGTTAGATCTGAGTGCTGCTTTTGACACTGTGGATCATGGAATCCTCTTACAGAGACTATAGGAATGGGTGGGCATCTCTGGTACAGCACTAATCTGGTTCAAGTCCTATCTAGAAAACAGGGAGTTCTTTGTTGAAATTGGAAAATGTGTCTCAGATAAAATGTCCCTGAGCTGTGGAGTGCCCCAGGGGTCAATTTTGGGACCCCTGTTGTTCAATCTCTACATGCTGCCGCTAGGTCAGTTAATACGCAGCAACAATGTGTCCTATCACAACTATGCAGATGACACTCAGATCGATGTCTCACTGGCAGCAGGTGAATATGGACCATCAGGTCAATATGCATCCAGCAGATCAGTGTGTGGATGCAAAACAACTTTCTTCAGCTAAACTCAGACAAGACTGAAGTCATAGTCTTCGGCCCACAGAAACATAGAGAAAGTGTCAGCAGTCACCTCCAGTCTCTTTCTCTAAAACCTTCAAATCAGGCTAGACATTTAGGGGTAATAATGGACTCAGGCTTGAACTTAAACAGCCACATAAAGTCAATAACATCTGCAGCTGTTTACCATCTAAAAACCATTGCAAAAATCAAAGGTATACTGTCAAAACCACACTTGGAGAGACTTATCCATCCATCCATTTGTCTCCAGTAGGTTAGACTACTGTAATGGCCTGCTCACTGGCCTCTCCAAACGGGCCTTAAGACAGCGGCAGTACATCCAGGACGCTGCTGCTCGGGTCCTGACCAGAACCAGGAAGTACGAACACATAAGTCCTGTGCTCAGATCTCTGCACTGGCTTCCTGTAGCTCAAAGAATAGACTTTGAAGCAGCTCTGCTTGTGTACAAATCTCTTCATGGCTTAGGCCCAAAGTACATCTCTGACATGTTAGTGCCATATGAACCATCTCACACTCTGAGGACTTCAGGGACCAGCCTCCTGCTGGTGCCCAGAGTCAGGGCTAAACATGGAGAAACAGCATTTCAGTTTTATGCAGCTAAAACCTGGAACAGTCTTCCTGAAGATGTGAGACAGGCCTCAACTTTGACAATGTTTAAATCCAGGCTCAAAACGGTTCTGTTTATCTGTGCATATGGCTGAAAAGTTTTTATTTTTATTCTGCACTCTTTGTTTTAATGTTTTTTATGTCAATTTTATGATGATTATTTGTGATGTATTCATGTTTGAGTTGTGTAATTTTAATGTCTTTCTTGTCTCTACAAATAAACTTGCCTTGCTTTGCCTTGATAGTCCTGAAGGTCAAGAATTAGAAGATTAAAGATTAAAATATAACCAGTTACTTTAATAGGAGGGAGGCCACACATACTCCTAATTAAATACATTACATTTATTTTCATTTATATTTTTTTTTTTTTTCACAATTGGACAGCCTTATCTCCACTTTTGCCATACATCTTGGTGTAAAATCTATTGTGACAAACTGGGCCTTTGTCCCTTTTAATATTTCATTTTGTTTGTTCACATGTATGATCATTTTCAATAATTGTCCATAGAAACTAAACAGAACTATCCTGGGTTTGTTTTGTTTAGTTTTCATTAGTTTAATCATCACACTCCCACTTATTACTTTAAAGATATTTTATTTGGTTAAATTTTATCTAATTGGTTCAATGTGCATTTACTTACGTGAATCTCCACATGGTCCAGACAAAGAGGGTGCGTGCCCTATGTGGACCATTTTTATAGGCTTGGGTGTGGCTGTGGGCTGGGCCATGTGGAGGGAAGAACTGGTTTTGAGTTCATTTAGTTTCTTTTGTTTGAAGGTCTTATGTATTTTGTTTCATTTTGTAAGTGTTATAGTTTATGTTTTGTAAGCAATATTTTAGTTGTGCGACTTAGGCCCAGAAAATACTAGCAACTAAAGCTGAAAGTTATCCCCACAGCACCTGTGGAAAAGCTGTCCTGCTTTGACAGTGGCTTTAGTTTGTGGAACATAAAGCATAAAGCATTTTCTACAATACTTCAAATGTTGTAACCACAAGTCTGAAAACAGGACAGAATACCAGCAGATTGTTTACACACCCAATGTAAAGCAGAGCCAGACAAATGAAGGGTCAGAATACAAGCATGGGATGAATACTCTTTGGTTATATGGACAGAAAAATATATACAGTCTGACCATTTGAACTGACTATGGGAAATATATGAATCACTTGTAAGTGAAAAAAGAAGAAACTGAAAACTTTTTTTTTTTTTTTTTCCCGTATATTATATTTATTTGAAGAACCTATATTACACAAAACTGACTCTTGTTGATCTTTCAGCCATGTTTTAATGCTGTTCACTCCTCAAAACATACCTGGAGTTGTGTTTTGTTTCATTCACACGAGTAACCATTTATTATTTGTCTACATCTGCAAAGCTCAAAATGCTCTGTTCCACCTTGTGATGTGATGAAATGATTGGTTTTTGCAGGTTAACTGTAGAGATTGGCAATTCCAGAGCTGAAATCATCCAAATGATTCTAGCAAAGGTGTATGGAGTTTAAAAACACAGTGGAGTGCAACAGAACACAATATACATTAACCTTAGCAGGGGAGATTGTGCTAGCTTGTAGCAGTAGTGACAATTTCCACCCGTGGAATAAACTATAAAGATAAGGTCAAAATGTAAATAAGGAAAGGTGTCATTTAGTTCAGATATGTGATAGATTTGCAGTTTGTAAAGACCCACTATGTAACTTTTAGCCAAAAATAGACTAAAATAAAAGCATTCTTCATTTGTTTTTTTTTATTGTACTTAAAAGTTTTGAAAACCATGTGTCTTTACAGTGAATGGGCTTGCATCTCCACAAACCTTGCTCTTATTTGGCTTGGAGGAGGGCTTCCACTGCTTGTTTCCATGGAAATGTTGTTGCTTTTGCTGCAATATTCCACAGTATGTGGATGTATTTATCTTCATGGAGAAAGTTAAGAAGGTTGGTTCTATTTCATCCCTTCTGACCGCCAGAGGCGGTGCTTCAAGCACTGGATGATCACTCTTGCGCATGCGCAGGTCGAGATTTAATATCAACAAATTCACCTATGACCTTCCGGTGACCCACATGAGGCTATATAGTCACGTGACCTTTTTTCTACTCGCACTTAGGTCGAGTGTGTTGTGGCTACTCGCGAATACTGCTTGGTACCACAATTTAATCCCTTTGGTGGCAGCTTACTGCTCAGAGTCCCGTGACTTGTGATTGGAGTACAGTATATCACAGTCGGCTGCGTAGGCTGCGCGTGGCGGAGTGCCTCACCTGGAGCGGGTGGTTTCCTGACGCTGGTGAGGTTCACATTTTACAAAGACCGTATGGTAAGTAGTTTCTGCATTTTTTGTTGGAAACGACACCGGGTTCGGTGGAGCTGGTTTGTATTTGCTGCCGTGTTCGGTTCAGCTTGACTTTTGTGTTGACTATTGCTGCATTCGGCTAAAATATCTCTGTTATTCTAGAACCGTGCTTGGTTCTTTAGCTCTTTTTTACCAGCAGTGTTACTGTTCGCTTTGAGTTTTTCAGTCTACCACCAGTGGCGTTTTTGGCTCGACGTTGTGTTTTTAATCCCAATTGGTGAATCGAGAGTGGCGTTTCAGCTCGACCTGATCTACCGTCGGTTGTGATGGAGTCCATGTGCTGTAGAGCTTGCATGACCCCGCTTCAACCTGAGGATGGACATTATTTATGCCCCTTATGTTTGGGTGTGGACCACCTTAAGGAAGGCTTGATGGAAAATGCTTGCATGAGTTGCAGCATTATGACATTATGCATGTGCTGACCGCCTGGCCGCGTTTGGAGGAGCTGGGTCCTCTGATACACAGGATACCCAGCTGCTGGCGAGCGGGAAGGTGAGGAGAAAGCGCTCTGCTGTCGACGCTTCCCCTTCTCCCCTACTCCCCTACTCCGTGCAAAGGGGATCGCTCAGCTGGGGACGGTTTGGATGCGTGTTCTGACATCTCAGAGCGCAGCCTATGGTTTCTAGTGCGTGCATGGGTCGTATTGGCAATTCCCTGTCCCATTTACTGTTAGGTTTAGCGACTTCACTAGAGGCTTCTAATGTCGATGCAGCTACCCAAGGCTTGGTCGACACGTCCCTACAAGCATTTGCTTTTATGTCAAGGGAGCTGGGCTGCCTGCTGTCCATACTGACCCAGGCGCGTCAGCAGGTTTGGTTGGCACAATCTCCCTTGACCGAGACCTGTAGGAGAACCTTGAGAGGGTTACCTGTGGTTCCAGGTTTTTGGAGAGGCAGCACTGGAACCTTTACAACGGACAGCCCAGGCCTCTCAGACTAGACATCAGCTGGCGGGCCTTCACCGACGAGCCCCTCCTCCTATTGCTCCTGGGTCTTCTACTACTCGCGGTTCCCCATCCCCTGGACGGGGTGTTACACAAGCCTCATGCTTCATTATGAGGAGTTAGGTTACTTGTTGTGGTCTGTGGATTCCTCATGACCATGTTGTTACAAGTCATCCAGTGCTTGAAGCACCACCTCTGGCGGTCAGAAGGGATGAAATAGAATGAAAGTTACATATGTAACTACGGTTCTATGAATCCCGGATGACCGCCAGAGGTCTCTCTCCCACAGAATCCCTCACGAGAAGGTTAAGGGACTGTGCTTCCGGAGTCACGTGACTATATAGCCTCACATGGGTCACCAGAAGGTCATAGGTGAATTTGTTGATATTAAATATCGACCTGCACATGCGCAAGAGTGATCATCCAGTGCTTGAAGCACCGCCTCTGGCCGTCATCCGGGATTCATAGAACTGTAGTTACATACATAACTTTTGTTTTATCTTTCTGTTTCCACAGAACCATGCAGGTGAGGTGCCATCTCCATAAAGTTAAAAAACAATTTTTATATTTATCTATCGACTGGTTCATTTGATCATTTTTTATTTTTTTTTAACTTGACCCTTTTTGTGACCCCAGCCCCTGGGACAACAGATGGAAACTAGCCTTTGGCTATAATCTGGTGTATTTACATTCATGTTTCATGTCTATTCATTAATATGCATTGTCCCAGTCAAATAAATAAATACATTTATTATTCTGATTTGTTTCGCAAAAGTCACGAAGTGACACTGTGGCTCCAGTACTTGTTTTGTTGCGCTACAACTGTAAGCCTTGTAGTTCAAATCCTGCTGCTAGTGTGTCCTTGGGCAAGACACTTCACCCACATTGTCTAATTGTAGCCTGTATGAGTGAATTAGTGATCAGAGGTTTGCAGTGGGACATGTGTCAGTGTAGCTGAATATAGTAGTGACTAATGCAATTCACTGTCTGTAAAATGGTTTTCAATACCTGGAAGGTTATTATACAAGATCAAAGCATTGCATCATGGAGACATTTTTCAATATAGATTTTTATCCTGAGATTATTTTTGATGGATGTTCCACCAACATCCTTCATCCTCCTCAAAACAGCTGCCACCTTGACACAGGGAGCCTCTCTATAAAACATCCTTTTGTTTTCCTTGTTGCATAAACAATAAGTTTATATTATAATCCTCTTCCTAACGATCGCCCTCATAAGGCTTGTATAACTGTGAGGCTAGCTGCTTGTAAACCTTAACAACCGCTTCAGCAGCACTTTTACAGACAAGCAGCTGTCTCAATGAGGTGGGAGTACTCATCTGCATCTACTTGAGTAACATTGTAATCCATTGCACTTCTCAGTGTAGTTTTGAGACATTGCCATAACGTCCTACTTGTGTATTATATTTTATATTTTTACAGTACTCTATTTTATCTAAGACTATTTTCCTTTGGCACAGTTCACTTGGGGTTGGACTGAAGCATGCCGTATTGGAGTGGGGCCAGATTGGAGCGGGCTGGGTTGGGGTGGGCCAGATTGGAGCGGGCTGGATTGGTGCGGGTCTGTTTCCAACCCAGTTGTGTCTCCATGCTCTGGGCACGGCTCTGCTCCGTGAGACACTGATGACCCAAACTAAACTCATGTTTTCTTAATAGATAAGATCTAAATCATATCTGTGTCATATTATACTTGTAATCATAAGGCTGATCTCAGCAATTCACAAAAAAGTTTGTGGCACTGTGAAACGAGGCTAAAGCTAAAGCTAGCATAAAACTACTTCTGATTTATCATCAGCTTTTTCTGCATTTATTTCACTTCTCTTTATGTAAAGCATTGGGTTTGGCTCATTTTGCTGCATTTTGCACTGGAAATATAATATTTATGTGATGATGATAATAATAATAATAATAATAATAATAATAATAATAATAATAATAATAATAATACAGTGTCTGTACTCTTACTTGAATACAATGTCTGGTGCTCTACCCACCTCTCATCTCTGGGTCCATTAGTGTCAAGGGCTGCACTTCAAATCACCAGAGAAACCCTCAGATGCCCTTCCGCTGTGACGGTGTGGGCAGTACAGCTACGGGGCCAACCTCCTGGACCAACCACTGCTAGCATAATGGCACTGCGGTCGTTTTGCCATCAAAAACCTATAAAAAAAAAAAAAAAAAAACACTAAAAAAACCACAGCTGATACAATAGAAAAATATGCACAAATATTCAGTAAAGAGGAGGGCTGCAGTCTGACAGCACATCACAAATAAATGGGACTCGTCGACGTCCGCTAATGTATTTGTCCATAAGTGACTAGAGCATTAAAGACGAGGCTGCTGCTGCTGTGATGTGCCTCGGGATTGGTGTTTTCGGAAAGTGAATAATGATCAGAGATTGTGAGATAATGATGCCGATAAAATGACAAAGCTTTTTTTTTTTCTTTGAAGCCAGTTGCAGATGATGGCTAAGAGATACAGAGGCAAGTATCAAACATGTTTATATTTATTTTGTTCCAACTGTGAATTTGATATAGGTCAATTTGGTGTTAATAATACTAAGAGCTGATGTTTTCTGCTGTATGGATTTGACAATTGGTTTGACTGTTGATTCCTCTTCTAAAGGCACTGTACCTAATTGTTTGCTTCCTTAAAACATGAAAAACTGCTAGTTAATTTTAAACTGTTTGCAGTGGTCCAAAGTTATTCCTCACTTACATTATACATTCTCAGAATCCTAATTATTCACCATGATGAATTTGTAAGCACTTCACAATTCGCCATGGTAAAGCTCACAACAACTAGCATTCTTTCATAATTGGCCTGATCATATTTTCTCTTTTCATGTAACGTGCAGAGGTTACTCAGAATGTTTACATCTTGAACACACAATTTAAAGGTACAGTATTTTGTTTTCTGTAGTGGGCATGTCATGGTATGATTCAATAGAAACAGAAAGTTAAAAAACATACTTTGGATCATTCTCAATGGAGATATGTTTTATGCCATGCTGATTAATAGATTATAGCCAAAAGGAACACCATTTCCATGGAAACAAGCCAGAAGAGGCTGTTATTCAGGCCAAATAAGAGTCAGATTTGTGGAGATGCAAGCCCACATGAAGGACACATGTTTTTGTAACTTTTTTCAGTGCAAATAATAATAATACAGAAAAAATAAAATAATGAAAAGCCCTTTAAACTTGCACCATGCTACTTTTCTGGTGAGGGGAGGCAGGAATTTTCCTGTGTATGTACATTAAACTTATTGCATGTGTTAATTGCTCTAACTGAACTTTAAGGAAAAAAAAATGCACCTCTAATAATAATAATAATAATAATGCCTTACACTTGTAATGTGCTTTACAGGCTTGTCAGAGCCTCTCAAAGCGCTACACTATAGTCATTATTCATTCACTCCACACTTGGTGATGGGTAGCTACTATTGTAGCACTCACACACCACTTTCATACTAGGCAATTTGGGTGAAGTGTCTTGATCTCCACAGATCTGACTTGGATACGCTGGATACGGTTAATGCCATACTGTGGAACATTCTAGGAAAAGCAGGTGCTGAACTCTACAACAGAAAAGTTACATAGTGCACCTTTATTTCCACTCCCCCTCTCATAGCATTGCTTACATTGTGGGTAATCGTGTAGCATTGAGTTGTATTGTTTCATATTGTTTTATATTGTACATGCACAGTGCTGTAGTTCTCCTGTCAGCACTTTCTTCAGCTCAGTGCGTCCATCTGCCCATAGCTCTGGCAGTTTACCCGACACGCATACTCCAGATGGGGCATTACTGCAGGTCTGTTACCCACCTGCTCCAGAGACTGTGGGGGATACAATGGCTTTAAAAAACACAGAGTTTGGAGGAGAAAAAAAAAAAAGATAAAACATATAAAATATGTGTGTGCAGGACCGTTCTTGCACTGTTGAGTTTTAGATAGAACATAAACAAGAGATATATCAGAGTTATGATGCATGGGAAGAGTGTAATCAGTCAATGCATCATAAGGTGGGTATTAAAGCAGAACTTATTCAATATTTAAAGGGCCTGTCCTGTTTTTTTTCCATGTATTTCAGCAAAATGTGTCTTGTTCCAGTACAGATATACACTCACCTAAAGGATTATTAGGAACACCAGTTCAATTTCTCCTTAATGCAAATATCTAATCAACCAATCACATGGCAGTTGCTTCAATGCATTTAGGGGCGTGGTCCTGGTCAAGACAATCTCCTGAACTCCAAACTGAATGTCAGAGTGGGAAAGAAAGGTGATTTAAGCAATTTTGAGCATGGCATGGTTGTTGGTGCCAGACGGGCCGGTCTGAGTATTTCACAATCTGCTCAGTTACTGGGATTTTCATGCACAACCATTTCTAGGGTTTGCAAAGAATGGTGTGAAAAGGGAAAAACATCCAGTATGCGGCAGTCCTGTGGGCGAAAATGCCTAGTTGATGCTAGAGGTCAGAGGAGAATGGACTGAGTCTTCAAGCTGATAGAAGAGCAACGATGACTGAAATAACCACTCGTTACAACCGAGGAATGCAGCAAAGCATTTGTGAAGCCACAACACGCACAACCTTGAGGCGGATGGGCTACAACAGTAGAAGACCCCACTGGGTACCACTCATCTAAAATAATAATAATAATAATAATAATAATAATAATAATAATAATAATAATAATAATAATAATAATAATACATTTTATTTATATAGCGCTTTTCAAGATACTCAAAGACGCTTTACAATACATACACATTACAAGAATAAAATATCACAAAATTTACAACTAAAATCAAACATTAAAAGCAATTTTAAACAGGTGAGTCTTGAGTTCTTTTTTGAAGGTGGGGAGGTCAATCTCATCTCCACTACAAATAGGAAAAAAGGCTGCAATTTGCACGAGCTCACCAAAATTGGACAGTTGAAGACTGGAAAAATGTTGCCTGGTCTGATGAGTCTCAATTTCTGTTGAGACATTCAAATGGTAGAGTCAGAATTTGGCGTAAACAGAATGAGAACATGGATCCATCATGCCTTGTTACCACTGTGCAGGCTGTGGGCTGGTGGTGGTGGTGTAATGGTGTGGGGGATGTTTTCTTGGCACACTTTAGGTGCCTTAGTGCCAATTGGGCATCGTTTAAATGCCACGGGCTACCTGAACATTGTTTCTGACCATGTCCATCCCTTCATGACCACCATGTACCCATCCTCTGATGGCTACTTCCAGCAGGATAATGCACCATGTCATAAAACTCCAATCATTTCAAATTGGTTTCTTGAACATGACAATGAGTTCACTGTACTACAATGGCCCCCACAGTCACCAGATCTCAACCCGATAGAGCATCTTTGGGATGTGGTGGAACGGGAGCTTCGTGTCCTGGATGTGCATCCCACAAATCTCCATCAACTGCAAGATGCTCCTGCCAATATGGGCCAACATTTCTAAAGAATGCTTTCAGCACCTTGTTGAATCAATGCCATGTAGAATTAAGGCAGTTCTGAAGGCGAAAGGGGGTCAAACAACATATTAGTATGGTGTTCCTTCCTTCATAATCCTTCAGGTGAGTGTATTGTATAAACAGCTCCCGAGGTCAAAACAAGTCTGCTATGTGCTGGCTGCATCTAATTATAAAGTGTTTGATTGTCCGATAATCAGGAAGTGCACATTGCTGTGACATTAAAATACGCTCTGGTCGCTGAAAGTTGTTAAAATCACTCAAGCAACTTAATTGCACAATTGTAGATGATTAAAGCCTAAGATAAAAACCTAAATTCCGTCCACAATCACATTTCAAGTAAAGCTGCTAAACTGGGCAGGGCCTGGAGGACTAAAGGTCAGACTGAGGGGGGAGGGAAGGGTGGGTCTGGAGGACTAAAGGGGAGAGTGACGGGGGAGCAGGGGCGAGATCTGGATTAAAGGGGAGAATGAGGGGGGAGCACGGTCAGGTCTGGAGGGCTAAAGGGGAGAGTGAGGGGGGAGAGGGGCGGGGTCAGGAGGACTAAAGAGGAGAATGAGTGGGGAGGAAGGGCGGGGTCTGGATTAAAGGGGAAAGTGAGGGGGGAGCAGAGGCAAATCTGGAGGGCCAAAGGGAAGAGTGAGGGGGGGGAGCAGGGGCGGGCTCTGTACTAAATGGAGAGAGTGAGGGGGAGGATAGGCAGGGTCTGGAGGACTAAAGGGGAGAATGAGGGGGAAGCAGGGGCGGGGTCTGGAGGACTAAGGGAGAGAGTGGGAGAGGAGGGTGATGGCAGGGTCTGGAGGTATAAGGAACAGTGTGATTGGTGTAAGAGGTATCCACACTTCAAACTCCGCCCCCTGCAGGTTGGTGTTTGTAATCAGAAAAACACCTGATTGTAATGAGGGAAGTGCTGTGTGATGTCACTATTTTATTGGAAATTGCAGGGCCATTGGAGGCAACAAGCACTTAAATGTAGGCGTTTTTGAAAGCTGCAAATTGACCTAGTTTTGCACCAACACTGCCAAAACATGACAAGGAACCATAGATAATGATATGTGAAACCACATACACAGTTTAGTAGAAGAAAAGTAGATTTAGTGCTTAGTTCTCTCGATATCTCAGTACTGTATTTTCTTTGTTTAAAATGACCTATTGAACATTTCTACAGTACTTTATACAAGCCAGAGTGCTCACTGTTTAAAACATGGGGCCATGTCTAACACCTTGGCTGAAAAGGTCGCCTATAGCAACGTTTTAAAATTAGATGGAAATGCCACCTTTGTTTTTATCTAGTGCTTATTTAACTTGAATATAACCTCATTTTTTTTATCAGCATTTATAATAATAATATTGCCTTACACTTGTAATGCTCTGTACAGGCTTGTCAAAGCCTCTAAAAGCTCTCCACTATAGTCACTATTCATTCACTCCACACTTGGTGATGGTAAGCTACTATTGTAGCCACAGCTGCCTGGAATGGATCATGCAGGACAGCAAGGCCCTGCGCACCCACTTGCAACAGGGTACTACCACCACCTGACTGAAACAGCTAATGTGGTAGGATACTCTGTAACCAACACCAGCCGCTTCATTAATCCCGCAAATGGAGAATAAGGATAAAAAACAATACAAGACCAGCTTGCTTTTTATTTCATACTGCTGTCAGACTCGTCATTTGGCCTCTACATGATCGTGTTTTTTGCGTCACTCTTTTGTCCATAAATCAAGATATGAACATTAATAACAGATATATCAGGTGCCTTTTTTCCCCCGAGGTCACCAAAAGCGTTAGCAACAGGTTTGATTGACAGTGTTGCTAAGCGCCCACTCCTTTCTAAACCAGCGATGTGGTCGGGAAGGAGCATTACTTTCAACAGCCTCACTCCAGATTGGCTCTTTGGTTGCCATGATATTTGTGGTCGGAATTCCAAATATGGAACTTAGCCCCAAATTCACTCTTATCGGTGGTTTTCAGATTATAGAATGTGATGATGTCATACTCCCAGATGGGGACAGAAGAGCCACTTTTCCCTATTCACAACATTGTACCATGAAATATTCAATAGATAAATTCACAAATGTTTAACCTGATTTCTAATGACTAGGCCTAGAAGCCACTATATTACAACAAGAATCTGCATTTTAACACTATTCATTTTAGTTGCCCACATCTGTATTAAAAATGATTGACGTGTAGAATGTTGTGATGTCATGCATGATGTATTTTAATCATCATAACCTGATTATTGAAAAAAACAAACAAACATGTAAATACCTCCACAAATATTAGCATGTACCTAACACCCCTTTGAAAATGCTCTTTGAATATTCGTCTTTTTTTCTCATAAAAGTAGTTTAATTCAATCTTGTTTGCGCAGTGTGGACTTTAAATGGCAGGATTGGTGTATATTATGTCACTCTCTATGAAACCTCTTCACTTTATGGCAGTGTATTTACAAGCCTCGTCGGCCCTACGGCTCTGACTTTTTTCAATTTCAAGTTATAAAAAGAGAAGATGAATGTTTTTGTCGCTAATCCTAAAGCTGATTTACAAGCGCCGCAGTGTCTCCAAAAATGCCACTGATTTCACAAAGTACAGAGGAAGGAAGTCATTTGAATTTGAACAGTTTTAGTATTCACAAAAGCAGGCAACATATTAGGATATATTGGGCAGAGCATTCCAGAGCTCAGGGTGACAAACAGTTTCAAAAACACACATTACGCCAAATTGATTTTTTTTGAGCTTCTAAGCATTTATATTGTCCTCTGATAAAACCATCCCTCTTACGTTGTATTTTGTCTCATTTATAATTCATTCATCGTTTTACCTTATTTGCCTCAGAAATCACTCTGCCTAAATTCCGTGAATTGTGTGTTACAGGTAAGAATCTGGACATCTCCATCTAAAATGTAGAGGAAGCCAGTGCAAGGATGCTAAAAGTATAATGAGCTTGCTTTATGTTGGTTCCTGTTAAAAACTATGCTACAGACTTCTGTCCCACCCTGAGAAAATAAAAAATCACATTGTGATCTCATTCCTGTCACAATGATTTTTGGCAGGTGGATTTAAATAACTCCAAATAATTGAGATATTTCAGAAGAAGCAGGTGTCTTTAGTTACCTCTTCAAGTCAATAGAAACATACCAGTTTACATGAACCATGAATCTATGAAAGTTTTGTTAGCATATCACCCTTGTACAGAGCATTTCTGCCACTCATGAGATATAATGCATTATATATGACCAATGTATTATCTTTTCCCTCTAATTGTTTATTTTACTAACCCACATACTGAAACACTCACACCATACCATAGACTGTAAATAGACATAGTTAACCTGCTAGCTGCAGTGTTCCAAACAGGAAGTGCTCAGGCACGCTTCCAGCTCCATTGTCTACCCAGTTCCATCTACTTAACCTGCTCTACATGATTCTGTTTTTTTTATTTCACTATTGTGTCTGTAAATCAAGATATGAATATTAATAACAGACAAATCAGACACCTTCTTTCCCCGAGGTCCCTCCCACTAGCATTAGCAACAGGTTTGATTGACAGCGTTGCTAAGTGCCTGCCTCTTTCTAAACCTGCAATGCGGGAAGGGGCGTTACCTTCAACAGCCTTGCTCCAGATTGGCTCTTTGGTTGCTATGATACTGGGGTTGGGATTCCAATTATGAAACTGGGCTCCAAATTCACCCCTCCTTCTGTTAGCCTTGATGAGCACATCATTTGACTGGAGCCGAATGCTATGGGTGACGTCACACTCGCTTAGTCCACTTCTTTAGACAGTCTATGCCCATTACAAAGCTTAATTTAATTTATTTAAACTTATTGATCTGTTCAGATCGAAAAATACATATAAATGAAGTTTAAAAACACCATCACACAAATGCATAAATAAAAGTAAACATAAAACTTAAAACAATGTCATTATTTCAGTATCACAGAGCCATAGTGCGGAACGCTTGTCTTGTATACCCAGCATTTCATCTAGCAATAGGGTAACCATCCATTTATCACTTTATATTCTGTTCTGCTCGTCATCTCTGCTTTTCACCTCCATAAAGAACGCCCCCCGCTGACATCACTACCCCCCGACATGAGCTCCAAGGCTATGTCGGTTAGCTGTCACTCCGATGTAAGCTATGTCACCTCGCTGGCTTTATGTCCTCTGTATCCACGACGCTCTGCTACACAAACGGCGCCCCTTATTTCACTCCCGAGCAAATTAGATGTCCTGATTTATTGAAAGCAATGAAAAATGGCCATATAAATCATATCTCGGTCCAACCTAAGCTGCGGATGGGCCAAAAGATCTGCTCTCCTCTGCTGCATACATTAATCATGAGGGGCCATTATGTTGTTGTGGGCTTGTCGTATTAAAGGCTCTAATGGTAGCTTGAGGACATCTGTGTAGAAGACTTAATGTTAATGAAATGCTTTGTGGAATAAATATGTGTCATTTTTACTGGAGGCGTTGGGTTGGTGAGCGAGTTTTAAGGAGTTCTGTAACCTGATCTAGTCCACAGATACTGACATAGAAACTGTATCTATCAAGTTATCTGTAAATTTGCAGGCCTGGAGTGGCCACATATTATGCAAAACTGACTTTTTAAAATCTTTACCATGTTACATTTTTGTCCCTCATCACAAACAGACCCTTGAGTAGTGTTTTGTTTCATTCAGACATTTAACACTCAAATCCTGCATATTTAGGTTTGCATCAAATGGAAAACACTCCACCTTGTGATGTCATTGTGTTATAATGCAGAATGTGGTCCACTGTGTTTTTAAACTCCATATACATTCATTCATTTGGATGATTTCAGCCCTGGAATTGTCCATCTCTACTGAACTAAAAGTAAAAGCTGTTGATTTGGATACTGCTTCATGACTTCACAAGGTGAAACAGAGCATTTTGAGCTTTGGAGATGTAGACAGACTAATAAACCAGAATACTGAAACATGTGTGAATGAAACAAAACACACACAACAACAAAACTCCAAGTAGGTTTTTGATAAGTTAACAACATTATAACATGGCTTAAAGCTCACAAGAGTCAATTTTGTATGATATAGGACCTTTAATCCATTGATCCAAAGTTGCTTTCTCTGCTCCTCAAAAATGCTCTGTTCAAGTTTGCCCAGTTAGTTGTGTATCTAAAACTCCTAATTCTTCTGTGCAGTTTTTAAGCACATAAACCATCACTGGACTCATGATGCAGTCTGTGCATGCCTCTATTAGCACAGCATTCACATGGAATAAGGACTTAATTATAAGGATAAAGACTTAATTTTTCATCCATGTTAATGACAGCAGAGGGCTGTCTAAACACCTCACTGGAAACAAAGGTGCAGTTTAGAAATCAAATGCTCCATTATGCATACATGATTTTAATTTATAAAATGTAAGATGGTGTCCAAAGGCATGTTTAAAATACACCACACAAACCACACAAATGAATATGTGTTATTTAAAAAAAAATAAAATAAATAAAAATTAAACATTAAATAACTTTGGCTTAGCAATAAGCTTTACTGGCATAGCGTTGCGTCTTTTAAGTCTTTTGATACTAATTTACCTTGATTCTGCTTGCATGTTTTCTATTGTTCTTGGCTGTTCTTGAAGTTTGCGTTACAATACTGTAACGGGGCAGATAAAGGTTTATCTTATCAAGATGTGATAGGCTAGTGGTGAAAAGGTGCTTCTCTTCCTCACATTTTTCAGTGGAAATATTGGCAATTTTGGATCACACAAAAAAGCACATAAAAAAAAAGAAAGAAAAAAAAAGGATGAGAGAACAAGCTATCAAACAGAAATGAATCTAAAAAAATAAATAAATAAATAACTGACCAATAATCAGGAAGTGCACGTTATCATTCTAGTTGTTGTTAGCTTTACCATCACCTCAAACTCCACACTGGTCTATGGGGGTTGTGAACATCACTTATAAACTCATTGCGGTGAATAATTAATTAATATTTATGCTCAGAATGCATAAGGTAAGTGAGGAACAATTTTGGACGACTGCAAACCGTTTGAAATGAAGGGGGCACTCTACAGATGAAAATCTAAAACAGTGTCACTCCACTACAGTTGAGTAACAAGCACCAAAGACATCAAATAAAGATAACACTATGCTTTCCATTTGAAAGCTTTTCCTCATAGACTCGAGGTGTGTTTACTCAGTCCTGGCTTCATCTCTGCTGTTTGAAGTCCGATTTGCGTAGACTGAATCGTGGGCGGATCTCCACGCCCTCTGGACCATATTCTAAGATATTTTTTCGGTGAGCTTAAGGCTCTTTAATCACATACCTCCCACTGCTACTATCATGCTCTCATTTCGACTGTAGCCTGTGTGTGAGAGCAGCCTCCGGAGGGACACGACCAGTTTAGGGCACCGAAGAGACTGCAGTGGAGGCAGCCCTGGGAGAGGGTGAGCCATGTGCGTCGATTTATAAGACTATTGAAGAGTGGTTTTAGCTGTACTGAAAGTTATTGTGTGTGCATTAGAGTTACAGAAAAACCCAAAATATTTTAAGGCCCTGTTTTCCATTTTTCCCCCCCCATGTATTTCAGCTAAATGTGTATGGCCCCAGTACACAAAGAGGTCAAAATATGTCAGCTGTGTACTAAGTGTTTGTATTGTCTGATAATCAGAAGTGTGCTTTAGCATCTGGTTGTTATTAGCTGTACTGTCATCTGAAACTCCACGCTGGCTCTGTGAGTTGTGAAAATCACTCATTATGGTGAATAATTAGGATGTTTGGAATGCATAAAGTGTGGAATAACTTTGGACCACTGCAAACTGCTGAAAAATGAGCTAGTTGTGTTTTTCATGTTGTTTTAAACAGTAAAATTCAGGTACAGTGCCTTTTAGTGGCAATGGGTTGAAAACGTGGAAACAGTGAGACTAAACCTAGGAAAGTCATGGAAACACTATTGCCTCTATGTAAATGTTTCTATAGTATCTATCGATAAAATAAAATAAATACATAGTTTGATGGAGTCACCTTCCTGTCTCCATGGAGATAGATACTTATTATGCCATACTGTGGAACATTCTTATTTTGGTTTGTTTCTAGGCAAACTCTAAATGACTATCACTCTCATAACCCAGTACTTTCACCTTCCAGCCAACAAAGAAAACCTCACTTCAACCGCTTACACAAAAACACCAGACCAAATATGGCCGTATTAAATGTTCCACAGTATGGCGTCAATCTGTATCTGTCTGCATGTATCACTCTAAAATACCTTGAAATCATATCTTCTTACAGTCAGTGGGCTCGCCTCTCCACAGATTTTACCTGTACTTAGCCTGGCGGCGTCTCCTGCTGGCCTTCCTGGTCTTCATGTCCATAGATGAGTTTCATGTCATACTGTGAAACGTCGCAGGCAAAGCAGGCATTCTATGGAGACAAGGAGATGGCAGACCTTTATTTATGTATTTATTTTTTAGCCAAGAAGGTTATTTTTCGTCCTGATTTTAAGAGGACTTTTAACATCCAGATGTCAATGTCGACTTAAAAAAAAAAAAAACAATTCAGCCTAAAAATTTCATAGGATAAATTCTGGTTATCTGTACTTTCCTAAGAACATTTTTAAGCTGATACTTTTTATTTTTACTTCACTTCATTTGAGAGCAGTATCTGTACTTTCTACTCCACTACATTTTGAACTGGACTGAAAAGTAAAAGTATTTGTCATTATTGGTTTGACTGTACAGGCGATTCATTTTTACACGTTCATAATTCAGCAAATAAAAAAATAAAAAATAAAAAGAGATAGAAAAAAACCCAACAACTATCGATTCATTTTCTCTGTTGAACAAAATTAATCTCAACAAGATTCATCAATCTTTATCAAAATCACTACTTTGGAGCTTTATTCGTCTCAAAATCTGCACAAAATACTGTCACTTTTTACTCTTGAAGTACATTTTTAAACAGGTACTTAATACTTTTAGGGTGATGCACTTTCACTTAGTACCAGGACTGAGTACTTCTTTCACCCTGGTTATTTCCATTTGTGAAAATCAAACTGCTGAACATGCGACACCTACTGGAGTGCGATTTGGGGTGTGAGCTCATTTCTTTGAGGCATCAGATAAGGCTAACCCGCCCTCGTTTAGTGTCAGGATAATGAGCCGTCTGCTTGAGTCGGTAATTAACTCAACGAAGGCAGAGCTCAGATCTCCTGTGTTACATCAAAACCAAATCTCTCTCCATTAGAGCCATGCTATTTCTGCTTTGTTTACCTTTCTCTGTGTAAACAGGCCTCAGGAAGTGGTGACAGTTGTGCTGAGATTTAGATGAAGTCCTGTACTATGAACTTAAAAGTAATCTTTGAGAATGTATCAAATGAAATGTAGATGCTAAAATGACGAAGTGTTTCAGAGGCACATGCAGAGACAGAGCTCTTTAAGTGAAATGAGTGAGCACTGGCTTATTTTGGTTCTCGAACTTTGCAATTGGATATCTGAAATTGTGAAAACGTCACAGGAAAAGATACAGATCATCCTATGCAATATATAGGTTTTGTAAATTACTTTCAGATCTTCCATCTAAATAAATTAACTATAGTTGACAGTAGATGGCGCCCTATGCTGATGCACTGAGAGGTGCAGCAATGTAACAAAGCTCAAAACAATAGCTGCTCTGCTCGATTTTGATATAATGTGTTCAAGGCAATGCAAGTTGATTTGTATAACACAGTTGGTACAGAAAGTAACCCAAAGTGCTTTACATAATAAGAAAGGCATTAAAATCACAATACAACAAATCAAAACATAAATAATCATCACACAATGAACATTAAAAGAGAAGAGGCCAGAATAACAAGCTTTTAGTCATATGCACAGCTAAACATAATCATTTTGAGCCTGGATTTAAAGAGTGTCAATGTAGATGCCTGTCTCACATCTTCAGGGAGACTGTTTTAGGTTTAGCTGCAGAAAACTGAATCCCTGAATCCCATGTTTTAGGTCCTGGTTTAGTCCTGGTACCGTCCTGGTTTCGTCCTGGTTAGTCCTGGTATAGTCCTGGTTTAGTCCTGGTTTAGTCCTGGTATAGTCCTGGTAGAGTCCTGGTTTAGTCCTGGTTTTAGTCCTGACGCTGGGCACCAGCGGGAGGCCGGCCGTCCCTAAGTCCTCAGAACGCGAGATGGTTCATATGGCACTAATATGTCGGAGATGTTCTTTGGTGCTGGTCCATGGACACATGTGTGAAGTACTTCCTGGTTCTAATCAGGACCCGAGCAGGAGTGTTCTGGATGTAACTGCAGTTGTCTTAATGCTTGTTTGGAGAGGCCGTGTGGCAGGCCGTTACGTAGTCTAACCTACTGGAGACAAAAGCATGAATAAGTTTCTCCAAGTCTGGTTTTTGACAGTATGTTTTGATTTTTGCTATTTTTTTTTAGATGGTAAAAAGCTGCAGATGTTATTGAAGTTTTACGACAATATATGGAGATGTACCACGCCAAATGACTACGAAAAATTCCGGTTCCTGACCATGTTTAAAGCAGAATGTAGGACATCTGATTCTAGGGGACATTTTGAAGCATAGTAATTTAGTATCTCTTTTATATTAGGTTTCTTTAACACACCAAATTCTCTTTTGTTGAACACTAGCCCTCCTAAAAGCAAGGGTATCCAGCTTTATTCTTGTAAATGTGTATTACTTTTTCCCCCTCATGAATAATAATTGTGAAAGCAGCACTTGAATCAGACTTATGCGCTGTCTGCATTTAATTGTTAATATTTCATCATAAATATGAAATACAGCTAATAATACCTGCTAAAATTTGTTTTACGATGGCAGAAGTGTTGACTGTGCAATGTTGTCCACCCTGCTTCACTCCTGAAAAACCTCTTCCAAACTTGAAAACTTGAAAATCCATCATGTGAATACTACCAGGACATATGCAAACAAGTTATAAAGATTTAAATGCCTATTTCATTTACTAAACATGCTACATCCACAGTTAAAGGTCCCTATGTAACGCAACAGTGGCCTCTTGTGAACTGTAAGCACAAGAGACACGTTTGACTTGTTACCTCCTCAAAAGATACCTGGAGTTGTGTGTTTTATTTCATTCATACATGTCTGAGTAACCTTTTATAATCAGTCTGTGTACATCTCCAGACCTCAAAATGCTCTGTTCCACCTTATGATGTCAAGACATCAAGACATCATAAGGAGGAACAGAAGACTATTCGTTTGTTCATTGCTATTCACATGTTGTCCACTGTCCCCGCTCCCCTCTGGGGAGTGTAACTGTTTCAGATGCCTGGCCGCTGACCGCCTGGGTGATGGCTGGACCCTAGATGCCCTCCTGATCATCCAGTGATGGCTGGACCCTAGATGCTCTCCTAACCGTCTGGTGATGGCTGGACCCTAGATCGCCTCCTGATCGTCCGGTGATGGCCGAACTCTAGATCGCCTTGACCTGAATGGACTCTGGCCCTACAGACTTGAACTTGGATGCGCCTTAGTCCCTGGGACCCATCTAAACCTGTCCGTCCATGGGAAGTGGATCTCTCCTTCACGGGTGGTTCTCCTCGGTTTCTTTCCTTTCTCCTTTTCCGACTGGGTTTTTGGAGTTTTTCCTTGCCGAGAAGGAGGGTCAAGGACAGGGGATGTTCTGGAACAGTTATTCATTGCTTGTTTTCTGTTGATTAATTTAGTTGTCTGTTTCTGTTTCATTGTTGATTTTCTAATTCTGTTGGTTAATCAACTCTCATGTTCAGCCCTAAGAGGCGACTGTTTGTTGTGATTTTGGGCTCTACAAAATAAATTGAATTGAATTGAATTGACCGTGGTATTTTCAAGTTTTCAGCAGCTACCTTTTACCTTTAGTTCAGTACAGATTGGCATTCCCAAGACTGAAATTATCCAAATGATTCTAGTGGAGAATGTTTTTATGGAGTTTTAAAACACAGCGGAGCACTTCCTTTATTACCATATGATGACATCACATGGTGAAACAGAGTGTTTTCAGTTTTGAGAGAAGTGCACAGCCTAAATGTGCAGATTTGTGTGTTAAAAATGTGTGAATGAAACAAAACACAACTTCAGGTCTGTTTTTGTGATGAGGAAACAACTGTTATAACAAAGATCAGAAAAACAGCTCTTGCTTTTTCAGTCCCATTATTTCTTATATGCCTTGTTATTGAGTAGAGGAGTCACAAGTCTGGCACTGTACTACTGTATCCAGCATGAGCCAAACCTCAGAGGAACAGAAGGCAAAAAAATGACATGATTGTGTTTTATGACAACCTTGGGAATAAACAGGATGTGTAGAAGAGTTAACCTTCATCTGGAAATGCTTTTATCAGCGTTTTGGCTAAAGTGGCATGGGGGGTCCCAGGAGGGGTGTACCACAGGGAGCAGGGGACCCTTTAAGTCTTCTGAGACCCAGTCCAGATTTCAAACCAGAGTCACAGGCAAGGACAGCGTCAAATACTGCCCTTATTTTAATGTTTTTACCGAGCCATGCAAGGACAGAGAGGACAAGGCTTGATCTGTGAAGTAAGAATTGTAAACGCATGCTGATGTATGCTAATGCTTCTGTCCCCTGCTGCGAGTACCATGTTAAACTCTTGGGAGGGGGGCAAGTGAGTTTAAAGGTACTTTTCTGGTGGGGGTCCGCCACCATGGATGTTATGTTGCTGTGTCCTGGAATATAGCATTACAATTATCTATCTTGGCATTTTCTTCAATTTAGGATGTTTTGTATTGCTCAAACAACACCTTGAAAAAGTTCTGCCTCTCCACAGATTTTGACCTGGTGCATTAGCTGCTTGTTTTATAGAGATAGGTAGGTTTATTGCTGTATTGCAAACTATTCTAGACAAGCAATACTATATTTTACGGAGACGAGCAGATAGGAGATGCTCAGACCTCAGGAGATCAGAAAAGTTACATACTGGGAAAAAATATATATAATTATACATTTCTTTATGCACACTCCTCACCTGGTGATGGTAAGTTACTAGAACAGGCACAGACTTTTTATATTTTTATTTATTCACCATGTACAATATTCATTATTCTGTCCAATAATAAATAATAAATAGTTTTTCAAAAAAACTACAAAAAAGTGGCATATTGGGTACTGTTAACCTCACAAGAAATAAGTTTTGGGTGGACTTTCTTCGCGTGGAGTTTGGCATGTCCTTCACATGTCTGGTTTTTCACATGAATCACTCGTGTAATGTGAAGATGAAATTCATCTAAGTACACAAAGAGCAGATTTAGCTAATAATGCAGTGTTTGGTTTCATTGTTGTTTGTCAGAGCGCATACAATTTCACACTACCCCTCCGATGATTAACCCCTCATTATAATTTTGTTTGTTTCCTTTCCATTGTCAAAGAGGGGCATGGATCAAGATAAACATGATTTTTCAATCATGTTGTTAGGCTGAAACTACACAGCTAAAGTAGTTCGCGCTAGTGAAACTTAATGTTTGTATTATATTTAAGTGGTGTGAACCCTGCTTGAGACATTTAATCCTCTCTGCTGAGCGCAAAAGTGGAAAACAGAACTAGCTTGTTTTAAACTGGTTGCAGTGGTCCAAAGTTATTCCTCACTTACCTATGCATTCAGAAGATCCCCATTATTCACCACAATTAGTTTTACTTAGCACGATTCAAAGCTCTCAGATACGCCAGAGCGGAGTTCTGACCTGTGATGCTAAAGTACCAATGATTTAGCATGATAACATATTTTTGAACCGTCATGAGTTGCTTGTACATTTTTTTCTGTCCTAAGGGCCATTTAAGTGAGTGGACATTACAATGTATTTATTGCTGTAACATCGATATTTAGATCACTATGTTTACCTTTTAGTGTTTTTGAAAATTGTATTTTTACACAAACAATGTATTATAACATGGAAGAAAGGCAATTTTGCCATGACCACTCATGTCTTTAAGCTTTTTAAGGACACCTGCTTAGACATAACTGAAGGTTGAAACTGCACATAGAACAAGAGCTTTTAACAAGTCCGGGCTTAATCAAAAAAACTGAAGGGTAATAAAGTGGAGGGAATAATGGGGCTTCGTATAGGATACGACGCTCGTGCCAAAATCTCTTACATTAAAAGCGGCGGATGTTTAAGAATTTGGACTTGGAACAAAAACATAATTACGCATTATAAATACAGCACGCGCAATGAAAACTCAGTTCTGTTTAATACAAAACCACTGAGCTTAAAGCTGCTCATCTTGCAGGCAGTGAGGATGTATTATGTTGAGTATTGAGGAAAATGTCTTTAAGGGACATTTCAACTAACACATCGTTAACGATCATTATATTTAAGATTTCACTATAGGGAAATCTTACCCTTTTTTTTTTTTTTTTTTTTAACGTTTTATTGACTTATTTAGGTGAAGTCAATACAAGCCCCAGTGTCCTAAACATGGCTGCCCATTGAAGTCAATTGGCCATAGGCTCAATGTTGCATATCATGAAGTTTAGCCTTTAGCGGCCAGGTATTTCTGGCCTGCCCCTGGACCATGCGCGCAGTTGAGCTGCCCTCCCAAGAGTACTTTGTGCTACAAGATCGAGCCGCAAGCTAGATAATACAAAAGTGTTGATTAAGACAACAGATGGATTTTGAGCTGAGAAAGTTTATGATCGGAAAATAGGTAAAAATCTGCCACAAAATTGGCCCTTTGTGAAAGCTGTAGATCCCTGTCAGTCCTGTCACCCCTGTCACCCCTGTCAGTCGCTGTCATATGACCACGAGTATTTGTGATCACAGAACAAAAAGCATTTTGATCCCTCTCGCCCGGGATTTTTTTCATTGTTGTGCCAGTGATTGCCCACTAGTTCCAACTCAAGACACGCTCTAGCAGCAACCCAGCGCAATATTTGTGGGGGTTAATATATCCATGAGTCTATAATTTTCCTTCCTGGTGTGTGAACACAAGCAGTGGATATACATATTGACCTACGCATTAACCTGGCCAACACATTTTTTTTGTCCCTAATTTACACAATATTTATGACTAAAGAAAATAATAATTATTGAATTAATAATAATATAATACTATAATAATAATATAATAATAATAATAATAAAAATAATAAATGAGAAATAATACTCATCATCATCCCCATCATTCATCATTCATCATCACTTCATCACAGAATCATAATAAATGAATTAATTTGTCAAAAATGTTGCTTTTGTGTAAAATTATCTTCTTAAAATCTCTCTCGTTAATCTTATTAAATTTGGGATGGCATGGTATGACAGAAGTTTGGTTTGTTTATTGTTTTACTCACAGCTGTAATTTTTACTCCCCTGTATTTTTGTTTTTTTCCCTCACTTACAGAAAAAAACCTCATTGACGGTAAACTGATAAATATTTACAAGGGGGAATACCAGCTGATCATAATATAACAATAGGAACAACCTGTCAGAGCATTTTAGAGACAGAAAGTCCTGTAAACAGATGGTTGATGTGTTCTATTCCATTCTCTTAGGTGCTTCATTGTGTTCTTGAGCAAGACAATCGCACCAATAGCTTTAATTCCTACACTGAACTTATGCTGTTAATCTGATATTATTTTTTTTTTCTTTAAAGGTGCATTTAATTTACCTTTGTGGCTCTGGTGGGGGCACACCACCTGCTTTTTCTCTATGGGAATTTTATTGCTTTGCCCAGATGTCCACAGTTTTGGCATTATCATTCTTGCATTTGTTCATTGCAATTTGGTATACTTGCTCAGAACTACCTTTAAAAACCCACATCTTTATCAAAGGGTGAGTTCCCCCTCGCCAGGTTTTGGTCAAATTGCTGTGTACAGTGCTGTATCATGGTATTGTATTTTCTAGGAGAATTGCACCGAATCTTACAGCTCAACAATAAGGAAGGTTTCAAACATGGCCCAGGAGAGTTCGCTGGTACATACTGAAACATGCATGGAGACATCTGAAACCTCTTCAGGCATGTTTTTCCGATGAGGACAACATAATTACATTGTAGAAACTTAAATCTATTTTTGCATCATGGCCCTTCTTTCGAGCAAAGCAAAATAACAATTTGGCGTTAAAACTTTGAATGTCCTATTTTAATCGTGCCATCTCCATTGACTAAGACTTTCTGCCTTCAGGTGTGCTAAGTTGGATTCTTTAATAAATAAACTTCACAACTTAAAAATCATCTAATCAATCAAGTGATTCTAGGACACAGCGGCGGCAAATTCAACAACACACAACAAAGGAAAGGTGGAGGAGACCACCAATGTGTAGAAGGTGTTTTTTTGGAGAAAACATTATTTTTTCTCAGTGGTGGCATTTGAGAAGAACAAGGCATTTCTATTCAGCATTGACTTATTCAGTAATTGTATGATTATGCATTGTTATGAATGAAAAGCCCCCCCCAGGTGTTAGATGTCATCCATGCATGTTTGAGTAATCAGCAATCTCCTCTCGGGTCCTATTCGTATCCTCCTAGCAGGAGGTTAGCAGAACAGTTTTGTCCAATGCCCCGCCTACAAGCTTACATCATCCATGATCCCATGTATTAATAGCCCATAAATACACAAAAACACGATACTAAACATTATGCTGTATCTTGACAAATCTGATGTGATGTGCAGTACTTTCATTAGTGGGATGCACCCTGAGTGTATTGTAATAGCGCTCTGAAGGGGAAGTGACGTAGCACAGAGAGCAAAGGGAGAAGGGACTTACAGTGTCAAAAACAAAGTGAAACTTATAGAACATGTTAATACAAATATATAATTTTCAAAACAATAAAAGGAAACATGGTGATCTAAATATGTTAGGTGTTAGCATTAATACCCCATATAAGTAAAATACCCCCTTTTTATAACCCCATATACGTAAAATACCCCCTGTTTAATACCTCATAGACATGTAATGACCCTTCTTTAAATATCCTACTCATTTCCTCTGAACATTTTCTGATACTCCCCTATTCCATTCCAGAGCTTAGCTGGGCCACATCTTCATCTCCTCTGATGGCTGTTTGGTGACTGAAAGTATTGATCGTCATTTAAACCCTTTGAGGAACAGAGTGATTAGGGGAGTGACCAGTCGCTTAAATGTGAAAGTATAGGTGTCGTTCTTGTCTGTGGCTGATGGGTTTGACCCACTAAGCTGTCAGAAGTAAGTGAAAAGTAGTTTTAAATACAAAGGACTTGGGTGTATTTAAAGGGAGGGGTCATGTCAGTTAAAGGGGAGGGCTGACATTTGGAGACAGGTGATTGTACAGTGGTATTTAAAGACTTCAGCTGGAGGGGCGCCGAATGAACTGTTTGATTTGTGAGGAGAGAAGGGCAACTAGGTCCAATCATACAGTTAAGTTAAAGCCTGGCCTGCCAACACTACACACTTTTCCTATACTATGAAAGTAGTGTAGTCTCGGCTCTGCCTTATTTCCTTCATGTTCAGATGGTATGATTTGACAGGAGGGTTAAACAATCAGAGAAACACCATGTCCTGCCTTATGATTTAGGTTAGATTAAACTTTTAATGTCCCCATAGGAAAAAAATTGCATTTGAACCCATCCTTCTATACCGCTGGATAACCTCTCTGGAGCACCTGTGGACCCATCTCTAGATCCTGGTCAGGACTACCTGAGCCAGAGCATTTGACCTGTAACTAAGGACTTACACTTGTAATCCGCTTTACAGCTGCCAAAGCCCTCAAAGCCTACACTAGATCATTTTCCTTCCCTCCCACTAGTGTGGGTACAGATCTATGTTACCTCACACTGCCCTGGGCAGACTGATGAAGCAAGGCTGCCCACTCTGGCACCACTCTCTGACCACCACCAATTATTCATGCACACTACCGTTTCAATACTAGCATGTGGTGAAGGTGTCTTGCCTAAGGACACAACACCAGACTTGGTCGCAGTGGGACTCGATCTCTACCTTTAGTTGGGGGACCAAAGCTAACCATCTGAGGACACTGTCGCCCCCCCCCCCTATTGTGACCTACTGTGCATGTTTTGGGTGGGATGAGGACAGACGTAATTCCATAGGAGGCCAGGGTACTTATTCATGAGTCTATAACCAAAAATAATTTTCCACACCAATTAGTAATAGAACTTTTATGTATCCAAACGATAATTTACACAATATCATGTGTTTTGCTATGCAAAGACATGAATAGTATCTCATATTTGTACATATTGGATGGATATCTATTTGCATATTAATAGTCTGTCACTGCACGTTTGAATTATTTTTAAGAGAAGTGTAAGCATAGACGCTCTCGTGGTTATTCCTCCCGTTACACTGTGACTTGCGGTGGTTTGTAATTTGCTCAACCTCCGGATCTCCAGTCGTCCTCTATGCAGGCACGTGCCAAGCCTTCCTCTCCTCCTCTCTGCCCATTCACAACAGTGGAACCAGTCCAGAACAATACTCACCCGTCTAATCAACAGCTCAAGTAAATGATAAATAGAAGCATTTTAGCTGTTGTGTTTGGTCCCCTCCTCACTGCGTCTACTGCACACAACTCAGATCGGCCGGAGATTATCGCTCATGTATGAAACAGGATAATAATGTGGGCATCAATATTATCAGTTTTTTTTTTGTTTGTTTGTTTTGTTTGGTTTGTTTGCCATGTTAATGTAATACGGTCAGATTTGCACGTTTAAATAAATCACGAGCTTATTATGGTTCTTTCTGTTATCTGTTTTTGTACGCTCAGGCCTTTTAATGAGCTGTCATGTTTAAAAATTGGTTTACTGGGATTTATCTTGTATTTGTAATAACAGCGTTTCTGTGGATATTTTATATATTGTGCTTCTTAAATGTGTT
>JAIEZT010000678.1:0-35565 GCA_019594935.1 Periophthalmus modestus
GTCAAGGTTGGTGAAAAAAATGTGTAGATTTGAATGTGCACAAAAATGTATATTTCAAAATGACTCCAGTAACGCCACCTCAAGTTCAAAATACATTACGGCAATGACAGACCTTTTTCATCATAGACAAATGAAATTTGGTAGAACCATAGAAACATGTCAAGACAAGTAGAAAATTATATTATGGACCCCACCCTAAACCCTACAGGAAGTCGGCCATTGTGGGCGGAACCCCAATTTTTTTTAGATTTTAACTCTCACGTTTGGATTTTTTACGCCATGGATTTTCATGCAACAAACTTTCAAATTGGTCAAAATGAACTACTACACCGATGTGGGGATTAAAGTCGACTCACTTGGATTTTTTCTACGTCATAAAATGTGGGCGTGGCCAGCCTGCCAAGAAAAAAAGCAATTTTTTGAAGTATTAAATCGTACGTTACTCAAACATGCAGTGTCCTATTTCCTGGCATTAATATACAATTTTCAAAATCTTGTTCTGAATGCATGGACATACAATTTAAATTTTTTTTACATTACATTGCTCCACAGCGCCCCTTGAAAATTTGAATGGGGACCAAAAAAAATTTTACTTTTTCAAAAACATTGAAAATTTGGCATGGACATCCCTATCCCCATACTGAACAAAAAAGCCTATGAGAACATACCTCTATTTGCAACTATGTTACCGTGGTAACGTCATAAATGTGTCATTGAAATGAATGGGGTTCAGAGTACTGGACTTTGTTGTCGACTAAATAGATGCTCTGCACTAATCCAACTATGACCCAAAATTCAAGGTTGGGTGAAAAAATTTGGTATTTCAAGTGAAAAAAAAAATTAATCTTGCAAAATGACTCAGTAGCGCCACCTCAAAGTTCAAAATACATTACGGCAATGACAGACCTTTTTCATCTTAGACAAATGAAATTTGGTAGAACCATAGAACATGTCAAGACAAGTAAAAAAAATTATATTATGACCCCACCCTAAACCCTACAGGAAGTCGGCCATTGTGGGCGGAACACAATTTTTTTGACATTTTAACTCTCACGTTTGGTTCTTTTTTACGCTGTGGATTTTCATTCAAGAAATTTGCAAATTGGTGAAAATAAAACTAGACCCATGTGGGATGAAAGGCGACTCACTTGGATATTTCTAAGTCATAAAATGTGGGTGTGGCCAACATGCGAAGAAAAATTGCGTTTTTCAAGTTATTAATTGTACGTAACTCAAACATGCAGCGTCTTGTTAACCGGCATTAATATACATTTTGGTCACAATGTTTATCTGAATGTAACGATATACAGTTTACATAGATGAGACAATCCATTGCTCCACAGCGCCCCCTGGAAATTTTGAATGGGACCCCAAAAAACTTTACTTTGTCAAAAACTTTTTGAAATTTGGCATGGACATCCCTATCTCCATACTGAACAAAAAAGCCAATGAGAACATACCTCTAATTGCAAGTGTGTTGCCATGGCAACGACCGACATTTCTCATTGAAATACATGGGTTTTGGTTAACTGGGATAAAAAAATGTACTTTGTCATTGACCATTGAAAAATTGGTACACATATTCCACTCATTATACTGAAACAAAAAAGCCAATGAAGACATACCTCTATTTCGAACCGTGCAGGCGTGAAAATGTCATAAATGCTCTCATTGGAATGAATGGAGTAGTATTACTCAGTTGCTGTTTTTGGAGGAGGGGCGATGTAAGCGGAACGGAACGAGAGGCGGGAACGAGAGGCGGGAACGAGAGGCGCGAACGAGAGGCGCGAACTCCGCGGTGGTGGCGCGAACTCCGCGGTGGCGTGAACCCCGCGGTCGCAAGGGTGGCGAGGGCCCTTTATCACTGCTTGCAGTTTTAATTATTATTATTATTCTTATTATTTTGGTTGCCAAATTGAAGCCATTTTTGACCCCCTGAACGTTAAAAAAAAGTCCATTTTCTTGGACCCAAAATTCAAGGTTGGTGAAAAAATTTTATTATTTTAATGTGCAAAAAAAATTCACATATCAAATTGACTCAATAGCGCCACCTCAAAAATCAAAATCAAAATACATTACGGCAATGAGAGACCTTTTTCATTGTAGACAAATGAAATTTGGTAGAACCATAGAACATGTCAAGACAAGTAAAAAATTATATTATGACCCCACCCTAAACCCGACAGGAAGTCGGCCATTGTGGGCGGAACCCCATTTTTTTGACATTTTAACTCTCACGTTTGGATTTTTTACGCAATGGATTTCTATTCTAGAAACTTGGAAATTGGTCAAAATGAACTAGACCCATGTGGGATTAAAGGTGACTGTCTTGGATTTTTTTACGTCATTAAATGTGGGTGGTGGCCAGCCTGCCAAGAAAAAAAAAGCATTTTTTGACGTTTTAAATTGCGAATAACTGAGACATGCAGCGTCCTATTTCCCGGGCATTAATATACGTTTTGTTGAAAAATCTTGATCTGAATGCAATGACATACAATTTACATAAGTCAGACATTACATTGCTCCACAGCGCCCCCTTGAACTTTTGAATGGGACTAAAAAAAATTACTTTGTCAAAAAAAACATTTGAAAATTTGACATGGAAATCTGGCTTGACATACTGAACAAAAAAGCTAATGAGAACATACCTCTATTTGCAACTATGTTACCGTGGTAACATCATAAATGTGTCATTGAAATGAATGGGGTTCAGAGTACTGGACTTTGTTGTCGACTAAATAGATGCTCTGCACTAATCCAACTATGACCCAAAATTCAAGGTTGGTGAAAAATGTTGTATTTTGATGTGGAAAAAAAATTAATGTTTCAAAATGACTCCATAGCGCCACCTCAAATTTCAAAATACATTACGGCAATGACAGACCTTTTTCATCGTAGACAAATGAAATTTGGTAGAACCATAGAACATGTCAAGACAAGTAAAAAATTATAGTATGACCCCACCCTAAACCCTACAGGAAGTCGGCCATTGTGGGCGGAACACAATTTTTTTGAAATTTTAACTCTCACGTTTGGATTTTTTACGCCATGGATTTTCATTCAACAAACTTGCAAATTGGTCTAAATAAACTAGACCCATGTGGGATGAAAGGCGACTCACTTGGATTTTTCTAAGTCATAAAATGTGGGCGTGGCCAACATGCGAAGAAAAACTGCGTTTTTTGAAGTATTGAATTGCACCTAACTCAAACATGCAGTGTCCTGTTAACCGGCATTAATATACATTTTGGTCACAATGTTCATCTGAATGTCATGATATACAGTTTACATAGCTGAGACAATCCATTGCTCCACAGCGCCCCCTTGAAATTTTGAATTGACCCAAAAAATTTTACTTTTTCAAAAAATATTTGAAATTTGGCATGGACATCCCTATTCCCATACTGAACAAAAACGCCAATGAGAACATACCTCTATTTGCAAGTGCGTTGCCACGGCAACGACCGACATTTTCTCATGAAATACATGGGTTTTTGGTTAAATGGGATGAAAAAAAAATCACTTTGTCATAGATCATCAAAATTTGGTACACATATTCCAGTCATCATAATGAACAAAAAAGCCAATGAAGACATACCTCTATTTCCAACCGTGTAGGCGTGAAAATGTCATAAATGCTCTCATTGGAATGAATGGAGTAGTATTACTCAGTCGCTGTTTTTGGTGGGAGGGGCGATGTAAGCGGGCGGGAACGAGAAGAGAGCGAGAACGAGAAGGCGCGAACTCCGCGGTGGCATGTACCCGCGGTCGCAAGGGTGGCGAGGGCCTTTATCACTGCTTGCAGTTTTAATTATTATTTATTATTCTTATTTTGGTTGCCAAATTGAACCAATTTTTGACCCCCCTGAACGTTAACGAAAAGTCAGGTTTATTGGACCCAAAATTCAAGGTTGGTGAAAAATTAATTATTTTTATGGGGAAAAAAATTAATGTATCAAAATGACTCAACAGCGCCACCTCAAAAATCAAAAAACATTACGGCAATGACAGGCCTTTTTCATCGTAGACAAATGAAATTTGGTACAAACCAGAACATGTCAAGACAAGTAAAAAATTATATTATGACCCCACCCTAAACCCTACAGGAAGTCGGCCATTGTGGGCAGCAGAACACAATTTTTTTGAAATTTTAACTCTCACGTTTGGATTTTTTACGCTGTGGATTTTCATTCAAGAAACTTGCAAATTGGTGAAAATAAACTACACCCATGTGGGATTACAGGCGACTGTCTTGGATTTTTCTACATCATAAAATGTGGGCGTGGCCAGCCTGCAAAAAAAAAAAAATCAATTTTTTCAAGTATTAAATTGTACGTAACTCAAACCTGCATTGTCCTATTTCCCGGCATTAATATACATTTTGTTCAAAATCTTGATCTGAGTACATACATATACAATTTACATAGGTTAGACATTACATTGCTCCACAGCGCCCCCTTGAACTTTTGAATGGGACCAAAAAAATTTACTTTGTCATAAACATTTGAAATTTGGCAGGGACATGTGGCTTGACATACTGAACAAAAAAGCCAATGACAACATACCTCTATTTGTAACTATGTTACCGTGGTAACCGTGGAAATGGTCAGAAATGTCTCATTGAAATGAATGGGGTTCAGAGTACTGGACTTTGTTGTCGACTAAATAGATGCTCTGCACTAATCCAACTATGACCCAAAATTCAAGATTGGTGAACAAATGTGTAATTTGATGTGCAAAAAAAATTAATGTTTCAAAAATGACTCAGTAGCGCCACCTCAAAGTTCAAAATACATTACGGCAATGAGAGACCTTTTTCATCGTAGACAAATGAAATTTGGTAGAACCATAGAACATGTCAAGACAAGTAAAAATTTTGTATTATGACCCCACCCTAAACTCTACAGGAAGTCGGCCATTGTGGGCGGAACCCCATTTTTTTTCAAATTTTAACTCTCACGTTTGGATTTTTTACGCCATGGATTTTCATTCAACAAACTTGCAAATTAGTCAAATTGAACTAGACCCATGTGGGATTAAAGACGAGTCACTTGGATTTTTCTAAGTCATAAATTGTGGGTGTGGCCAGCCTGCCAAGAAAAAAGCCATTTTTTGAAGTACTAAATCGTACGTAACTCAAAAATGCAGTGTTCTATTTCCCGGCATTAATATACGATTTGTTCAAAATCTTGTTCTGAATGCATGGACATACAATTAAAAATTTTTAAACATTATATTGCTCCACAGCGCCCCCTTGAAAATTTGAATGGGACCAAAAAAATTTTACTTTTTCAAAAACATTTGAAATTTGGCATGGACATCCCTATTCCCAGACTGAACAAAAAAGCCAAAGAGAACATATCTCTATTTGCAAGTGTGTTACCGTGGTAACGTCATAAATGTGTCATTGAAATGAATGGGGTTCAGAGTACTGGACTTTGTTGTCGACTAAATAGATGCTCTGCACTAATCCAACTATGACCCAAAATTCAAGGTTGGTGAAAAAATGTGTAATTTGATGTATAAAAAAATTTATGTTGCAAAATGCCTCAGTAGCGCCACCTCAGATTTCAAAATGCATTATGGCAATGACAGACCTTTTTCATCGTAGACAAATGAAATTTGGTACAATCATAGAACATGTCAAGACAAGTAAAAAATTATATTATGACCCCACCCCTAAACCCTACAGGAAGTCGGCCATTGTGGGCGGAACCCCATTTTTTATTTATTTTCACTATTAAATTTTGGATTTTTTTACGCCATGGATTTTCATTCAAGAAACTTACAAATTGGTCAAAATGAAATAGGGCATGTGGGAATAGAGGCGACTGTCTTGGATTTTTCAACGTCATAAATTGTGGGTGTGGCCAGCCGTCAAAGAAAAAAGCCTTTTTTTTTTATATTAAAATGCCCATAACTCAGACAGACAGGGTCCTATTTCCCGGCATTAATATACGTTTTGTTCAAAATGTTGATATGAACGCAACGACATACAATTTACACAAGTCAGAATTACATGGCTCCACAGCGCCCCCTTGAACTTTTGAATTGAACTGAAAAAAATTACTTTGCCATAAACATTTTGAAATTTGACATGGCCATCTAGATTGACATACTGAACAAAAAAGCCATAAGAACATTCCTCTAATTGCAAGTGTGTTGCCATAGCAACGACCGACATTTCTCATTGAAATACATGGGTTTTGGTTAACTGGGATAAAAAAATGTACTTTGTCATAGACCATTCAAATTTGGTACACATATTCCACTCATCATGCTGAACAAAAAAGTCAATGAAGACATATCTCTATTTCCAACCGTGCAGGTGTGAAAATGTCATAAATGCTCTCATTGGAATGAATGGAGTAGTATTACTCAGTCGCTGATTTTGGTGGGAGGGGCGATGTACGCGGGAACGAGGGGCGCAAACTCCGCGGTGGCGTGTACCCCGCGGTCGCGTGAAACCCCGCGGTCGCAAGGGTGGCGAGGGCCTTTATCACTGCTTGCAGTTTTAATTATTAGGCCCGAGCCGGAGACAACGTCCCGGCGAGGGACTCATTAAAACCGCGTCCGAAACGGGGTAAATGGCAAAAATCAAGTGGTTAACGCGCCCCGACATGCCAGTGAGTGGTGTCAAAAATTAGAACTCGCCAAGCTCTAATTGTCACCGAAGACCGCGAAAAAAAATAACGAAAGACGACTCGGTAGCGCCACCTCAAACTTTGATTTTCATTGGGCCTATGGGAGCCCGACTCGGAAAAAAGTCGACGTAAAAATCTGAAACTCACGTCAAAAAATAGAACATGTTGGGACATGACAAAAATGATATTATGGCCCCGCCCTAAAATGTACAGGAAGTCGGCCATATTGAATCAAACCCGGTGATGACAAAAGCGCACACCCTCACATTCAGGACATCTCCTCGCACAGTTTTCATCACAAACACTTCAAATTTGGCCAAAACCCACTAAACCCATGTGAGATTAAAGATCATCAATTATATTTGAATATGACGTTGGGTGTGGTCATGGCGAATTTTATACAAAATCGTAAATTTTGGAATATTTCAATAAAATATTTCTCTTTCACACATTTTATGTTGGGAAAACGCTAATACAGCGTTTATGCACATTTGTGAGCTGAACACAATGATATGCAAAACATGGCTCTATCTCACAAATTGACTCTCTAGCGCCCTCTTCAAATTTAATTTTCAAAAATTCGTAGCAGACAAGTGATTTGTCGTGGACTTGTGAAAAAATTCACAGGGGCCTTATTTGTGATGGGGCACAATGTGAGAAAGTCACATGACTGTAGCTTTTATGGTTTAGGAGAAAAATAATGGGTGGAAAATCAGTTTCCATTATTATTATTCTTCTTTATTATTTTGGTCCAGGCCATTTTTGACCCCCTGAACATTAACGAAAACTCAATTTTATTGGACCCAAAATTGAAGGTTGGTGAAAAATGAGTTATTTTGAAGTTTGTCAGCAAAAATATTCAAAAATGATACGCTAGCGCCCCCTTACAACCCCCATTCATTTTTTGGCAAAGTTTTTCAAATACATGTGAAAATTGGGACAGTCACCCACCTTTCAATACTGAACAAAAAAGCCAATAAGAACATACCTCTATCTACAACTATGTTACCGTGGTAACGTCATAAATGCGTCATTGAAATGAATGGGGTTCAGAGTACTGGACTTTGTTGTCGACTAAATAGATGCTCTGCACTAATCCAACTATGACCTAAAATTCAAGTTGGTGAAAAATGTATTATTTTAATGTGGAAAAAAATTAATACTTCAAAATGACTCAATAGCGCCACCTCAAAGTTCAAAATACATTACGGCAATGAGAGACCTTTTTCATCGTAGACAATCGAAATTTGGTAGAACCATAGAACATGTCAAGACAAGTACAAAAATATATTATGACCCCACCCTAAACCCTACAGGAAGTCGGCCATTGTGGGCAGAACCCCATTTTTTTGAAATTTTAACGTTCACGTTTGGATTTTTTACACCGTGGATTTTCATTCAAGAAACATGGAAATTGGTCAAAATGAACTAGACCCATGTGGGATTAAAGTCGAGTCACTTGAATTTTTCTACGTCATAAAATGTGGGTGGGGCCAGCATGCAAAGCAAAACGCCGTTTTTTCTAGTATTAAATTGAATCTAACTCAAACATGCAGTGTCCTGTTAACCGGCATTAATATACCTTTTGGTCACATTGTTCATCTGAATGTCATGATATACATTTTACATAGATGAGATAATCCATTGCTCTACAGCGCCCCCTTGAAATTTTGAATGGGACCTAAAAAATTTTACTTTTTCAAAAACATTTGAAATTTGGCATGGACCTCCCTATCTCCATACTGAACAAAAAAGCCAATGAGAAAATACCTCTATTTGCAAGTGTGTTGCCATGGCAACGACCGACAGTTCTCATTGAAATACATGGGTTTTGGTTAACTGGGATGAAAAAATGTACTTTGTCATTGACCATCGAAATTTGGTACACATATTCCACTCATCATACTAAACAAAAAAGTCAATGAAGCCATACCTCTATTTCAAACCGTGCAGGCGTGAAAATGTCATAAATGCTCTCATTGGAATGAATGGAGTAGTATTACTCAGTCGCTGATTTTGGTGGGAGGGGCGATGTAAGCGGGAACGAGAGCCGCGAACTCCGCGGTGGCATGTACTCCGCGGTCGCAAGGGTGGCGAGGGCCTTTATCACTGCTTGCAGTTTTAATTATTCTTCTTCTTCTTATTATTATTTTGGTCGCGACTTCAAATCCATTTTTGACCCCCTGAACGTTAACGAAAAGTCAATTTTATTGGACCCAAAATTCAAGACTGGTGAAAAATTAATTATTTTCATGGTCAAAAAAATTACACTTTCAAAATGACTCAATAGCGCCACCTCAAAAATCAAAATACATTACGGCAATGACAGACCTTTTTCATCGTAGACAAAATGAAAATTGGTAGTAGAACCATAGAACATGTCAAGACAAGTAAAAATTGTATTATGACCCCACCCTAAACCCTACAGGAAGTCGGCCATTGTGGGCGGAACCCCATTTTTTTTTTATTTTAACTCTCACGTTTGGATTTTTTACGCTGTGGATTTTAATTCAAGAAACTTGCAAATTGGTGAAAATGAACTAGACTCATGTGGGATTACAGTCTCCTACCTTGGATTTTTCTAAGTCATAATTTGTGGGTGTGGCCAGCCTGCCAAAAAAAAAAGGCATTTTTTTGAAGTATTAAATGGTACGTAACTCAAACCTGCATTGTCCTATTTCCCGGCATTAATATACATTTTGTTCAAAATCTTGATCTGAGTGCATACATATACATTTTACATAGGTTAGACATTACATTGCTCCACAGCGCCCCCTTGAACTTTTGAATAAGACCAAAAAAATTACTTTGTCATAAACATTTGAAATTTGACAGGGACATGTGGCTTGACATACTGAACAAAAAAGCCAATGAGAACATACCTCTATTTGTAACTATGTTACCGTGGTAACCGTGGAAATGGTCATAAATGTGTCATTGAAATGAATGGGGTTCAGAGTACTGGACTTTGTTATAGACTAAATAGATGCTCTGCACTAATCCAACTATGACCCAAAATTCAAGATTGGTGAACAAATGTGTAATTTGATGTGCAAAAAAATTAATGTTTCAAAATGACTCAGTAGCGCCACCTCAAAGTTCAAAATACATTACGGCAATGAGAGACCTTTTTCATCGTAGACAAATGAAATTTGACACAATCATAGAACATGTCAAGACAAGTATAAAATTGTATTATGACCCCACCCTAAACCCTACAGGGAGTCGGCCATTGTGGACGGAACCCCATTTTTTGAAATTTTAACTCTCACGTTCGATTTTTTACGCCATGGATTTTTCATTCAACAAACTTGCAAATTGGTCAAATTGAACTAGACTCATGTGGGATTAAAGACGACTCACTTGGTTTTTTCTAAGTCATAAATTGTGGGTGTGGCCAGCCTGCCAAGAAAAAAGCCATTTTTTGAAGTATTAAATCGTACGTAACTCAAACATGCAGTGTCCTATTTCCCGGCATTAATATACGATTTGTTCAAAATCTTGTTCTGAATGCATGGACATACAATTAAAAATTTTTAAACATTATATTGCTCCACAGCGCCCCCTTGAAAATTTGAATGGGACCAAAAAAATTTTACTTTTTCAAAAACATTTGAAATTTGGCATGGACATCCCTATCCCCATACTGAACAAAAAAGCCAATCAGAACATACCTCTATTTGCAACTATGTTACCGTGGTAACGTCATAAATGTGTCATTGAAATGAATGGGGTTCAGAGTACTGGACTTTGTTGTCGACTAAATAGATGCTCTGCACTAATCCAACTATGACCCAAAATTCAAGGTTGGTGAAAAAATTGGTATTTCAATGTGAAAAAAAAATTAATCTTGCAAAATGACTCAGTAGCGCCACCTCAAAGTTCAAAATACATTACGGCAATGACAGACCTTTTTCATCGTAGACAAATGAAATTTGGTACAAACATAGAACATGTCAAGACAAGTAAAAAAATATATTATGACCCCACCCTAAACCCTACAGGAAGTCGGCCATTGTAGGCGGAACACAATTTTTTTGAAATTTTAACTCTCACGTTTGGATTTTTTACGCTGTGGATTTTCATTCAAGAAATTTGCAAATTGGTGAAAATAAACTAGACCCATGTGGGATGAAAGGCGACTCACTTGGATATTTCTAAGTCATAAAATGTGGGTGTGGCCAACATGCGAAGAAAAATTGCGTTTTTTCAAGTATTTAATTGTACGTAACTCAAACATGCAGCGTCTTGTTAACCGGCATTAATATACATTTTGGTCACAATGTTTATCTGAATGTAACGATATACAGTTTACATAGATGAGACAATCCATTGCTCCACAGCGCCCCCTGGAAATTTTGAATGGGAACCAAAAAACTTTACTTTGTCAAAAACTTTTGAAATTTGGCATGGACATCCCTATCTCCATACTGAACAAAAAAGCCAATGAGAACATACCTCTAATTGCAAGTGTGTTGCCATGGCAACGACCGACATTTCTCATTGAAATACATGGGTTTTGGTTAACTGGGATAAAAAAATGTACTTTGTCATTGACCATTGAAATTTGGTACACATATTCCACTCATTATACTGAACAAAAAAGCCAATGAGACATACCTCTATTTCGAACCGTGCAGGCGTGAAAATGTCATAAATGCTTTCATTGGAATGAATGGAGTAGTATTACTCAGTTGCTGTTTTTGGAGGAGGGGCGATGTAAGCGGGAACGAGAGGCGGGAACGAGAGGCGCGAACTCCGCGGTGGCGCGAACTCCGCGGTGGCGTGAACCCCGCGGTCGCAAGGGTGGCGAGGGCCTTTATCACTGCTTGCAGTTTTAATTAGGCCCGAGCCGGAGACAACGTCCCGGCGAGGGACTCATTAAAACCGCGTCCGAAACGGGGAAAATGGCAAAAATCAAGTGGTTAACACGCCCCGACATGCCAGTGAGTGGTGTCAAAAATTAGAACTCGCCAAGCTCTAATTGTCACCGAAGACCGCGAAAAAAAATAACGAAAGATGACTCGGTAGCGCCACCTCAAACTTTGATTTTCATGGGGCCTATGGGAGCCCGACTCGGAAAAAAGTCGACCGAAAAATCTGAAACTCGCATCAAAAAATAGAACATGTCGGGACATGACAAAAATGATATTATGGCCCCGCCCTAAAATGTACAGGAAGTCGGCCATATTGGATCAAACCCGGTGATGACAAAAGCGCACACCCTCACATTCAGGACATCTCCTCGCACAGTTTTCATCACAAACACTTCAAATTTGGCCAAAACCGACTAAACCCATGTGAGATTAAAGATCATCAATTATATTTGAATATGACTTTGGGTGTGGTCATGGGGAATTTTATACAAAATCGCAATTTTTTGAATATTTCGAAAAAATATTTCTCTTTCACACATTTTTTGTTGGGAAAACGCTAATACAGCGTTTATGCACATTTGTGAGCTGAACACAATGATATGCAAATCATGGCACTATCTTACAAATTGACTCTCTAGCGCCCTCTTCAAATTTCATTTTCAAAAATCGTAGCAGACAAGTGATTTGTCGTGGACTTGTGGAAATATTCACAGGGGCCTTATTTGTGATGGGGCACAATGTGGGAAAGTCACATGACTGTAGCTTTTATGGTTTAGGAGAAAAAAAAGGGGGAAAAAATGAGTTTCCATTATTATTATTATTATTATTATTATTATTATTATTCTTATTTTGGTTGCCAAATTGACGCCATTTTTGACCCCCTAAACGTAAAAAAAAAGTCCATTTTATTGGACCCAAAATTCAAGGTTGGTGAAAAATTAATTATTTTTATGGGCAAAAAAATTAATGTATCAAAATGACTCAACAGCGCCACCTCAAAAATCAAAAAACATTACGGCAATGACAGGCCTTTTTCATCGTAGACAAATGAAATTTGGTAGAATCATAGAACATGTCAAGACAAGTAAAAAATTATATTATGACCCCCACCCTAAACCCTACAGGAAGTCGGCCAATGTGGGCGGAACCCCATTTTTTTTGAAATTTTAACTCTCACGTTTGGATTTTTTACGCTGTGGATTTTTATTCAGGAAACTTGGAAATTGGTGAAAATGAACTAGACCCATGTGGGATTCCAGTCTCCTACCTTGGATTTTTCTACGTCATAAATTGTGTGCGTGGCCAGCCTGCCAAAAAAAAAGCTCTTTTTTAAAGTATTAAATCGTACGTAACTCAAAACATGCAGTGTCCTATTTCCCGGCATTAATATACATTTTGTTCAAAATCTTGATCTGAGTGCATACATATACAATTTACATAGGTTAGACATTACATTGCTCCACAGCGCCCCCTTGAACTTTTGAATGGGACCAAAAAAAAAATTACTTTGTCATAAACATTTGAAATTTGACAGGGACATGTGGCTTGACATACTGAACAAAAAAGCCAATGAGAACATACCTCTATTTGTAACTATGTTACCGTGGTAACCGTGGAAATGGTCAGAAATGTCTCATTGAAATGAATGGGGTTCAGAGTACTGGACTTTGTTGTCGACTAAATAGATGCTCTGCACTAATCCAACTATGACCCAAAGTTCAAGATTTGGTGAACAAATGTGTAATTTGATGTGCAAAAAATTAATGTTTCAAAATGACTCAGTAGCGCCACCTCAAAGTTCAAAATACATTACGGCAATGAGAGACCTTTTTCATCGTAGACAAATGAAATTTGGTAGAACCATAGAACATGTCAAGACAAGTAAAAATTGTATTATGACCCCACCCTAAACCCTACAGGGAGTCGGCCATTGTGGGCGGAACCCCATTTTTTTTCAAATTTTAACTCTCACGTTTGGATTTTTTACGCCATGGATTTTCATTCAACAAACTTGCAAATTGGTCAAATTGAACTAGACCCATGTGGGATTAAAGACGAGTCACTTGGATTTTTCTAAGTCATAAATTGTGGGTGTGGCCAGCCTGCCAAGAAAAAAAGCCATTTTTTGAAGTACTAAATCGTACGTAACTCAAACATGCAGTGTTCTATTTCCCGGCATTAATATACGATTTGTTCAAAATCGTGTTCTGAATGCATGGACATACAATTAAAAAATTTTAAACATTATATTGCTCCACAGCGCCCCCTTGAAAATTTGAATGGGACCAAAAAAATTTTACTTTTTCAAAAACAATTGAAATTTGGCATGGACATCCCTATCCCCATACTGAAACAAAAAAGCCAATGAGAACATACCTCTATTTGCAACTATGTTACCGTGGTAACGTCATAAATGTCTCATTGAAATGAATGGGGTTCAGAGTACTGGACTTTGTTGTCGACTAAATAGATGCTCTGCACTAATCCAACTATGACCCAAATGTCAAGGTTGGTGAAAAAATGTGTGTTTTGATGTGGAAAAAAATTAATGTTTCAAAATGACTCAATAGCGCCACCTCAAAGTTCAAAATACATTACGGCAATGAGAGACCTTTTTCATCGTAGACAAATGAAATTTGGTAGAACCATAGAACATGTCAAGACAAGTAAAAATTATATTATGACCCCACCCTAAACCCGACAGGAAGTCGGCCATTGTGGGCGGAACCCCATTTTTTTGAAATTTTAACTGTCACGTTTGGATTTTTTACGCTGTGGATTTTCATTCAAAATATGTGAAAATTGGTCAAAATAAACTAGACCCATGTGGGATTAAAGACAACTCTCTTGGACTTTTTTTAAGTCATACAATGTGGGCGTGGTCAGCCTGCCAAGAAAAAAGCAGTCTTTGAAAGTATTAAATGGTACGTAACTCAAACATGCAGTGTCTTATTTCCCGGCATTAATATACGTTTTGTTCACAATGTTAAAACTGAACGCAACGACATACAATTTACATAAATCGGACGTTACATTGCTCCCACAGCGCCCCCTTGAACTTTTGAATTGGACTGAAAAAAATTACTTTGTCATAAACATTTGAAATTTGGCATGCACATCTGCCTTGACAAACTGAACAAAAAAGCCAATGAGAACATACCTCTATTTGCAACCATGTTACCGTGGTAACGTCATAAATGTGTCATTGAAATGAATGGGGTTCAGAGTACTGGACTTTGTTAGAGACTAAATACATGCTCTGCACTAATCCAACTGTGACCTAAAATTCAAAGTTGCCAAAAAATTTATAATTTTAATGTGGAAAAAAATTAATGCTTCAGAATGACTCAATAGCGCCACCTCAAAGTTCAAAATACATTACGGCAATGAGAGACCTTTTTCATCGTAGACAAATGAAATTCGGTACAATCATAGAACATGTCAAGACAAGTAAAAAAATATATTATGACCCCACCCTAAACCTTACAGGAAGTCCGCCATTGTGGGCGGAAACCGATTTTTTTGAAAATTTAACTCTCACATTTGGATTTTTTGCGCCCTGGATTTTCATTCAAGAAAATTGCAAATTGGAGCAAATGAACTAAACCCATGTGGGATAGAAGTCAACTCACTTGGATTTTTCTAAGTCATAAAATGTGGGTGTGGCCAGTCTGCAAATGAAAAAGCTATTTTTTGAAGTATTTAATTGCATGTCACTCAAATATGCAGTGCTGTATTTCCCGGCATTAATATACATTTTTCTCAAAATTATGTTCTGAACGCATAGATATGCAATTTACATAGGTCACATTATACATTGCTCCACAGCGCCCCCTGGAAATTTTGAATGGGACCCAAAAAAATTAAACTTTTTCAAAAACATTAGAAATTTGGCATGGACATCCCTATTCCCATACTGAACAAAAAAGCTAGGCACAACATACCTCTATTTGCAAGTGTGTTGCCATGGCAACGACCGACATTTCTCATTGAAATACATGGGTTTTGGTTAACTGGGATGAAAAAAATTACTTTGTCATACACCATTGAAATTTGGTACACAAATTAGTCTCATAATACTGAACAAAAAAGCCAATGAAGACATACCTCTATTTCCAACCGTGCAGGTGTTAAAATGTTATAAATGCTCTAATTGGAAAGAATGGAGTAGTATTACTCAGTCGCTGTTTTTGGGGGGAGGGGCGATGTAAGTGGGAACAAGAGGTGGGACAAGAGGTGGGAACGAGAGGCGGGAACGAGAGGCGGGAACGAGAGAGGCGGGAACGAGAGGCGGGAACGAGAGGCGGGAACGGAACGAGAGGCGGGAACAAGAGGCGGGAACGAGAGGTGGGAATGAGAGGCGGGGAACGAGAGATGCGAACTCCGCGGTGGCGTGTACCCGCGGTCGCAAGGGTGGCGAGGGCCTTTATCACTGCTTGCAGTTTTAATTATTAGGCCCGAGCCGGAGACAACGTCCCGGCGAGGGACTCATTAAAACCGCGTCCGAAACGGGGGAAAATGGCAAAAATCAAGTGGTTAACACGCCCCGACATGCCAGTGAGTGGTGTCAAAAATTAGAACTCGCCAAGCTCTAATTGTCACCGAAGACCGCGAAAAAAAATAACGAAAGACGACTCGGTAGCGCCACCTCAAACTTTGATTTTCATTGGGCCTATGGGAGCCCGACTCGGAAAAAAGTCAACCGAAAAATCTGAAACTCGAAACGAAAAATAGAACATGTCGGGACATGACAAAAATGATATTATGGCCCCGCCCTAAAATGTACAGGAAGTCGGCCATATTGGAGGCAAACCCGGTGATGACAAAAGCGCACACCCTCACATTCAGGACATCTCCTCGCACAGTTTTCATCACAAACACTTCAAATTTGGCCAAAACCCACTAAACCCATGTGAGATTAAAGATCATCAATTATATTTGAATATGACTTTGGGTGTGGTCATGGTGAATTTTATACAAAATTGCAATTTTTGGAATATTTCGATAAAATATGTCTCGTTCACACATTTTTTGTTGGGAAAACGCTAATACAGCGTTTATGCACATTTGGGAGCTGAACACAATGATATGCAAATCATGGCTTTATCTCACAAATTGACTCTCTAGCGCCCTCTTCAAATTTCATTTTCAAAAATTCAAAGCAGACAATCGATCTGTCGTGGACTTGTGAAAAAATTCACAGGGGCCTTATTTGTGATGAGGCACAATGTGAGAAAGTCACATGACTGTAGCTTTTATGGTTAGGGAGAAAAAAAATAGGTCGAAAAAAAAATTTCCATTATTATTATTATTATTTATTATTTTTACGGCCGCTTCGAAGCCACTTTTGACCCCCTGAACATTAACGAAAACTCAATTTTATTGGACCCAAAATTCAAGGTTGGCGAAAAAAAATTTATTTTGTAGGTTGTTAGTAAAAATATTCAAAAATGACACGCTAGCGCCCCCTAATACGCTCAATTCATGTTTTGGCAAAGTTTAACTTAGAAAGTTGAAACTTGGCACATCCATCCGTCTTTCAATTCTGAACAAAAAAGCCAATGAGAACATACCTGTATTTGTAACTATGTTACCGTGGTAACGTCATAAATGTGTCATTGAAATGAATGGGGTTCAGAGTACTGGACTTTGTTGTCGACTAAATAGATGCTCTGCACTAATCCAACTATGACCCAAAATTCAAGGTTGGTGAAAAAATGTGTATTTTGATGTGCAAAAAAATTTACATTTCAAAATGACTCAGTAGCGCCACCTCAAAGTTCAAAATACATTACGGCAATGACAGACCTTTTTCATCGTAGACAAATGAAATTTGGTAGAACCATAGAACATGTCAACAGAAGTAAAAAATTATATTATGACCCACCCTAAACCCTACAGGAAGTCGGCCATTGTGGGCGGAACCCCATTTTTTTGAAATTTTTAACTCTCACGTTTGGATTTTTTTACGTCATGGATTTTCATTCAACAAACTTGCAAATTCGTCTAAATAAACTAGACCCATGTGGGATTAAAGGCGACTTACTTGGATTTTTCTAAGTCATAAAATGTGGGTGTGGCCAACATGCGAAGAAAAATGGCGTTTTTTGAAGTATTGAATTGCATCTAACTCAAACATGCAGTGTCCTGTTAACCGGCATTAATATACATTTTAGTCACAATATTGATCTTAACCTAATGATATACAGTTTACATAGATGAGACAATCCATTGCTCCACAGCGCCCCCTGGAAATTTTGAATGGGACCCAAAAATTTTACTTTGTCAAAAACTTTTGAAATTTGGCATGGACATCCCTATCTCCATACTGAACAAAAAAGTCAATGAGAACATACCTCTATTTGCAAGTGTGTTGCCATGGCAACAACCGACATTTCTCATTGAAATACATGGGTTTTGGTTAACTGGGATAAAAAAATGTACTTTGTCATAGACCATTCAAATTTGGTACACATATTCCACTCATCATACTGAACAAAAAAGCCAATGAAAACATACCTCTATTTCCACCGTGCAGGTTTGAAGATGTCATAAATGCTCTCATTGGAATGAATGGAGTAGTATTACTCAGTCGCTGTTTTTGGTGGGAGGGGCGATGTAAGCGGGAACGAGAGGCGCGAACTCCGCGGTCGCGTGAACCCCGCGGTCGCAAGGGTGGCGAGGGCCTTTATCACTGCTTGCAGTTTTAATTATTCTTCTTCTTCTTATTATTATTTTGGTTGCCGGATTGAAGCCATTTTTGACCCCCTGAACGTTAACGAAAACTCAATTTTATTGGACCCAAAATTCAAGGTTGGTGAAAAATTTATTTTTAATGGTCAGAAAAATTAACATTTCAAAATGACTCAGTAGCGCCACCTCAAAAATCAAAATACATTACGGCAATGACAGACCTTTTTCATCGTAGACAATTTTAAATTTGGTAGAACCATAGAACATGTCAAGACATTAGTAGAAAATGATATTATGACCCCACCCTAAACCCTACAGGAAGTCGGCCATTGTGGGCGAAACCCCATTTTTTTGAAATTTTAACTCTCACGTTTGGATTTTTTATGGCATGGATTTTTTAATTCAACAAACTTGCAAATTGGTCAACATGAACTAGAACCTTGTGGAAATTATAGCTGACTGTCTTGGATTTTTCTACATCTTAAAATGTGGGCGTGATCATCCTGCAAAGAAAAAAGGCATTTTTTTAAGTTTTAAATTGCGTGTAACTCAAACATGCAGTGTCCTATTTCCCGGCATTAATACATTTTGTTCAAAATGTTGATCTGAATCCATAGATATACAATGTACATAAGTCAGACATGACATTGCTCCACAGCGCCCCCTTGAACTTTTGAATGGGACCAAAAAACATTACTTTGTCAAAAACATTTGAAATTTGACGCAGACATCTAGCTAAACATCCTGAACAAAAAATCCAATGAGAACATACCTCTATTTATAAGCATGTTACCGTGGTAATGTCATAAATGTGTCATTGAAATGAATGGGGTTCAGAGTACTGGACTTTGTTGTCGACTAAATAGATGCTCTGCACTAATCCAACTATGACCTAAACTTCAAGGTTGGCGAAAAAATGTGTAATTTGATGTGCAAAAAAAATTAATGTTTCAAAATGACTCAATAGCGCCACCTCAAAGTTCAAAATACATTACGGCAATGACAGACTTTTTCATCGTAGACAAATGAAATTTGGTAGAACCATAGAACATGTCAAGACAAGTAAAAAATTATATTATGACCCCACCCTAAACCCTACAGGAAGTCGGCCATTGTGGGCGGAACCCCATTTTTTGGAAATTTTAACGTTCACGTTTGGATTTTTTACGCCGTGGATTTTCATTCAAGAAACTTATAAATTGGTCAAAATGAACTAGACCCATGTGGGATTAAAGATGACTCATTTGGATTTTTCTAAGTCATAAAATGTGGGCGTGGTCAGCCTGCTAATAAAAAAGCAATTTTTTTTACTTTTAAAAAGCGCGTAACTCAAACATGCAGGGTCCTATTTCCCGGCATTAATATACGTTTTGTTCAAAATGTTGAACTGAACGCACGGACATACAATTTATATAAGTCAGATATTACATTGCTCCACAGCGCCCCCTTGAACTTGATTTTCATGGGGCCTATGGGAGCCCAACTCGGAAAAAAGTCGACCTAAAAATCTCAAACTCAGGTCAAAAAATAGAACATGTCGGGACATGACAAAAATGATATTATGGCCCCGCCCTAAAATGTACAGGAAGTCGGCCATATTGGATCAAACCCGGGAACGACAAAAGCGCACACCCTCACATTCAGGACATCTCCTCGCACAGTTTTCATCACAAACACTTCAAATTTGGCCAAAACCCACTAAACCCATGTGAGATTAAAGATCATCAATTATATTTGAATATGACTTTTGGGTGTGGTCATGGTGAATTTTATACAAAATAGAAAATTTTGGAATATTTCAATAAATATTTCTCTTTGACACATTTTTTGTTGGGAAAACGCTAATACAGTGTTTATGCACATTTAGGAGCTGAACACAATGATATGCAAATCATGGTGTTATCTCACAAATTGACTCTCTAGCGCCCTCTTCAAATTTCATTTTCAAAAATTCATAGAAGACAATCGATTTGTCGTGGACTTGTGAAAAAATTCACAGGGGCCTTATTTGTGATGGGCCACAATGTGAGAAAGTCACATGACTGTAGCTTTTATGGTTTAGGAGAAAAATAATGGTTCAAAAATGAGTTTCCGTTATTCTTCTTCTTCTCTTCTTTATTATTTTGGTCCAGGCCATTTTTGACCCCCTGAACATTAACGAAAACTTTATTGGACCCAAAATTGAAGGTTGGTGAAAAATTTGTTTATTTGAAGTTTGTTTAGCAAAAATATTCAAAAATGACACGCTAGCGCCCCCTTACAACCACCATTCATTTTTTGGCAAAGTTTCTCATAGACATGTAAAATTTGGGACATCCACCCACCTTTTCAATACTGAACAAAAAAGCCAATGACAACATACCTCTATCTACAACTATGTTTACCGTGGTAACGTCATAAATGTGTCATTGAAATGAATGGGGTTCAGAGTACTGGACTTTGTTGCCGACTAAATAGATGCTCTGCACTAATCCAACTGTGACCTAAATGTCAAGGTTGGTGAAAAAATGTGTAATTTGATGTGCAAAAAAATTAATGTTGCAAAAATGACTCAATAGCGCCACCTCAAAGTTCAAAATACATTACGGCAATGACAGACCTTTTTCATCATAGAAAAATGAAATTTGGTAGAACCATAGAACATGTCAAGACAAGTAAAAAATTATATTATGACCCCACCCTAAACCCTACAGGAAGTCGGCCATTGTGGGCGGAACCCCATTTTTTTTGAAATTTTAACTCTCACGTTTGGATTTTTTTAAGCCATGGATTTTATTTAAAAAAATTGAAAATTGGACAAAGTGAACTAGACCCATGTGGGATTAAAAGCCACTCCCTTAAATTTTTTCTAGTAATAAAATGTGGGTGTAGCCAACATGCAAAGAAAAATGGCGTTTTTTCAAGTATTAAATTGCACCTAACGCAAACATGCAGTGTCCTGCTAACCGGCATTAATATACATTTTGGTCACAATGTTCATCTGAACCTAATGATATACAGTTTACATAGATGAGACAATCCATTGCTCCACAGCGCCCCCTGGAAATTTTGAATGGGACTCACAAAATTTTACTTTTTCAAAAACATTTGAAATTTTGGCATGGACATCCCTATTCCCATACTGAACAAAAAAGCCAAAGAGCACATACCTCTATTTGTAAGTGTGTTGCCATGGCAACGACCGACATTTCTCATTGAAATACATGGGTTTTGGTTAACTGGGATGAAAAAAAAAAACCTTTGTCATGGACCATCGAAATTTGGTACACATATTCCACTCATCACACTGAACAAAAAAGCCAATGAAGACATACCTCTATTTCCTACCGTGCAGGTGTGAAAATGTCATAAATGCTCTCATTGGAATGAATGGAGTAGTATTACTCAGTCGCTGTTTTTGGTGGGAGGGGCGATGTAAGCGGGAACGAGAGGCGCGAACTCCACGGTCGCGTGAACCCCGCGGTCGCGTGAACCCCGCGGGTCGCAAGGGTGGCGAGGGCCTTTATCACTGCTTGCAGTTTTAATTAGGCCCGAGCCGGAGACAACGTCCCGGCGAGGGACTCATTAAAACCGCGTCCGAAACGGGGAAAATGGCAAAAATCAAGTGGTTAACACGCCCCGACATGCCAGTGAGTGGTGTCAAAAATTAGAACTCGCCAAGCTCTAATTGTCACGAAGACCGCGAAAAAAAAAATAACGAAAGACGACTCGATAGCGCCACCTCAAACTTTGATTTTCATTGGGCCTATGGGAGCCCGACTCGGAAAAAAGTGAACCTAAAAATCTGAAACTCGCATCAAAAAATAGAACATGTCGGGACATGACAAAAATGATATTATGGCCCCGCCCTAAAATGTACAGGAAGTCGGCCATATTGGATCAAACCCGGTGATGACAAAAGCGCACACCCTCACATTCAGGACATCTCCTCGCACAGTTTTCATCACAAACACTTCAAATTTGGTCAAAACCCACTAAACCCATGTGAGATTAACGATCATCAATTATATTTGAATATGACTTTGGGTGTGGTCATGGGGGAATTTTATACAAAATCGTAAATTTTGGAATATTTCAATAAAATATTTCTCTTTCACACATTTTTCGTTGGGAAACGCTAAACGCTAATACAGCGTTTATGCACATTTGTGAGCTGAACACAATGATATGCAAATCATGGTTCTATCTCACAAATTGACTCTCTAGCGCCCTCTTCAAATTTCATTTTCAAAAATTCGTAGCAGACAAGTGATTTGTCGTGAACTTGTGAAAATATTCACAGGGGCCTTATTTGTGATGGGGCACAATGTGAGAAAGTCACATGACTGTAGCTTTTATGGTTTAGGAGAAAAAAAAGGGGGAAAAAATGAGTTTCCATTATTATTATTATTATTATTATTATTCTTATTTTGGTTGCCAAATTGACGCCATTTTTGACCCCCTAAACGTAAAAAAAAAGTCCTTTTTATTGGACCCAAAATTCAAGGTTGGTGAAAAATTAATTATTTTTATGGGGAAAAAAATTAATGTATCAAAATGACTCAACAGCGCCACCTCAAAAAAAAAATCAAAAAACATTACGGCAATGAGAGACCTTTTCATCGTAGACAAATGAAATTTGGTAGAACCATAGAACCATAGAACATGTCAAGACAAGTAAAAAATTGTATTATGACCCCACCCTAAACCCTACAGGAAGTCCGCCATTGTGGGCGGAACCCCATTTTTAAAAAATTTTAACTCTCACGTTTGGATTTTTTACGCAATGGATTTTCATTCAACAAACTTGCAAATTCGTCTAAATAAACTAGACCCATGTGGGATTAAAGGCGACTCACTTGGATTTTTCTAAATCATAAAATGTGGGCGTGGCCAGCCTGCCAATAAAAAAGCTCTTTTTTGAAGTATTAAATCGTACGTAACTCAAACATGCAGTGTCCTATTTCCCGGCATTAATATACATTTTGTTCAAAATCTTGATCTTAATTCATAGATATACAATTTAAATTTTCTAGACATTACGTTGCTCCACAGCGCCCCCTTGAACTTTTGAATGGGACCAAAAAATTTACTTTGTCCTAAACATTTGAAATTTGACAGGGTCATGTGGCTTCATACACTGAACAAAAAAGTCAATGAGAACATACCTCTATTTGTAACTATTTTACCGTGGTAACCGTGGAAATGGTCATAAATGTGCCATTGAAATGAATGGGGTTCAGAGTACTGGACTTTGTTGTCGACTAAATAGATGCTCTGCACTAATCCAACTATGACCTAAAATTCAAGGTTGGTGAAAAAATGTGTATTTTGATATACAAAAAAATTAATGTTTCAAAATGACTCAGTAGCGCCACCTCAAACTTCAAAATACATTACGTCAATGACAGACCTTTTTCATCGTAGACAAATTAAATTTGGTAGAACCATAGAACATGTCAAGACAAGTAAAAAATTATATTATGACCCCACCCTAAACCCTACAGGAAGTCGGCCATTGTGGGCGGAACCCATTTTTTTGAAATTTTAACTCTCACCTTTGGATTTTTTACGCCATGGATTTTCATCCAACAATCTTGCAAATTGGTCAAAATAAACTAAACCCATGTGGGATTAAAGGCGACTCACTTGGATTTTTCTAAGTCATAAATTGTGGGTGTGGCCAGCATGCAAAGAAAAGCAGCGATTTTTTGAAGTATTGAATTGCAACTAACTAAAAAATGCAGTGTCCTGTCAACCGGCATTAATATACATTTTGGTCACAATCTTAATATAAACCTAAATGATATACAGTTTACATCGCTGAGATAATCCATTGCTCCACAGCGCCCCCTTGAAATTTTGAATGGGACCCAAAAAATTTAACTTTTTCAAAAATATTTTGAAATTTGGCATGGACATCCCTATCCCCATACTGAACAAAAAAGCCAATGAGAACATACTTCTATTTGCAAGTGTGTTGCCATGGCAACGACCAACATTTCTCATTGAAATACATGGTTTTGGTTAACTGGGAAAAAAAAAAAATACTTTGTCATAGACCATCGAAATCTGGTACACATATTCCACTTATCATACTGAACAAAAAAGCCAAAGAAGACATACCTCTATTTCCAACCGTGCAGGTGTGAAAATGTCATAACTGCTCTCATTGGAATGAATGGAGTAGTATTACTCAGTCGCTGTTTTTGGGAGGAGGGGCGATGTAAGTGGGAAAGAGAAGCGCGAACTCCGCGGTCGCATGAACCCCGCGGTCGCAAGGGGTGGCGAGGGCCTTTATCACTGCTTGCAGTTTTAATTAGGCCCGAGCCGGAGACAACGTCCCGGCGAGGGACTCATTAAAACCGCGTCCGAAAACGGGGAAAATGGCAAAAATCAAGTGGTTAACACGCCCCGACATGCCAGTGAGTGGTGTCAAAAATTAGAACTCGCCAAGCTCTAATTGTCACCGAAGACCGCGAAAAAAAATAACGAAAGACGACTCGGTAGCGCCACCTCAAACTTTGATTTTCATTGGGCCTATGGGAGCCCGACTCGGAAAAAAGTGAATCTAAAAATCTGAAACTCGCTGCAAAAAATAGAACATGTCGGGACATGACAAAAATGATATTATGGCCCCGCCCTAAAATGTACAGGAAGTCGGCCATATTGGATCAAACCCGGTGATGACAAAAGCGCACACCCTCACATTCAGGACATCTCCTCGCACAGTTTTCATCACAAACACTTCAAATTTGGCCAAAACCCACTAAACCCATGTGAGATTAAAAGATCATCAATTATATTTGAATATGACTTTGGGTGTGGTCAGGGTGAATTTTATACAAATCAGAAAATTTTGGAATATTTCGATAAAATATTTCTCTTTCACACATTTTTTGTTGGGAAAACGCTAATACAGTGTTTATGCACATTTGTGAGCTGAACACAATGATATGCAAATCATGGCTCTATCTCACAAATTGACTCTCTAGCGCCCTCTTCAAATTTCATTTTCAAAAATTCGTAGCAGACAAGTGATTTGTCGTGGACTTGTGAAAAAATTCACAGGGGCCTTATTTGTGATGGAGCACAATGTGAGAAAGTCACATGACTGTAGCTGTTATGGTTTAGGAGAAAAAAAAAGGGGAAAAAATGAGTTTCCATTATTATTAGGCCCGAGCCGGAGACAACGTCCCGGCGAGGGACTCATTAAAACCGCGTCCGAAACGGGGAAAATGGCAAAAATCAAGTGGTTAACACGCCCCGACATGCCAGTGAGTGGTGTCAAAAATTAGAACTCGCCAAGCTCTAATTGTCACCGAAGACCGCGAAAAAAAATAACGAAAGACGACTCGGTAGCGCCACCTCAAACTTTGATTTTCATTGGGCCTATGGGAGCCCGACTCGGAAAAAAGTCAACGTAAAAATCTGAGACTCGCATCATAAAATAGAACATGTCGGGACATGACAAAAATGAAATTATGGCCCCGCCCTAAAATGTACAGGAAGTCGGCCATATTGGATCAAACCCGGTGATGACAAAAGCGCACACCCTCACATTCAGGACATCTCCTCGCACAGTTTTCATCACAAACACTTCAAATTTGGCCAAAACCCACTAAACCCATGTGAGATTAAAGATCATCAATTATATTTGAATATGACTTTGGGTGTGGTCATGGGGAATTTTATACAAAATCGCAATTTTTGGAATATTTCAATAAAATATTTCTCTTTCACACATTTTTTGTTGGGAAAACGCTAATACAGCGTTTTATGCACATTTGTGATCTGAACACAATGATATGCAAATCATGACTTATATCTCACAAAACGACTCTCTAGCGCCCTCTTCAAATTTCATTTTCAAAAATTCATAGAAGACAATCGATTTGTCGTGGACTTGTGAAAAAAATCACAGGGGCCTTATTTGTGATGGGGCACAATGTGAGAAAGTCACATGACTGTAGGTTTTATGGTTTAGGAGAAAAATAATGGGTCGAAAATCAGTTTCCATTATTATTATTCTTCTTCTTCTTCTTTTGGTTGCCGAATTGAACCCATTTTTGACCCCCTGAACGTTAACGAAAACTCAATTTTATTGCACCCAAAATTCAAGTCTGGTGAAAAATTTATTATTTTGATGGGCAAAAAAATTAATGTTTTAAAATGACTCAATAGCGCCACCTCCTCAAAAATCAAAATACATTACGGCAATGACAGACCTTTTTTCATCGTAGACAAATCAAATTTGGTAGAACCATAGAACATGTCAAGACAAGTAAAAAATTATATTATGACCCCACCCCTAAACCCTACAGGGAGTCGGCCATTGTGGGCGGAACCCTTTTTTTGAACTTTTAAGGTTCACGTTGGATTTTTTACGCCGTGGATGTACATTCAAGAAACTTGGAAATTGGTCCAAATGAACTAGACCCATGTGGGATTGAAGGCGACTCATTTGGATTTTACTAAGTCATAAAATGTGGGCGTGGTCAGCCTGCTAATAAAAAAGCAATTTTTTTAACTTTTAAAAAGCGCGTAACTCAAACATGCAGGGTCCTATTTCCCGGCATTAATATACGATTTTTTCCAAATGTTGAACTGAAAGCACAGACATACAATTTACATAAGTCAGATATTACATTGCTCCACAGCGCCCCCTTGAACTTTGATTTTCATTTGGCCAATGGGAGCCCGACTCGGAAAAAAGTGAACCTAAAAATCTGAAACTCACATCAAAAAAAAGAACAACTGTCGGGACATGGCAAAAAATTATATTATGGCCCCGCCCTAAAATGTACAGGAAGTCGGCCATATTGGATCAAACCCGGTGATGACAAAAGCGCACACCCTCACATTCAGGACATCTCCTCGCACAGTTTTCATCACAAACACTTCAAATTTGGCCAAAACCCACTAAACCCATGTGAGATTAAAGATCATCAATTATATTTGAATATGACTTTGGGTGTGGTCATGGGGAATTTTATACAAAATCGCAATTTTTGGAATATTTCAATAAAATATTTCTCTTTCACACACATTTTTTTTGGGGGAAAACGCTAATACAGCGTTTATGCACATTTGTGAGCTGAACACAATGATATGCAAATCATGGCTTTATCTCACAAAATGACTCTCTAGCGCCCTCTTCAAGTTTCATTTTCAAAAATTCATAGAAGACAATCGATTTGTCGTGGACTTGTGACAAAATTCAGAGGGGCCTTATTTGTGATGGGCCACAATGTGAGAAAGTCACATGACTGTAGCTTTTATGGTTTAGGAGAAAAAAATGGTTGAAAAAGTGAGTTTCCATTATAATTATTCTTCTTTATTAATTTGGTCCAGGCCATTTTTGATCCCCTAAACATTAACAAAAACTCACTTTTATTGGACCCAAAATTGAAGGTTGGTGAAAAATTTGTTATTTTTAAGTTTGTTAGCAAAAATATTCAAAAATGATACGCTAGCGCCCCCTTACAACCCCCATTCATTTTTTGGCAAAGTTTTTCAAAGACATGTAAAATTTGGGACATCCACCCACCTTTCAATACTGAACAAAAAAGCCAATGACAACATACCTCTATCTACAACTATGTTACCGTGGTAACGTCATAAATCTGTCATTGAAATGAATGGAGTTCAGAGTACTGGACTTTGTTGTCGACTAAATAGATGCTCTGCACTAATCCAACTATGACCTAAACTTCAAGGTTGGTGAAAAAATGTGTATTTTCATATGCAAAAAAAATAATGTTTCAAAAATGACTCAGCAGCGCCACCTCAAAGTTCAAAGTACATTACGTCAATGACAGACCTTTTTCATCGTAGACAGATGAAATTCAGTAGAACCATAGAACTTGTCAAGACAAGTAAAAAATGATATTATAACCCCACCCTAAACCCTACAGGAAGTCGGCCATTGTGGGCGGAAGCCCATTTTTTTGAAATTTTAACTCTCACTCTTGGATTTTTTAAGCCATGGATTTTCATTAAAAAAACTTGAAAATTTGACAAAGTGAACTAGACCCATGTGGGATTAAAACCCTCTCACTTACATTTTTCTAAGTGATAAAATGTGGGTGTGGCCAACATGCGAATACAAAGGCGTTTTTTGAAGTATTAAATTGCACCTAATCTGGGCGCCTCCTTGAAATTTTGAATGGGACCCAAAAAATTTTACTTTTTCAAAAACATTTGAAATTTGGCCTGGACATCCTTATCCCCATACTGAACAAAAAAAGCCAATGAAGACATACCTCTATTTCGAACTGTGCAGGTGTGAAAATGTCATAAATGCTCTCATTGGAATGAATAGAGTAGTATTACTCAGTCGCTGATTTTGGTGGGAGGGGCGATGTAAGCGGGAACGAAAGGCGCAAACTCCGCGGTGGCGTGTACCCCGCGGTCGCAAGGGTGGCGAGGGCCTTTATCACTGCTTGCAGTTTTAATTAGGCCCGAGCCGGAGACAACGTCCCGGCGAGGGACTCATTAAAACCGCGTCCGAAACGGGGAAAATGGCAAAAATCAAGTGGTTAACACGCCCCGACATGCCAGTGAGTGGTGTCAAAAATTAGAACTCGCCAAGCTCTAATTGTCACCGAAGACCGCAAAAAAAAATAACGAAAGACGACTCGATAGCGCCACCTCAAACTTTGATTTTCATTGGGCCTATGGGAGCCCGACTCGGAAAAAAGTCGACCGAAAAATCTGAGACTTGCATCAAAAAATAGAACATGTCGGGACATGACAAAAATGATATTATGGCCCCGCCCTAAAATGTACAGGAAGCCGGCCATATTGGATCAAACCCGGTGATGACAAAAGCGCACACCCTCACATTCAGGACATCTCCTCGCACAGTTTTCATCACAAACACTTCAAATTTGGCCAAAACCCACTAAACCCATGTGAGATTAAAGATCATCAATTATATTTGAATATGACTTTGGGTGTGGTCATGGGGAATTTTATACAAAATTGCAATTTTTGGAATATTTCAAAAAAATATTTTTCTTTCACACATTTTTTGTTGGGAAAACGCTAATACAGCGTTTATGCACATTTGTGAGCTGAACACAATGATATGCAAATCATGGCTTTATGTCACAAAATGGCTCTCTAGCGCCCTCTTCAAAATTAATTTTCAAAAATTCATAGAAGACAACCGATTTGTCGTGGACTTGTGAAAAAATTCACAGGGGCCTTATTTGTGATGGGGCACAATGTGAGAAAGTCACATGACTGTAGCTTTTATGGTTTAGGAGAAAAATAATGGCTGGAAAAAACATTTCCATTATTATTCTTCTTCTTCTTATTATTATTATTATTTTGGTTGCCGGATTGAAGCCATTTTTGACCCCCTGAACGTTAACGAAAACTCAATTTTATTGGACCCAAAATTCAAGGTTGGTGAAAAATTTATTATTTTGATGTTCAAAAAAATTCATATTTCAAAATGACACAACAGCGCCACCTCAAAATTCAAAATACATTACGGCAATGACAGGCCTTTTTCGTCATAGACAAATGAAATTTGGTAGAACCATAGAACATGTGAAGACAAGTAAAAAATTATATTATGACCCCACCCTAAACCCTACAGGAAGTCGGCCATTGTGGGCGGAACCCCATTTTTTTTTTATTTTAACTCTCACGTTTGGATTTTTTACGGCCTGGATTTTCATTGAAGAAACTTGGAAATTTGTCCAAATTAACTAGACCCATGTGGGATTAAACTCAACCCTGTTGCATTTTTCTAAGTCATAAATTGTGGGTGTGGTCAGCCTGTAAAAAAAAAAGACATTTTTTTACGTTTTACATTGCACGTAACTCAAACATGCAGGGTCCTAATTCCCGGCAGTAATATACGTTGTGTTCAAAATCTTGATCTGAATGTAAAGACATACAATTTACATAGGTTAGACATTACATTGCTCCACAGCGCCCCCTTGAACTTTTGAATGGGACCTAAAAAATTACTTTGTCATAAACTTTTGAAATTTGGCAAAGACATTTGTCTTGACATACAGAACAAAAAAGCCAATGAGAACATACCTCTACTTGAAACTATGTTTACCGTGGTAACCGTGGAAATGTTCAAAAATGTCTCATTGAAATGAATGGGGTTCAGAGTACTGGACTTTGTTGTCGACTAAATAGATGCTCTGCACTAATCCAACTGTGACCCAAAATGCAAGGTTAGTGAAAAATGTATTATTTCGATGGTCAGAAAAATTAACATTTCAAAATGACTCAGTAGCGCCACCTCAAAAATCAAAATACATTATGGCAATGACAGACCTTTTGCATCGTAGACAAATTAAATTTGGTAGAATCATAGAACATGTCAAGACAAGTAAAAAATTATATTATGACCCCACCCTAAACCCTACAGGAAGTCGGCCATTGTGGGCGGAACCCCATTTTTTTCTAATTTTAACTGTCACGTTTGGATTTTTTACGCCATGGATTTTAATTCAACAAACTTGCAAATTGGTCAACATGAAGCAGAACCTTGTGGAATTATAGTTGACTGTCTTGGATTTTTCTACATCATAAAATGTGGGCGTGCTCAGGCTGCAAAGAAAAAACGCATTTTTTTTTAAGTTTTAAATTGCGTGTAACTCAAACATGCAGGGTCCTATTTCCCGGCATTAGTATACATTTTGTTCAAAATGTTGATCTAAATCCATAGATATACAATGTACATAATTCAGACATGACATTGCTCCACAGCGCCCCCTTAAACTTTTCAATTGGACCAAAAATAATTACTTTGTCAAAAACATTTAAAATTTGACATGGACATCTAGCTAAACATCCTGAACAAAAAAGCCAATGACAACATACCTCTATTTGCAACCATGTTACCGTAGTAATGTCATACATGTGTCATTGAAATGAATGGGGTTCAGAGTACTGGACTTTGTTGTCGACTAAATAGATGCTCTGCACTAATCCAACTGTGACCCAAAATGCAAGGTTAGTGAAAAATGTATTATTTCGATGGTCAGAAAAATTAACATTTCAAAATGACTCAGTAGCGCCACCTCAAAAATCAAAATACATTATGGCAATGACAGACCTTTTGCATCGTAGACAAATTAAATTTGGTAGAATCATAGAACATGTCAAGACAAGTAAAAAATTATATTATGACCCCACCCTAAACCCTACAGGAAGTCGGCCATTGTGGGACGAATCCAATTGTTTTGAAATTTTAACTGTCACATTTGCATTTTTTACGTCATGGATTGTCATTCAAGAAACTTACAAATTTGTCAAAATGAAATAGACCCATGTGGGATTAGAGCCAAATGTCTTGGATTTTTCAACGTCATAAAATATGGGCGAGGTCAGCCTGCTAAGAAAATAGCCTTTTATTTAAGTTTTAAATTGCGCGTAACTCAGACATGCAGGGTCCTATTTGCCGGCATTAATATACGTTTTTTGTTCAAATTGTTGAACTGAACGCGAAGACATACAATTTACATAAGTCAGACTTTACATGGCTCCACAGCGCCCCCTTGAACTTTTGAATAGAACAGAAAAAAAATTACTTTTTCCTAAACATTTGAAATTTGACATGGACATCTGCCTTGACATACTGAACAAAAAAGCCAATGAGAACATACCTCTATTTGCAACTATGTTACCATGGTAACGTAATAAATGTCTCATTGCAATGAATGGGGTTCAGAGTACTGGACTTTGTTGTAGACTAATTAGATGCTCTGCACTAATCCAAGTATGACCTAAAATTTAAGATTGGTGAAAAAATGTGTGCAAATGTGCAAAAAAATTGTGTTGCAAAATAACTGAATAGCGCTATCTCAAAATTCACAATACATCACGGCAATGAGAGACCTTTTGTCATCGTAGCAAAATTTTATTTGGTAGAACCATAAAACATGTTGAGACAAGAAAAAATATTATATTATATATTATATTATTATTATAAAATATATTATGAGCCCACCCTAAACCCTACAGGAAGTCGGCCATTGTTTGCGGAATGCAATTTATTTTTTTTATTTTTACTATCACATTTTAATTATGTACGCCGTGGATTTTCATTCAAGGAACCTGGAAAATGGACTAGACATATTTGGGATTATATCTCTCTTGGATTTTTCTAAGTCATAAAATGTGGGTGTGGCCAGCCTGGAAAAAAAAAAAAGACATTTGAAAAAGTTTTAAACTGCGCGCAAGTCAATCCTGCAGTGTCTTATTTCCTGGCATTAATATACGTTTTGTTCAAAATGTTAATATGAACACAATGATATATAATTTACATAGGTCAGACATTACATTGTTCCACAGTGGCCCCAATTTTTGGGAACTGTCACGTTTGAATTTTAAAGTTCAAGTTTCTAGAAACTTGGAAATTGGTGAAAACGAATGTTGTAGTCGAAATATTTGTTCTACACTCATTCTGACCTCAAATTCAAGTAATCTAAAAGCACAATTAAAAAAAAGATGAAAAATGTTTCAGTGGCAGCCCCTTAAAAAGTCAAAATACATTACACCAATGGAAGAAGAGGCCAAATGTTTTTAAACATACAAAAATTAAAGCAGTCAAAACAATAGCACATGGAATGATGAGTAAAAAAACGTTTTATTATGTATTATTATGTATTCAGTTCAATTAAATTAAATTCATTTATTTTTGTGAAGACCAAAATCACGATAGCAGTTGCCTCTTAGGGCTGAACATGGAGTTGATTAACCAACAGAATTAGAAAATCAACAATGAAACAGAATCAGACAAGCAAATTAATCAACAGAAAACAAGCAATGGATAACTGTCCCAGAACATCCCCTGTCCTTAGACCCTTCTTCTCGGCAAGGCAAAACTCCAAAAACCCAGTGGGAAAAGGAGAAACCTCGAGGAGAACCACAGTGAAGGAGAGATCCACTCCCATGGACGAACAGGCTGCAGATGTGTCCAGGACTAAGGCGAATCCATTTGCAGATAGAGTTCAGTCTGTAGGGCCAGAGCTCACTCAACGAGCTGTCCATTCAGGCAAGGCAATCTAGGGTCCAGCCATCACTGGACGGTCAGTAGGCAATCTAGGGTCCAGCCATCACTGGACAGTCAAGAGGGGATCTAGGGTCCAGTCATCACTGGACGGTCAGGAGGGGATCTAGGGTCCAGCCATCACTGGACAGTCAGGAGGGGATCTAGGGTCCAGCCATCACCGCACAGTCAGGAGGGGATCTAGGGTCCAGCCAGCACTGCACGGTCAGGAGGGCATGTAGGCTCCAGCCATCACCGGACGATCAGGAGGGGATCTAGGGTCCATCCATCACCACACGGTCAGGAGGGCATCTAGGGTCCAGCCATCACCGGACAGTCAGGAGGGCATCTAGGGTCCAGCCATCACCCGCACAGTCAGGAGGGATCTAGGGTCCAGCCATCACCGGACGGTCAGGAGGGCATCTAGGGTCCAGCCATCACCAGACAGTCAGGAGGGGCATCTAGGGTCCAGCCCATCACCGCAACAGTCAGGTGGGGATCTAGGGTCCATCCATCACCTAGGGTCCACACAAACACGGTCAGGAGGATATATCTAGGGGTCCAGCCATCACCGCACAGTTAGGAGGGGATCTAGGGTCCAGCCATCAACGGGTGGTCAGGAGGGGATCTAGGGTCCAGCCATCACCGCAGAACAGTCAGGAGGGGATCTAGGGTCCATCCATCACACACACGGTCAGGAGGGCATCTAGGGCCCAGCCATCACCCGTCACAGTCAGGAGGGGGATCTAGGGTCCCAGCCATCAACGGGTGGTCAGGAGGGGATCTAGGGTCCATGCCCATTCAATCACCACGCGGTCAGGAGGGCATCTAGGGTTCCATCCATCACCAGGAGTTTCACGTGTACCCACACCATCACAAAAAACGGTCAGGAGGGCATCTAGGGCCCAGCCATCACCGCAAACAGTCAGGAGGGGATCTAGGGTCCAGCCATCACGGACGGTCAGGAGGGCAATCTAGGGTCCAGCCCTCTCCGCACAGCGTTAGGAGGGGATCTAGGGTCCAGCCATCAACGGGTGGTCCAGGGGGATCTAGGGTCCAGCAGCTCATCACCGGACCGGACGATCAGGATGGGATCTAGGGTCCAGCCATCACTTGGACGATCAGCGACCAGCATCTTTGCATCTGAAACAATTAAACCTACACTCCCCAGAGAGGAGCGGGGACGCGGACAACATGTGAATAGCAATGAACAAACTGAATAGTAAATGTTGTTACAGAATAGTAAATGTTGCCATGGTAATGGAAAAAAAAAAAAAAATACTATTGAAATACGTATGTTAGAAATTTAAACTAAAAAGGCCAAAAAATGTTTGCCAATGAGGATAGGTCAATAAATATTCCAAGAAAGCTTTTAATTTGTGCATACAATATAATACAAATTGCTGAGAAATGGGCCTAGAGAAATGTGATTTTTTTTTCGCTTGTGTTTTTTTTTTCGCAGTTTATTACAGAGACACCACTGCCCCAACTGACAATATATCTCACCTAATGTCCTTGACAAAAAGCTTTCTTTTTCTTTTTTTTTTTTCTCCGTTTACTTTCCTCTGAACTCATGTATCCGACCCCCTTTCACTCCCCATATTACACCTCTTCCTCTCTTCCGAACCAATGGATCACAACACTTACTCCCCCTGTTTATTTTATCTCCAAAAAATATCAGTACTTCAAGGCTAGTTAGTCCCAAACTGTCCGCACTTCAAAAAAACAACAAAATGGTCTTTATGATTTAGTATTATTATTATTATTTATGTAGGATTCTTATTATTATTATGCTGTATATATTTATTCGTGATTAATATAATGATATTTTTAATATTAGTATATTATATAAAGAAATGCAAAGTTCACAGGGTTAAAAAAGCAGCATAACTATCATAATTCCAAACCTATATAATTGGTACGAAAGCAGACTATGCCTCTACAAGCCACGGACTAGAGGAGGTGGATACAAACTTCTTGCTAAACCCAAACACAACATCGCAGACACGACACAACCTATTGCTATAATAGAAGGATTTAGTACAGAGAGATTAATTTGGTAGAAACGAACAAATTGACCGAACAAATGTTACCTTACAGCCGACTTTTACATAGAAAAATAATTAACCACATTTACAATGAGCAGGAAATCCACATTTGACGTCATAGGAACAAAAAAAAAAAAAAAACAAAACATTGTTGGAATTAGAAAAGAAAAAAAAAAAAAAAAAAATCTAAAATAGACTTCACATCTTACAAGATGGTGCAGTTATGCCCTGAAAACAGGGTCCACCTGAAATATGTAGGAACAACCTTCTGATGAAATGTCATATTGGTTGAGATT
>JAIEZT010000679.1:0-35549 GCA_019594935.1 Periophthalmus modestus
ATAGTCCCTAGTTCTGTTTTTTTCGCTTGGCCCCCCAGTTGCAAAGTATTGGGTTCTGTGTGTGCGATTTTTTTTAACAGATCTCACGTATTGTTCGCCCCTTATGGGGTGATGCCGGTCGCTGCGATTTCTCTCACACACACTACTCGGAAGTGTGTACTCATTGTTTCAAAGGACAAGAGTGATTTATATGTAATATCAGGTGAGGCTAGAATATTAAAACTTTGTATGAACAAATGTGACTGATAACGATTGGTACAATGAATTTGCGCACACTTGGTTTCTTGGTTTATGTTAGCCTGTATTCATAAAATGTTCCACGTGAGAAGTAGGAGCCTATCATGCTATAAAGTGATGTACAAAGAGCATGTATATGTGCCAACCTTTTTACCTAGCGTTTTAACCAGCCGTTAACAGTTTTTATATGCACCTACTGGCTAAACTAAAGTAGAGATTAAAATAGTAAAACTTGTGATCACCACAAGTCTAAATCCTACAACCGGTCGAGGTAAGTGGGGGGGGGGTGTGCTAATGTTTAGCTAAGCTGGTTTTTAGCATTAACATGTTGTTCATGTTGAAAGTAAAAACGAAGTTACTCAAGGTATTAAAAAAAAGAATTCGGTGCTGAAATTATGTGTTGATGATTACTGTGTCAATGCGAATCTAGTGAAATGCTCTGCAGTGAAGGGAGAAAAAAAATAGTTTTTAAGTGAGGTTAGCTAAAGAGAGGTAGGATATTAAGCTATATTAAGCATGTCGAATGCTAACGCTAGCTGCTAGCATGTTTTAGAAGCATTAGGCAGCTTCATCATGTATTCAAAAGGTACATCGAGCTCAAACCACGTAAAAACTTGAAAACAATTTTGATGTATTAAAAATTGTTTGAATGTAAATCTGCTGTGTTGATGCTTTTAGTTTGCTGTTGAAAAAACCCCCCCCCCCCCTCTAATAAAGAATTTAGCTCTGGTTAGATAATGTTAATGCTAATCTACCCTCATGTTTAATCTACACTTTATTTATTTAAAACATTTTCAAACATCACAGTGAATTATGAACATAGAGTTTCGTTTTAAATACTACTACGGGGCCTCTGACTTTTTCTAGTAATGTAGACATATTACATTTCATATAAAACTAATTAATTTTGAAGCCTAAGATTCCCAACACTGCCTAAGTGTGTATGTGCAGCACGCCAAGACACATGCGCAGCCATAATGAAATGAAATAACTCGCTTTTAGCTCACGTTTCTAGTGATTATATGTAAGTTATTTATACAGGCAGTCATTTCAAATAGTGAGCTAGTTTCAGAGCTAGTTTGAGGTGAAATGGAGGAGTATGATGCAGCGTAATGTAAAGTTGGTTTACGTTTGGGTGACGCACGGTCAAGCGGGTGCGTCGGTGCCATAGCAACCCCAGCGCACTATATAAGCGCGTGCGCTCTGTCACGTGCCTCCTTTCACCTGAACGCCAGCGCGACAACTGTACGTGACTTTGGTATTCATCTCTTTATTTGCCCTTTCCGGGGTTGTAAACACAGTCGCAACATTTTCTAACTCTCTGTTATCACTTTTTTTTGCAAGAGTGAAAAGTTTTACGATGGCTCGTTTCTTCGCGCCCTGGCTCGCCGCGTTCATCCGTGCGCTCGCCCTCTTCTGGTCAGCTCCCCCCCGGAGGTAAAAACCATCAAATATCATTCGTTATGATAAACTATGATCAATATTAACAACATAGTAAATACTTAATGTTTTAAGAACAGTTTTGTCCACATGCTACCAAGCTCTTAACATTATATAGTCCTCAGGTTTATGATCAGTCCATTGACAGCTACATTTGATACGGGAGTTGAGTACTTGTATTGGATGATTTTTATTTTGGATTATGATGAAAAGTTGGTGTAACGGGGGGTCTAAATATATCAGCACGACTAGAAGTGAAGAGTTATCATCACCTTTATGGGAAATCAGGTGTTATTTTTATTTTGTGGGCATCGAAATTCATCAGAGCTGGAGTGAAACAAAATGGCGCCCGCGGCCTTTAAACTGGACAGTTTAAAAAATGCTCTGAGAAACATGTTTTATCTCCATAGCAACGCTGTTGTTTGCTTTAAATTTGAGCAGGTCATTAGAGGTGTATGGAGCTTATAAAGACTGGGTCTACTCCCCGCGCTGTGCCAGTCAGAGCTCCCTCATTTGTCTCACTGCGCCATCAACTTATTTCAGTATAAGATCATAATCATTTCTGAAACTGATTAAATATAATATCTGGGGAAAAAAACCCCAAAACATTACAAACATAGACAACATTTGTTACGCATTATACCCCATCAGTGTTGCGTGTATCTTTGAATACAGTCTTGTGTGACCAGTGCCCTTTTAAACACAAGAGCTCCACATCAGAGAGGCAGCTTTTCTGCTCCAAGCCCGAGGCTCTCTCCCCGCGCGGACTGCTCTGCCTGCCCGGCTCAGAGGCGTGTATCTGCGGAGGAAGAACTCCGCATCTTCCGCATCCAGCGGCGTTTGATGGACTATGCTTTTTTGTCACAATGAATTACAATTGCAACGGATTGTTTCAGTGTTGTAAAATAAAACTCTGTGATTTTAGCTTAGCATAAGTAGGGATGTTTGGATAGTAGTAGGAGTCATTAGAGTCGGCGTGTGTGGCATAGTAGTCTGATTTGGTCTAGCTTCAATTTAAAAAAGTGTTTAACATTGTCAAACCTGTTGCAGAGGCTGTGGACCTTTGGAACCCTCGGGATCATCCAGACCTCTACTCCTCAGATAGGACGATGACGAAGGTGAGCCAGAGTTAGGTTGGTTACAGGCAAATACTGTCTTGATCTGTGTTCATGTGGAGCCCGGGACAAGGGGGTAGGGTGCAGGATGTCACCATGAGCTCAGGCTTGGTGGGGATTTTAAGATAAAGATAATATATGCCTTTATTAGTCCCACCGTGGGCAGAAATTCCAGCATTGGCCGCCCACACATAGAGAACAGAAGGAAAATCGTACATGCAAAAAAACAGATAAAAATAAAACGGCAGATAATGGATAAATAGCTAGAAATAATTTAAGAAATCAGACTTAAATAAACTCTAATATACACATATATATACATATAGATATACATCTCCCATAAAGTGACTTGAGTAAAGTGACTTGTATTTATTTTAATTGTATTTTTAAATTTTAATCACAAAAAATGATGTTGTGCACCTCACAGTTTTGACTTTTACACATAATATGCAATGTAAGTGTTTGCCTTGCAAACACGGATTCAAATGCTGGGACAATCGGTGTGGACCCCAGGGAGGGGTGGGACATGAGTCCTGAAAGTTTGAATACCAAATAATGATGAATGCCTTTATTATCCAAACAACCGAAGGTCGAGACGCTCTTGGAGTTACTGCAAAAAGCAGCCTGTGAGAAGATAGGAGGCAGTAGTAGGATGAGCCGTGATAGTAGTCTGTGCGCAATAGACCTAGGGGGGGTGTGTATATAGAAACTAGTTACGTGATTTAACATTTAGGTTCATTTTAAGTGATTTTTAATTTGAGAGGGCTAACGGAGACCGTTAGTAGTTAGAGTTTGGGACCATTTCAAAATAAAAATCGTGGACAAAGTCTGGCCCACCAATCTAAAACACAGTCCTCTTGTGTTCCTTAAGCAGCTGAGAAGGAGCAGTAGTAGTCGTGGTAGTAGTTTGACCTTGCTCTGAGCTAAAGAGTTTAAAAGGTGTTTTAAACATTGTCAAACCTATTGCAGAGGCTGGACTGTTGGGACCTTCCAGAACTTCTGATGGAGAACCCGTCCCAGTCCTCTGCTCCCCAGTCCAGGGATCCCGAGGTAGTAAGAGTTAGGTGGTTACAAGCTTGTACTTGGGTCGTCTGATGTTATTCTCACTGAGTGATTCTTAAACCTAGGGATGGAGCCCATGACCTTTGTACTATGTATTATGCGTTGTTGTTGGTTTTTTTGTTTTTTGTTTTTGGTAAGTGTGCATACAAACAAATGTATGTTTTGATCTTGTTCATGTGGAGCCCATGAGCTCAAGATTGGGGATTTTTTTCTATAATAGAAATGTTTTATATATGCTATTATTCTTTTTTTTTGTGGGGGGGGGACACAATCTTAATATTGCCATCTTGTTTTGTTTCTTATACAAAAGATAAAAAATGAGTTTTAAGCACAGGCGAAACAGACACCTGTGAAAACAGTAGCAGCATAAATAGGCCATTTTTTGAACTGGTCAGAAGTGATGTTATGCACCTACAGTTGGACTGATTAGTTTAGTTTGGACATAAGAATCAAAATAACTAATCATGCCTACAAAGTCTGTCCCATCGAGATGTACAACATAGGCCTCTTTGATATGTTACTTACATTGTGAGGAAGAGGAGATTAGCCTCGTCATTAGAGTCTGTGGTAGTAGTCTGACTCGCTCTAGTTACAATTTAAAGGGTGTTTAACATTGGTCAAACCTGTTGCAGTAGTCTGTGGACCGTCGTCGTTTCTGCGTCCAGACCTCTACTCCTCAGACGAGGAGGACCCAGGTGAGTCAGAGTTAGGTGGTTACAGGCTTGTACTTTGGGTCGTCTGATGTATTCTCTTGAGTGATTCTTAAACATTGGGGATGGAGCCCCTGTCCACCCAATAATATAATACATGTATTATTTTTATTTTTTTTTTATCCCTTCACGTGCCCCCTTATGACACTCTGCATTGTTTTTTTGTGCCTTGTGCGTGTGTGGGCATGTGTATATACGCTTGTGTGCGTGCATGTCACACATACAAACATAGGTATGTCTTGATCTTTGTCACCTTGAGCTCAAGATTTGGGTTTTTATTTATCATTATTATTATTATTATTATTACTACTACTATCATTATTATTATCGTTATCATTATTACTATGATTTTTTTTAGGAGGGGGAGGGGGATTTATTCAAAAACAAATAGTAGTCATCATAGTAGTAATCATAGTAGTCCATTAGAGTCTGTGGTAGTAGTCTGACAGTGCTCTAAACCTGTTGCAGAGGCTGTGGACCGTCGGGACCGTCGAAGGAGCCGTCGGGGCTGTTGGCGCCGTTGGGCCGTCGGGACCTCTGGTTGAGACGCGTCCAGACCAAGGTGAGTCAAAGGGTAGGGTGGTTCCCGACTTTGCACTTGAAACGAGGTTGAGGACATGGACTGGACTGACTACGGTCAACTGATGAAGAGCGCTGCGTGAGTCGCCTCCCTTCCCTGAATGACAAGAAGAGACGGAAGAGGCTCGTCTCCTCTCCTGCTCAAGCTGTGGAGCCAGAGGGTCGTGCCCCGAACCCCCTCTCCTCAGCAGCGAGCACGCTGCCCTTCTCCTGCTCCTCCGCCGCGCCGCGCCTCCTCCTACCCAGGCTGTCCCCCCCTAGCCCCCCTCCACCTCTGCTGGGACGTCCAGACGGCTTCAGGTCCTACTGGCACCACCACCGAGACTCGAGCTGGCATTCACGGCGCCGGCATTGTACCAACTTCAGCCGCGCCCACCACATTGATTTTTCTTTCTTGATTTCTTTCTTGGTTGATTTAAAAAAAAAAAAAAAAATCAGTAGATTGAAGTTAAGGAATGCTATGCAGGATTTCATTTAAACGACAACATTGATGATAAAAAAAATAACCTTTTCTTGTTTAGTTTTAGTGTTAATTACTATTCTGAATTCAATCTGAGTATTGCAGTTTTACAGAAATTCCTGCATAGGTACGCCTTGTACTTTTAACTTTTTAAAAAACTTTTAAACATTTTTTTCATTAACATTTTTTAAGTAATAAAAAATGCAAGGATTATTATATAGGACTTCATAAAAACTTAAGAAACCTTGATGACAAAATATAAAGTTCTGTGATTGGCCTTCTTCTCATTGAGTGATTCTTAACCACAGGGACAGAGCCTATGGCCACATAATCATATAATACATGTATTATGTGATTGGGCCTCAGGTTATTTTGTACTGAAAAAGTGAGTTTTAATTTGAAACACAAAATTGAAGTATTAAAGTTTGACAGAATGTCCTGCATAGTACACCTTGCATTTACTTTAGTGTGTGCTTTTCTGGGCATAGGAGGGTTAGACAGTGTTTTGTTGTGTGACAGTTTGTTTCAAGTTTCCAGTTTCAAGTTTTCCAGTTTCAAGTTTAAACTTTCAAGTTTTTAAAAAAAAAAAAAATACACAAAATACAAAAAAAAAAAGCTTTAGTAGTATTCATATTACATTACATATGTAATAGTGATTTTGAAGAGTCCAGAGTGTGACTGGCTTTGGGGTATTTTGACAATCTATTTACAGCTACAAGCTTTAGACCCTACCAGCTACAGTGCAGCTCAGTGCTGACCTTTAACCTGCAGCTACCACATCTACTGCAGCTCCCTCCGTTCTGACGGACTGGAGTTTCTGCTTAAATATTATGCAGATAATAATATCTAACACACCGTGATGAGTTAGAGTACGAGAGGAAATGTCAACTCCTCACACTAATAACAGTGGGTGAATAATATGTGGACATGTGGCTTTGTTCACTGTTTTCTCCTGTGTTTATTTTGGGATTCAAACTGTTCTGTCTGATGGTAATGTGCCATTTCAAATCCAGTAGGTATTTTACTCTCAGCCTTTGTGAACAGTCTCATACTGTAAAACAGTAACATATACTGACTTGTACTGTCAGTGTGAAAGTATCTGGGAGATGTGGGTTTGTTCACTAACTCACCGGTCAGTGGGACACTCCCTGTTTCTTCCTCTTTTTTTATTGTTGATTGGTTTTAGGGTTTTTTTTAATTAGTTATTTAATTCTATACCTTTTGTAAACAGTCCTGATTGGAGGCTCTTTTATATTTGCTCTTTATAATTGTATCTTGGATCTCGGTCTGGGTTTGTTCACTGACTCGTGGGTCGGTGGGACACTCCCTGTTTCTCCCTCTTTTTGTTGTTTGTTTGAGACATTATGTACATGTTTTTTTGTTTCTTTTTGTAAATTAGATACTGTGTTTGTATTTATACTTAGGTTTAGGTGTTTTATTGTAAATTTTATCTGAACTTCAAAGTATTTGACTGATAATAATAAATCAACAAACAGGTAAAGAAAGAAGAAACACAGGGAAGAAACTGATGATTCCATAGAAGCTGCTTTTTTGTACTTAATGTCTTAACACTGTCTCTCTTTTCTGTTTTTTACATGGCGACCTGGTTTGGAGGGGCCAGCGATGGTCCTGTGATCTGGATGAACCGCTGATGAGAAAAACGTGTTTCCAGAAGATGAAGAGCAAGAGCTGATCACAAAATTAGGTAAAAAAAATATTTCATAAAATCTTGTATAGAGTGTTTACTCAGTGTCTTTACCTCTGTCTCTCTTTCTGTCATTCCATGTGATCTTAATGAAGCTGACGAGAAAGTTTCGTGTCTCCAGAAGATGAAGAGCAAGAACTGTTCACAAAGATTAGGTAAGAAAAAGAAAACTGCTTTTGAATATTTACTCAGTGTCTTACCTCTGTCTCTCTTTTTCTGTTTCCATGTGATTTCATGAAGCTGAGGAGAAAAAAATGTTTCCAGAAGATGAAAAGCAAGAACTGTTCACAAAAATTAGGTAAGAAAATAATAATTTCATAGAATCTGCTTTTGAAAGTTTACTCAATGTCTTACCTCTGTCTCTTTCTGTCCTTACATGGCACTGGTTTGGAGAGACCAGCAGTCCATCCTGTGATCTGATGAAGCTGAGGAGAGGAACCATGTCTCCAGAAGATGAAGAACAAGATGGACGCTAATCAGAAAAACACCCTGAAAGAATATCCAGAAAATCTGTCAATAAATAAGAAAGGGTGATTTGGAACCACAAACATTTACAAGGATGTAAATGTTTTTTTGTACAGTGTTTTACTTAAAAGGGCATTATGTTACTTTTGTGCTTGTCTGTTGGAAATCTACACAGTACAGCTTCATTTATAATAACTAACATTATAAATTATGGCGTTTTTAAAGTGCTCAAAGTTTGTGTGAAAAACATGCATTCTTACTGTGAGCAGGGTCACCTCTCCACAGATGTGACTTGTAACTTGGCCTGACGATGTCGACTCTATGGAGATAGCCACACTGGGAGCATTCTAATAACGTGTCTAAAGAAAACAAGCAGGTGCATACCCTTTACCAGAAATTTAAAATCTGATTTTCTTAATTGCTCTGACCACGGAGGACGCTGCATTAGTTTGAAAAACCACGAATATGAATACTACTGGTTTAAAAATAAGTAGAGTAAAGATTGGAGACTGGTATAAATGTTATTTTCCCAGATCTTAGGTTTCACAGCCTGTTTTTTTTTTCAGTCCCTGGTTTAGGTCTTATACAACAGTGCGACATGAAACTGTTAAATGAATAAAGATCTGTACAGTGAGTTTGAGGATTAAAAATCTGTGCAGCTCTGACACTCAGGTTTATTTTACAGAACTTTCTCTGGGCTGGTTTGAGGAAACAAAAAACAGTTTTCATTGAATAAAGGAATGTGCAGTTATTCCCAGACAATAATAAGAAGAATACGTTATTATCACTAAAGAAATATTATTGCAATAATAATAAATATCATGTAATAATATTTGTTTCTGATGTAAGAGTCAAAAACCAAGAGACTGAAACATCAAGTCAAAGTTTTATGAGCTCCACAAGTAAAGTGAACAATGAAGCAACGGACTCTCCAGAAAGGACAGAAGAGAGTGAGATGTGACTGACAGATTTTATCAGGTCCCCCAAGTGTGTGTGTTTGTGTGTGTGGGTGTGTGTGTGTATGTATGTGTTGTTTGTGTGTGTGTGTCTCTCTCTGTCTGTGTGTGTGTGTGTCTCTCTCTCTGTCTGTGTGTGTCTCTCTCTCTGTCTCTCTCTCTCTCTGTCTGTCTGTGTGTTGAGTGTGTCTCTCCTCGTTCACCTCTCTCTGTGTGTGTGTTGTGTCTCTGTCTCCCTGTGTGTGTTTCTCTCTGTGTCTCTCTTTCTGTCTCTGTGTGTGCGTGTCTTTCTCTCTCTCCTCTCCTCTCACTCTCTCTCTCTGTCCTCTCTCTCTTGCTCTGTCTCTCTCTTGTTCACTCTCTCTCTTTGTCTGTCTTTCTCTTTCTTTCACTCTCTCTCTTGCTGTCCTCTCTCTGTCTCTCTCTTTATCTGTCTGTCTTTTCTCCTCTCACTCTCTCCCTTTCTTTCTCTGTCTCTCTCTCTCACTCACCCCCTCTCTCTACCTTTATCTTTGTGTCTGTCTGTCTGTCTGTCTGTCTGTCTTTCTCTCTGCTGTGGTGTGTAGCATTCACCCTGAGTCCATACAGTTCATTCCCCCAATACACAGCCCATGACAGACAGAAATACTGCAGTATTTGTAGTGGGTTTTGGTGTATATTCAAATGGAGATCAGGCAGGATTGAGAGAGTCTAAGACACGACTCAAGTATAATAACCAGTATTGTCGCAAATGTCAGAAACTGTATATTTCCATGCAAAAACATTTTATTAATACAAAGCAGAAACATTTGAAAACAGTAGCTATGATGGTACACAATAATTCAGCAAGGTTTTAGAGAGAGAGACTGGAAGTGACAGCTGACACTTTCTCTTTAGTTCTGTCAGTAAAAAACTACAACTTCAGTCTTCAGTCTGAGTTTAGCTCGATAAAGTTGTTCTGCATCCACACACCGAACTGTTGGACGCGGTGGCAGAGTGAATCCACTGGAGCGTGCCAACTGGCCAAAATTTACCTGAGAGTCCCGCCTCTTCCCAATCGATGGGATTCATTCCAGATTGATAATGGGTGTGATACCAGGTTACAAGTATATAAAAAGTATTTGGAGAATTTACTACTGTAGACAGTTAGGTCAGTCTGGGTGTAACATCTCAATTATGACATAACCTGTTTTTTTTTTTGTTTTTTTGTTTTTTTGGTTTTTTAAGGCATATGTACAAACACCACATCAAAATTGGAATTAGTCAACACTTACCCTGCAAATAAACTAAAATTAGACCCAAACTACACTAGTACTAGAACAGGACCTAGTCTTCTTTCAGAGTAAACCAGGGTCAAACCCAGTAAAAATGCAGCTATAGGAGTTTTTTAATGTAATCTCTTTCTCTCTCCGATCATTCTGTTCTGGTTTGTCTCACAGTTCGGGGGCTGCATGTTGTTCACCTGGAGGAAGATTAGACTGAGACGAGGAGGGGCCAGTGAAATCTGACCTTTTTCAATGAAACAGGAGGAAAAAAACATGTTCAATATCCAGACTGCAGAGGAATCTCCCACACAGGGCAGTATGCTTAACACTGCATCAGTCACACCCGTCAGATACTATTAAAGTCAAGGAGAGAGCACTGTCCAACTCAAGTTACTGTAACAGAGCACGAGTGGTAACTTTTAACTATATTCATTACATACAGTTAAAGTAACACTGTGGAACCTTCCAGGCAAAGAAAGAACATCTCCGTGGTTCCCCTTCTGGGTGGGTGCATATCTTTCTGTCTTTCGGGCATCCCGCCTGGGGCATTGTAGGGCCTCCTGGGCTGGTGCCTGTCATTCTATCTTTGGGTGCACCCTGCCTGGGGCCTGTGTAGGGCCTCGCGGGCTGGTGCCTGTCTTTCGGGGCACCCCGCCAGGGGCCTGTGTAGGGCCTTCCGGGCGGGTGTGCTGTCTTTCGGGGCATCCCGCCTGGGGCCTCTGTAGGGCCTTCCAGGCTGGTGCCTGTCTATCGGGGCAACCTGCCCGGGGCCTGTGTAGGGCCTCCCGGGCTGGTGCCTGTCTTTCTGTCTTTCGGGGCACCCTGCCTGGGGCCTGTGTAGGGCCTCCCGGGCTGGTGCCTGTCTTTCTGTCTTTCGGGGCACCCTGCCTGGGGCCTGTGTACGGCCTTCCGGGTGTGGTGCTTGTCTCTTTCTGTCTTTCGGGTCACCCCGCCTGGGCCTGTGTAGGGCCTTCTTGTGGGTGCATATCTTTCTGTCTTTTGGGGCATCCTGCCTGGGGCCTGTGTAGGGCCTTCCGGGCTGGTGCCTGTCTTTCTGTCTTTCGGGGCACCCCGCCTGGGGCCTGTGTACGGCCTTCCGGGCTGGTGCCTGTCTTTCTCTCTTTCTGGGTACCTTGCCTGGGGCCTGTGTAGGGCCTCCCGGGCGGGTGCTTATCTGTCGGGGCATCCCGCCTGGGGCTTGTGTAGGGCCTTCCGGGCTGGTGCCTGTCTTTCTGTCTTTCGGTGCACCCCGCCTGGGGCCTGTGTACGGCCTTCCGGGTTGGTGCTTGTCTTTCTGTCTTTCGGGTCACCCCGCCTGGGGCCTGTGTATGCCCTTCTGGGTGGGTGCATATCTTTCTGTCTTTCGGGGCATCCTGCCTGGGGCCTGTGTAGGGTCTTCCGGGTGGTGCCTGTCTTTTCTGGGTACCCTGCCTGGGGCCTATGTAAGGCCTCCTGGGCGGGTGCTTGTCTTTCGGGGCATCCCGCCTGGGGCCTGTGTAGAGCCTTCCAGACTGGTGCCTGTCTTTCCGGGCACCCCGCCCGGGGCTTATGTAGGGCCTTCCGGGTTGGTGCTTATCTTTCTGTCTTTCGGGGTACCCCGCCTGGGCCCTATTTAGGGCCTCCCGGGCTGGTACCTGTCTTTCTGTCTATCGGGGCACCCCGCCCGGGGCATGTGTAGGGCCTTCTGGGTTGGTGCCTGTCTCTGGGGGCACCCTGCCTGGGGCCTTTGTAGGGCCTTCCGGGTTGGTGCCTGTCTTTCTGTCTTTTGGGGCACCTCGCCTGGGGCCTGTGTAGGGCCTCCCGGGCGGGTGCTTGTCTGTCCGGGCATCCCGCCTGGGGCCTCTGTAGGGCCTCCCAGACTGGTGCCTGTCTCTCGGGGCACCCCGCCCGGGGCCTTTGTAGGGTCTCCCGGGTTGGTGCCTGTCTTTCTGTCTTTGGGGGCCCCTCGCCTGGGACCTGTTTAGGGCCTTCCGGGTTGGTGCCTGTCTTTCTGTCTCTCTGGGTACCCTGCCTGGGGCCTGTGTAGGGCCTCCCGGGCGGGTCCTTGTCTTTTGGGACATCTCGCCTGGGGCCTGTGTAGGGCCTTCCACACTGGTGCCTGTCTTTCGGGGCACCCCGCTCGGGGCCTGTGTAGGGCCTCCCGGACTGGTGCCTGTCTGTGTCTTTCGTGGCATCCCGCCTGGGGCCTGTGTAGGGCCTTCTGGGCTGGTGCCTGTCTTTCGTGGCATCCCGCCTGGGGCCTGTGTAGGGCCTCCTGGGCTGGTACCTGTCTTTCTGTCTATCGGGGCACCCCACCTGGGGCCTGTGTAGGGCCTTCTGGGTTGGTGCCTGTTTCTGGGGGCACCCGCCCTTTGGCCTTTGTAGGGCCTCCCGGGTTGGTGCCTGTATTTCGGTCTTTCGGGGCACCTCGCCTGGGGCCTGTGTAGGGCCTTCCGGGTTGGTGCCTGTCTTTCTGGGTACCCTGCCTGGGGCCTCTTTAGGGCCTTCGGGCCGGTGCTTGTCTCTTTAAGGGCATCCCGCCTGGGGCCTGTGTAGGGCCTTCCAGACTGGTGCCTGTCTTTCGGGGCACCCCCGCTCGGGGCCTGTGTAGGGTCTCCCGGACTGATGCCTGTCTGTTCTGTCTTTCGTGGCATCCCGCCTGGGGCCTGTGTAGGGCCTTCTGGGCTGGTGCCTTTCTTTCGGGGCATCTCGCCTGGGGCCTGTGTGGGGCCTTCCGGGTTGGTGCCTGTCTTTCTGGGTACCCTGCCTGGGGCATATGTAGGGCCTCCCGGGCGGGTACTTTTCTTTCGGGGCATCCCGCTGGGGCCTGTGTAGGGCCTTCCAGACTGGGTGCCTGTCTTTCGGGGCACCCCGCTCGGGGCCTGTGTAGGGCCTTCTGGACTGGTGCCTTTCTGTCTGTCTTTCGTGGCATCCCGCCTGGGGCCTGTGTAGGACCTTCTGGGTTGGTGCCTGTCTTTCGGGGCATCCCCGCCTGGGGCCTGTGTAGGGCCTTTTGGGCTGGTGCCAGTCTTTCCGGGCATCCCGCTTGGGTCCTGTGTAGGGCCTTCCAGACTGGTGCCTGTCTTTGGGGCACCCCGCTCGGGGCCTGTGTAGGGCCTTCCGGACTGGTGCCTGTCTGTCTGTCTTTCGTGGGCATCCCGCCTGGGGCCTGTGTAGGGCCTTCTGGGCTGGTGCCTGTCTTTCGTGGCATCCCGCCTGGGGCCTGTGTAGGGCCTCCCTGGTTGGTGCTTGTCTTTCGGAGCAAAACCGGCTGGGGCCTGTGTAGGGCCTTCCAGACTGGGTGCCTGTCTTTCGTGGCGTCCCGCCTGGGGCCTGTGTAGGGCCCGTCTGGGCTGGTGCCTGTCTTTCGGGGCACCTCGCCTGGGGCCTGTCTAGGGCCTTTCGGGTTGGTGCTTGTCTTTCTGTCTTTCGGGGTACCCCGCCTCGGGCCTGTGTAGGGCCTCCCGGGCCGGTGCCTGTCTTTCTGTCTTTCGGGTCACCCCGCATGGGGCCTGTGTGGGGCCTTCTGGGTTGGTGCTTGTCTTTCTGTCTTTCGGGGCATCCCGCCTGGGGCCATTGTAGGGCCTCCCGGGCTGGTGCCTGTCTTTCTATCTTTGGATGCACCCCGCCTGGGGCCTGTGTAGGGCCTCGTGGGCTGGTGCCTGTCTTTCTGTCTTTCGGGGCACCCTGCCTGGGGCCTGTGTAGGGCCTCCCTGCCTGGTGTGGCCTTGTCTTCTTTCGGGGCACCCTGCCTGGGGCCTGTGTAGGGCCTCCCGGGCTGGTGCCTGTCTTTCGGGTACCTTGCTTGGGGCCTGTGTAGGGCCTCCCGGGCGGGTGCTTGTCTGTCGGGGCATCCCGCCTGGGGCCTGTGTAGGGCCTTCCGGGCTGGTTCCTGTCTTTCCTTCTTTCGGGGCACCCCGCCTGGGGCCTGTGTATGGCCTTCCGGGTTGGTGCTTGTCTTTCTGTCTTTCGGGTCACCCCGCCTGGGGCCTGTGTAGGGCTTTCTGGGTGGGTGCATATCTTTCTGTCTTTCAGGGCATCCTGCCTGGGGCCTGTGTAGGGCCTTCCGGGTTGGTGCCTGTCTTTCTGGGTACCCTGCCTGGGGCCTGTGTAAGGCCTCTCGGGCGGGTGCTTGTCTTTCGGGGCATCCCGCCTGGCGCCTGTGTAGAGCCTTCCAGACTGGTGCCTGTCTTTCCGGGCACCCCGCCCGGGGCTTATGTAGGGCCTTCCGGGTTGGTGCTTATCTTTCTGTCTTTCGGGGTACCCCGCCTGGGCCCTATGCAGGGCCTCCCGGGCTGGTACCTGTCTTTCTGTCTTTCGTGGCACCCCGCCTGGGGCCTGTGTAGGTCTCCCAGGCTGGTACCTGTCTTTTTGTCTTTCGGGGCACCTCGCCTGGGGCCTGTTTAGGGCCTTCCGGGTTGGTGCCTGTCTTTCTGTGTACAGTGCCTGGGGCCTGTGTAGGGCCTCCCGGGCGGGTGCTTGTCTTTCGGGGCATCCCGCCTGGGGCCTGTCTAGGGCCTTCCTGACTGGTGCCTGTCTATGGGGGCACCCAACCCGGGGCCTGTATAGGGCCTTCAGGGTTGGTGCCTGTCTTTCGGGGCACCCTGCCTGGGGCCTGTGTAGGGCCTTCCGGGCTGGTTCCTGTCTTTCTGTCTTTCGGGGCACCCCGCCTGGGGCCTGTTTAGGGCCTTCCGGGGTTTGTGCTTGTCTTTCTTTCTTTCGGGTCACCCCGCCTGGGGCCTCTGTAGGGCCTTCTGGGTGGGTGCATATCTTTCTATCTTTCGGGGCATCCTGCCTGGGGCCTGTTTAGGGCCTTCCGGGTTGGTGCCTGTCTTTCTGTGTACAGTGCCTGGGGCCTGTGTAAGGCCTCCCGGGCGGGTGCTTGTCTTTCGGGGCATCCCGCCTGGGGCCTGTTTAGAGCCTTCCAGACTGGTGCCTGTCTTTCCGGCCACCCCGCTCGGGGCTTATGTAGAGCGTTCCGGGTGTGTGCTTATCTTTCTGTCTTTCAGGGTACCCCGCCTGGGCCCTGTGTAGGGCCTCCCGGGTTGGTACCTCTCTTTCTGTCTATTGGGGCACCCCACCTGGGGCCTGTGTAGGGCCTTCTGAATTGGTGCCTGTCTCTGGGGGCACCCTGCCTGGGGCCTGTGTAGGGCCTCCCGGGCAGGTGCTTGACTGTCGGGTCATCCCACCCTGGGCCTGTGTAGGGCCTTCCAGACTGGTGCCTGTCTTTCGGGGTACCCCGCCCGGGTCCTGTGTAGGGCCTCCCGGGCCGGTGCCTTTCTTTCTGTCTTTCGGGGCATCCCGCCTTGGGCCATTGTAGGGCCTCCCATGCTGGTGCCTGTCTTTCTATCTTTGGGTGCACCCCGCCTGGGGCCTGTGTCGGGCCTCGCGGGCTGGTGCCTGTCTGTCTGGGTACCCTGCCTGGGGCCTTTGTAGGGCCTCCCGGGTGGGTGCTTGTCTTTCGGGGCATCCCGCCTGGGGCCTGTGTAGGGCCTTCCAGACTGGTGCTTGTCTATTAGGGCACCCCGCCCAGCGCCTGTGTAGGGCCTCCTGGGCTGGTGCCTGTTTTTCTCTCTTTCGGGGCACCCTGCCTGGGGCCTGTGTAGGGCCTCCCGGGCTGGTGGCTGTCTTTCTGTCTTTCGGGGCACCCTGCCTGGGGCCTGTGTAGGGCCTTCCGGGCTGGTGCCTGTCTTTCTGTCTTTCGGGGCACCCCGCCTGGGGCCTGTTTAGGGCCTTCCGGGTTGGTGCTCTTCTTTCTGTCTTTCGTCTCACCCCGCCTGGGGCCTGTATAGGGCCTTCTTGGTGGGGCCATATCTTTCTGTCTTTTGGGGCATCCAACCTGGGGCCTCTTTAGGGCCGTCCATGTTGGTGCCTGTCTTTCTGTGTAAAGTGCCTGGGGCCTGTGTAAGGCCTCCCGGGCGGGTGCTTTTTTTTCGGGGCACCCCGCCTGGGGCCTGTGTAGGGCCTTCTGGGTTGGTGCCTGTCTCTGGGGGCACCCTGCCTGGGGCCTTTGTAGGGCCTCCCAGGTTGGGGCCTGTCTTTCGGGGCATCCCGCCTGAGGCCTGTGTAGTGCCTTCCGGGTAGGTGCCTGTCTTTCTGGGTACCCTGCCTGGGGCATGTGTAGGGCCTCCCGGGCGGGTGCTTGTCTTTCAGGGCATCCCGCCTGGGGCCTGTGTAGGGCCTTCCATACTGGTGCCTGTCTTTCGGGGCACCCCGCTCGGGGCCTGTGTAGGGCCTCCCGGACTGGTGCCTGTCTGTCTGTCTTTCGTGGCATCCCGCCTGGGTTCTGCGTAGGGCCTTCTGGGCTGGTGCCTGTCTTTCGTGGCATCCCGCCTGTGGCCTGTGTAGGGCCTTCTGGGCTGGTGCCTGTCTTTCGGGGCATCCCTCCTGGGGCCTGTGTAGGGCCTTCCAGACTGGTGCCTGTCTTTTGGGGCACCCCGCTCGAGGCCTTTGTACAGCCTTCCGGACTGGTGCCTTTCTGTCTGTCTTTCGTGGCATCCCGCCTGGGGCCTGTGTAGGGCCTTCTGGGCTGGTGCCTGTCTTTCGTGGCATCCCGCCTGGGGCCTGTGTAGGGCCTTCTGGGCTGGTGCCTGTCTTTCGGGGCATCCCGCCTGGGGTCTGTGTAGGGCCTTCCAGAATGGTCCCTGTCTTTTGGGGCACCCCGCCTGGGGCCTGGGTAGGGCCTTCTGGGTTGGTGCCTCTCTCTGGGAACACCCTGCCTGGGGCCTTTGTAGGGCCTCCCGGGTTGGTGCCTGTCTTTCTGTCTTTCGGTGCACCTTGCCTGGGGCCTGTGTAGGGCCTCCCGGGCGGGTGCTTGTCTTTCGGGCCATCCCGCCTGGGGCCTGTGTAGGGCCTTCCATACTGGTGCCTGTCTGTCTGTCTTTCGTGGCATCCCACCTGGGGCCTGTGTAGGGCCTTCTGGGCTGGTGCCTGTCATTCGTGGCATCCCCGCCTGTGGCCTGTGTAGGGCCTTCTGGGCTGGTGCCTGTCCTGTCTTCGGGGCATCCCGCCTGGGGCCTGTGTAGGGCCTTCCAGACTGGTGCCTGTCTTTTGAGGCACCCCGCTCGAGGCCTGTGTAGGGCCTTCCGGACTGGTGCCTGTCTGTCTGTCTTTCGTGGCATCCCGCCTGGGGCGTGTGTAGGGCCTTCTGGGCTGGTGCCTGTCTTTCGTGGCTTCCCGCCTGAGGCCTGTGTAGGGCCTTCTGGGCTGGTGCCTGTCTTTCGGGGCATCCCGCCTGGGGTCTGTGTAGGGCCTTCCAGAATGGTCCCTGTCTTTTGGGGCACCCCGCCTGGGGCCTGGGTAGGGCCTTCTGGGTTGGTGCCTCTCTCTGGGAGCACCCTGCCTGGGGCCTTTGTAGGGCCTCCCGGGTTGGTGCCTGTCTTTCTGTCTTTCGGTGCACCTTGCCTGGGGCCTGTGTAGGGCCTTCCGGGTTGGTGCCTGTCTTTCTGAGTACCTTGTCTGGGGCCTGTGTAGGGCCTCCCGGGCGAGTGCTTGTCTTTCGTGGCATCCCGCCTGGGGCCTGTGTAGGGCCTTCCAGACTGGTGCCTGTCTTTTGGGGCACCCCGCCTGGGGCCTGGGTAGGGCCTTCTGGGTTGGTGCCTCTCTCTGGGAACACCCTGCCTGGGGCCTTTGTAGGGCCTCCCGGGTTGGTGCCTGTCTTTCTGTCTTTCGGTGCTCCTTGCCTGGGGCCTGTGTAGGGCCTCCCGGGCGGGTGCTTGTCTTTCGGGCCATCCCGCCTGGGGCCTGTGTAGGGCCTTCCATACTGGTGCCTGTCTTTCGGGGCACCCCGCTCGGGGCCTGTGTAGGCCCTCCCGGACTGGTGCCTGTCTGTCTGTCTTTCGTGGCATCCCGCCTGGGGCCTGTGTAGGGCCTTCTGGGCTGGTGCCTGTCATTCGTGGCATCCCGCCTGTGGCCTGTGTAGGGCCTTCTGGGCTGGTGCCTGTCTTTCGGGGCATCCCGCCTGGGGCCTGTGTAGGGCCTTCCAGACTGGTGCCTGTCTTTTGAGGCACCCCGCTCGAGGCCTGTGTAGGGCCTTCCGGACTGGTGCCTGTCTTTTGGGGCACCCCGCCTGGGGCCTGGGTAGGGCCTTCTGGGTTGGTGCCTCTCTCTGGGAGCACCCTGCCTGGGGCCTTTGTAGGGCCTCCCGGGTTGGTGCCTGTCTTTCTGTCTTTCGGTGCACCTTGCCTGGGGCCTGTGTAGGGCCTTCCGGGTTGGTGCCTGTCTTTCTGAGTACCTTGTCTGGGGCCTGTGTAGGGCCTCCCGGGCGAGTGCTTGTCTTTCGTGGCATCCCGCCTGGGGCCTGTGTAGGGCCTTCCAGACTGGTGCCTGTCTTTTGGGGCACCCCGCCTGGGGCCTGGGGGTAGGCCTTCTGGGTTGGTGCCTCTCTCTCTGGGAACACCCTGCCTGGGGCCTTTGTAGGGCCTCCCGGGCGGTGCTTGTCTTTCGGGCCATCCCGCCTGGGGCCTGTGTAGGGCCTTCCATACTGGTGCCTGTCTTTCGGGGCACCCCGCGCTCGGGGCCTGTGTAGGCCCTCCCGGACTGGTGCCTGTCTGTCTGTCTTTCGTGGCATCCCGCCTGGGGCCTGTGTAGGGCCTTCTGGGCTGGTGCCTGTCATTCGTGGCATCCCGCCTGTGGCCTGTGTAGGGCCTTCTGGGCTGGTGCTGTGTCTTTCGGGGCATCCCGCCTGGGGCCTGTGTAGGGCCTTCCAGACTGGTGCCTGTCTTTTGAGGCACCCCGCTCGAGGCCTGTGTAGGGCCTTCCGGACTGGTGCCTGTCTGTCTGTCTTTCGTGGCATCCCGCCTGGGGCGTGTGTAGGGCCTTCTGGGCTGGTGCCTGTCTTTCGTGGCTTCCCGCCTGAGGCCTGTGTAGGGCCTTCTGGGCTGGTGCCTGTCTTTCGGGGCATCCCGCCTGGGGTCTGTGTAGGGCCTTCCAGAATGGTCCCTGTCTTTTGGGGCACCCCGCCTGGGGCCTGGGTAGGGCCTTCTGGGTTGGTGCCTCTCTCTGGGAGCACCCTGCTGGGGCCTTGTAGGGCCTCCCGGGTTGGTGCCTGTCTTTCTGTCTTTCGGTGCACCTTGCCTGGGGCCTGTGTAGGGCCTTCCGGGTTTGTGCCTGTCTTTCTGAGTACCTTGTCTGGGGCCTGTGTAGGGCCTCCCGGGCGAGTGCTTGTCTTTCGTGGCATCCCGCCTGGGGCCTGTGTAGGGCCTTCCAGACTGGTGCCTGTCTTTCGGGGCACCCCGCTCGGGGCCTGTGTAGGGCCTCCCGGACTGGTGCCTGTCTGTCTGTCTTTCGTGGCATCCCGCCTGGGGCCTGTGTAGGGCCTTCTGGGCTGGTGCCTGTCGTTCGGGGCACCCTGCCTGGGGCCTGTGTAGGGCCTCCCGGGCTGGTGCCTGTCTTTCTGTCTTTCGGGGCACCCTGCCTGGGGCCTGTGTAATGCCTTCCGGGCGGATGCCTTTCTTTCGGGGCATACCGCCTGGGGTCTGTGTAGGGCCTTCCAGACTGGTGCCTGTCTTTCGGGGCACCCCGCCTGGGGCCTGTGTAGGGTCTCCCGGGCTGGTACCTGTCTTTCTGTCTTTCGGGGCACCCCACCTGGGGCCTGTGTAGGGCCTTCTGGGCTGGTACCTGTCTTTCGGGGCATCCCGCCTGGGGTCTGTGTAGGGCCTTCCAGAATGGTCCCTGTCTTTTGGGGCACCCCGCCTGGGGCCTGGGTAGGGCCTTCTGGGTTGGTGCCTCTCTCTGGGAGCACCCTGCCTGGGGCCTTTGTAGGGCCTCCCGGTTTGCCTGTCTGTCTTTCTGTGTTTCGGTGCACCTTGCCTGGGGCCTGTGTAGGGCCTTCCGGGTTGGTGCCTGTCTGTCTGAGTACCTTGTCTGGGTCCTGTGTAGGGCCTCCCGGGCGAGTGCTTGTCTTTCGTGGCATCCCGCCTGGGGCCTGTGTAGGGCCTTCCAGACTGGTGCCTGTCTTCCGGGGCACCCCGCTCGGGGCCTGTGTAGGGCCTCCCGGACTGGTGCCTGTCTGCCTGTCTTTTGTGGCATCCCGCCTGGGGCCTGTGTAGGGCCTTCTGGGCTGGTGCCTGTCGTTCGGGGCACCCTGCCTGGGGCCTGTGTAGGGCCTCCCGGGCTGGTGCCTGTCTTTCTGTCTTTCGGGGCACCCTGCCTGGGGCCTGTGTAATGCCTTCCGGGCGGATGCCTTTCTTTCGGGGCATACCGCCTGGGGCCTGTGTAGGGCCTTCCAGACTGGTGCCTGTCTTTCGGGGCACCCCACCTGGGGTCTGTGTAGGGCCTTCTGGGATGGTGCCTGTCTCTGGGGGCATCCGGCCTGGGGCCTTTGTAGGGCCTCCCGGGTTGGTGCCTGTCTTTCTGTCTTTCGGGGCACCTCGCCTGGGGCCTGTTTCGGGCCTTCCGGGTTGGTTCCTGTCTTTCTGGGTACCCTGCCTGGGGTCTGTGTAGGGCCTCCCGGGCGGGTGCTTGTCTTTCGGGGCATCCCGCCTGGGGCCTGTGTAGGGCCTTCCAGACTGGTGCCTGTCTTTCGGGGTACCCCGCTCGGGGCCTGTGTAGGGCCTCCCGGACTGGTGCCTGTCTGTCTTTCGTGGCATCCCGCCCGGGGCCTGTGTAGGGCCTTCTGGGCTGGTGCCTGCCTTCGTGGCATCCCGCCTGGGGCCTGTGTAGGGCCTTCCGGGCTTGTGCCTTTCTTTCGGGGCATCCCGCCTGGGGCCTGTGTAGGGCCTTCCAGACTGGTGCCTGTCTTTTGGGGCACCCCGCCTGGGGCCTGGGTCGGGCCTTCTGGGTTGGTGCCTGTCTCTGGGGCCACCCTGCCTGGGGCCTTTGTAGGGCCTACTGGGTTGGTGCCTGTCTTTCTGTCTTTTGGGGCACCTTGCCTGAGGCCTGTGTAGGGCCTTCCGGGTTGGTGCCTGTCTTTCTGTCTTTCTGGGTACCTTGTCTGGGGCCTGTGTAGGGCCTCCCGGGCGGGTGCTTGTCTTTCTGGGTACCTTGTCTGGGGCCTGTGTAGGGCCTTCCGGGTTGGTGCCTGTCTTTCTGGGTACCCTGCCTGGGGCCTGTGTAGGGCCTCCCGGGCGGGTGCTTGTCTTTCGGGGCATCCCGCCTGGGGCCTGTGTAGGGCCTTCCAGACTGGGGCCTGTCTTTCGGGGTACCCCGCTCGGGGCCTGTGTAGGGCCTTCTGGGCTGGTGCCTTTCTTTCGGGTCACCTCACCTGTGGCCTGTGTAGGGCCTTTCGGGTTGGTGCTTGTCTTTCTGTCTTTCGGGGTACCCCGCCTGGGGCCTGTGTAGGTTCTCCCCGGCCGTTGCCTGTCTTTCTGTCTTACGGGTCACCCTGCTCGGGGCCTGTGTAGGGCCTTCTGGGTTGCTGCATGTCTTTCTGTCTTTCGGGTCACCCCGCCTGGGGCCTGTGTAGGGCCTCGCGGGCTGGTGCCTGTCTTTCTGTCTTTCGTGGCACCCCGCCTGGGGCCTGTGTAGGGCCTTCTGGGCGGGTGCTTGTCTTTCGGGGCATCCCGCCTGGGGCCTCTGTAGGGCCTTCCAGACTGGTGCCCGTCTGTCGGGGCATCCCGCCCGGGGCCTATGTAGGGCCTCCCGGGCTGGTGCCTGTCTTTCTGTCTTTTGGGGCACCCTGCCTGGTTCCTGTGTAGGGCCTCCCGGGCTGGTGCCTGTCTTTCTGTCTTTCGGGGCACCCGCCCTGGGGCCTGTGTAGGGCCTCCCGGGCTGGTGCCTGTCTTTCTGTCTTTCTGGGTACCTTGCCTGGGGCCTGTGTAGAGCCTCCCGGGCTGGTGCCTGTCTTTCAGTCTTTCTGGGTACCTTGCCTGGGGCCTGTGTAGGGCCTCCCGGGCGGGTGCTTGTCTGTCGGGGCATCCCGCCTGGGGCCTGTGTAGGGCCTTCCGGGCTGGTGCCTGTCTTTCTGTCTTTCGGGGCACCCCGCCTGGGGCCTGTGTACGGCCTTCTGGGTAGGTGCATATCTTTCTGTCTTTCGGGGCATCCTGCCTGGGGCCTGTGTAGGGCCTTCCGGGTTGGTCCCTGTCTTTCTGGGTACCCTGCCTGGGGCCTGTGTAGGGCCTACCGGGCGGGTGCTTGTCTTTCGGGGCATCCCGCCTGGGGCCTGTGTAGAGCCTTCCAGACTGGTGCCTGTCTTTCTGAGCACCCTGCTCGGGGCTTATTTAGGGCCTTCCGGGTTGGTGCTTATCTTTCTGTCTTTCAGGGTACCCCCCGTGGGCCCTATGTAGGGCCTCCCAGGCTGGTACCTGTCTTTCTGTCTATCGGAGCACCCCGCCCGGGGCCTGTGTAGGGCCTTCTGGGTTGGTGCCTGTCTCTGGGGGCACCCTGCATGGGGCCTTTGTAGGGCCTCCCGGGTTGGTGCCTGTCTTTCTGTCTTTTGGGGCACCTCTCCTGGGGCCTGTGTAGGGCCTTCCGGGTTTGTGCCTTTCTTTCTGTATTTCTGGGTTCCTTGCCTGGGGCCTGTGTAGGGCCTCCCAGGCAGGTGCTTGACTGTCGGGGCATCCCGCCTGGGGCCTGTGTAGGGCCTTCCAGACTGGTGCCTGTCTTTCAGGGCACCCCGCCCGGGGCCTGTGTAAGGCCTCCCGGGCTGGTGCCTGTCTTTCTGTCTTTCGGGGCATCCCGCCTGGGGACATTGTAGGGCCTCCCGGGCTGGTGCCTGTCTTTCTATCTCTTGGGTGCACCCCGCCTGTGGGCCTGTGTAGGGCCTCGCGGGCTGGTGCCTGTCTTTCTGTCTTTACGGCCACCCCGCCTGGGGCCTCTATAGGGCCTTCCGGGTTCGTGCCTGTCTGTCTGGGTACCCTGCCTGGGGCCTGTGTAGGGCCTCCCGGGCGGGTGCTTGTCTTTCGGGGCATCCCGCCTGGGGACTGTGTAGGGCCTTCCAGACTGGTGCCTGTCTATTGGGGCACCCTGCTCGGGGCCTGTGTAGGGCCACCCGGGCTGGTGCCTGTCTTTCTGTCTTTCGGGGCACCCTGCCTGGGGCATTTGTAGGGCCTCCCGGGCTGGTGCCTGTCTTTCTGTCTTTCGGGGCACCCTGCCTGGGGCCTGTGCCTGTGCCTTCTGGGCTGGTGCCTGTCTTTCTGTCTTTCGGGGCACCCCGCCTGGGGCCTGTTTAGGGCCTTCCACGTTGGTGCTCTTCTTTCTGTCTTTCGGGTCACCCCGCCTGGGGCCTGTGTAGGGCCTTCTTGGTGGGTGGATATCTTCTGTCTTTCGGGGCATCCTGCCTGCGGCCTCTGTAGGGCCTTCCGGGTTGTGCCTGTCTTTCTGTGTAAAGTGCCTGCGGCCTGTGTAAGGCCTCCCGGGCGGTTGCTTGTGTCTTTCGGGGCATCCCGCCTGGGGCCTGTGTAGAGCCTTCCAGAGTGGTGCCTGTCTTTCCGGGCACCCCGCCCGGGGCTTATGTAGGGCGTTCCGGGTGTGTGCTTATCTTTCTGTCTTTCGGGGTACCCCGCCTGGGCCCTGTGTAGGGCCTCCCGGGCTGGTACCTGTCTTTCTGTCTATGGGGGAACCCCGGCTGGGGCCTGTGTAGGGCCTTCTGGGTTGGTGCCTGTCTCTGGGGGCACCCTGCCTGGGGCCTTTGTAGGGCCTCCCGGGTTGGTGCTTGTCTTTCTGTCTTTCGGGGCACCTCGCCCGGGGCCTGTGTAGGGCCTTCCGGGTTGGTGCCTGTCTTTCTGTCTTCCTCGGTACTTTGTCTGGGGCCTGTGTAGGGCCTCCCGGGCGGGTGCTTGTCTTTCGGGGCATCCCGCCTGGGGCCTGTGTAGGGCCTTCCAGACTGGTGCCTGTCTTTCGGGGCACCCCGCTCGGGGCCTGTGTAGCGCCTCCCGGACTGGTGCCTGTCAGTGTGTCTTTCGTGGCATCCCGCCTGGGGCCTGTGTAGGGCCTTCTGGGCTGGTGCCTGTCTTTCGTGGCATCCCGCCTGGGGCCTATGTAGGGCCTTCTGGGCTGGTGCCTGTCTTTCGGGGCATCCCGCCTGGGGCCTGTGTAGGGCCTTCCAGACTGGTGCCTGTCTTTTGGGGCACCCCGCTCGGGGCCTGTGTAGGGCCTCCTGGACTGGTGCCTGTCTGTCTGTCTTTCGTGGCATCCCACCTGGGGCCTGTGTAGGGCCTTCTGAGCTGGTGCCTGTCTTTCGGGGCACCTCGCCTGGGGCCTGTGTAGGGCCTTCTGGGTTGGTGCTTTTCTTTCTGTCTTTCGGGGTACCCCACCTGGGGCCCTTTTAGGGCATCTCGGGCCGGTGCCTGTCTTTCTGGCTTTCGGGTCACCTCGCCTGGGGCCTGTGTAGGGCCTTCTGGGTTGGTGCATGTCTTTCTGTCTTTCGGGGCATCCCGTCTGGGGCGTGTGTAGGGCCTCGCGGGCTGGTGCCTGTCTTTCTGTCTTTCGGGGCACCCCGCCTGGGGCCTGTGTAGGGCCTTTCGGGTTGGTGCCTGTCTTTCTGTCTTTCTGCGTACCCTGCCTGGGGCCTGTCTAGGGTCTTCCAGACTGGTGCCTGTCTATCGGGGCACCCAACCCGGGGCCTGTGTAGGGCCTCCCGTGCTGGTGCCTGTCTTTCGGGGCACCCTGCCTGGGGCCAGTGTTGGGCCTCCTTGGACGGTGCCTGTCTTTCTGTCTTCGGGGGCACCCCGCCTTTGGCCTGTGTAGGGCCTTCCCGGGTTGGGGTGCCTGTCTTTGTTTTTCTGCCTACCCTGCCTGGGGCCTGTGTAGGCCCTCCCGGGCGAGTGCTTGTCTTTCTTGGGCATCCCGCCCTGGGGCCTGTGTAGGGCCTTCCAGACTGGTGCCTGTCTTTCGGGGCACCCCGCTCGGGGCCTGTGTAGGGCCTCCCGGACTGGTGCCTGTATTCCTGTCTTCCGTGGCATCCCGCCTGGGGCCTGTGTAGGGCCTTCTGGGCTGGTGCCTGTCTTTCGGGGCACCTCGCCTGGGGCCTGTGTGGGGCCTTCCGGGTTGGTGCCTGTCTTTCTGGGTACCCTGCCTGGGGCATGTGTAGGGCCTCCCGGGTGGGTGCTTGTCTTTTCGGGGCATCCCGCCTGGGGCCTGTGTAGGGCTTTCCAGACTGGTGCCTGTCTTTTGGGGCACCCCGCTCGGGGCCTGTGTAGGGCCTCCCGGACTGGTGCCTGTCTGTCTGTCTTTCGTGGCATCCTGCCTGGGGCCTGTGTATGGCCTTCTGGGCTGGTGCCTGTCTTTCATGGCATCCCGCCTGGGGCCTGTATAGGGCCTTCTGCGCTGGTGCCTGTCTTTTGGGGCATCCCGCCTGTCGCCTGTGTAGGGCCTCCCGGGCGAGTGCTTGTATTTCGGGGCATCCCGCCTGGGGCCTGTGTATTGTCTTCCATACTGGTGCCTGTCTATCGGGGCAACCCCGCCCGGGGCCTGTGTAGGGCCTCCCGGGCTCGTGCCTGTCTTTCTGTCTTTCAGGGCACCCCGGCTGGGGCCTCTGTAGGGCCCCCGGGCTGGTTCCTGTCTTTGGGGGCACCCCGCTCTGGGCCTGTGTAGGGCCTTCCCGGTTGGTACCTGTCTTTCTGTCATTCGAGGCACCCCGCCTGGGGCCTGTGTAGGGCCTCCCGGGTTGGGGCCTGTCTTTCTGTCTTTCGGGGCACTCCGCCTGGGGCCTGTGTAGGGCCTCCCGGGCTGGTGCCTGTCTTTCGGGGCACCCCGCCTGGGGCCTGTGTGTAGGGCCTTCTGGGGTTGGTGCCTGTCTTTCTGTCTTTCGGGGCACCCGGCCTGGGGGCTGTGTAGGGCCTCCTGGGCTGGTGCCTTTCTTAAGGGTCAAACCCGCCTGAGGCCTCTGTAGGGCCTTCTGGGTAGGTGCCTGTCTTTCGGGGGGCACCCCGCCGCGGACCTGTGTAGGGCCTCGCGGGCTGGTGCCTGTCTGTCTGTCTTTCAGGGCATCCCGCCTGGGGCCTGTGTAGGGCCTTCCGTGGTTGGTGCCTGTCTTTCTCTCTTTGGGGTACCCCGCCTTGGGCCTGTGTAGGGCCTTCTGTGTTGGTGCCTGTCTTTCTGTCTTTGGGGGCACCCCGCTTTGGGCCTGTGTAGGGCCTCCCGGGATTGTGTCGTTCGGGGCACCCCGCCTGGGGCCCGTGTAGGGCCTCCCGGGCTGGTGCCTGTCTTTCTGTCTTTCGGGGCTCCACACCTGGGGCCTGCGTAGGGCCTTCCGGGCTGGTGCCTGTCTTTGGTGGCAGCCCGCCTGGGGCCTGTGTAGGGCGTCCTGGTTGGTGCCTGTCTTTCTTTCTGTCTTTCAGGGCACCCCGCCTGGGGTGTATGTAGGGCCAACCGGAATGGTGCCTGTCTTTCTGTCTTTTCGGGGCACCTCGCCTGGGGCCAGTGTAGGCCTCCCGGGCTGTTGCTCATCTTTCTTTCTTTCGGGACACCCCGCCTGAGGCTTGTGTAGGGCCTCACGGGCTGGTGCCTGTCTTTCTGTTTTTCTGTTTTTCTGTCTTTCTGTCTTCCTCTGAAGGCGCTTCACTGGCAGGGCTGAAAATCACTGGACATCATTTAGACCAGGGGTCGGCAACCTTTAACACCCAAAGAGCCATTAGTGCCCAGTTTTCACGAAACAAAGCACTGGGAGCCACAAATATTTTTTGACATGTAAAATGAAGATAAAACTGTATATATTGTTTGTTTTAGTTTTTTTTGTTTTGTTTTTTTGTCTTAACACTTTGTGTAAACAACTATAGTGTGCTTATGACAGGGATCCACAACCTTTTTATAAAACATACACCTCACCATAACCGCTGAATCAGTGGGAGCCCTGCACTTGTTTCTGTGATGAGCTGGTCCCATCAGGAGTTACAGGAGACAATGACTCCCGCAGTGTGTTTATGTCCAGTCTGCTCCGTAATTTCTTTCAAAAACTCTAAAGCCTTATCTTTTAATCCAGGTGCTTAGTCTCCATGTGCCAAAGCAGTTTTGAAGGTTTCATTGCCTCATTCGCTTTTCCCGCATATTACACAGAGCGGACTCGGTGCGTGAGACTCACCTGTAGCAACAAACCCATATTTTAAGTAGGACTCCTGGTGTTGTCTGTTAAATTTAGCTTTCTTTTTCTTGGAGGTCTTTTGTTTTGTTCTCATTTTCACGAGCTTGTGGCTCTACTTTTGGACAGAATGTGTGATGCGTTATACGTGATAAGTCATCGTGGAGACAAGAGCAGATCAGCACAGATATAATAAACTCGTGGTTATATCCAATTGATTTATGTGGCCATTTCCTATCAGGATTTTGATAACATATTTTTACGGACAAACTTATTAGCATTTCATGAGGGAAGGGAGAAAATTACGTCGGAGAAAATGCGGTTGTAGATTAATTTACTGTTTTTGTTCGGCCCGGTAGCAAATGCGTAACGGACTAGAACCGGTCCCCAGCCCGGTGGTGGGGATCACTGGTTTATGAAATCCGTGGCCGTGTCCCAATTCGCCGAATGCACCGTTCAATGTACTGCTCAAAGTGCGGGTCGAAGTATCCGCTTGACTTGCTCCTGTTTGCGCATACAAAGTCAGATTGGGCTCAAATTTTAATCAGTTGTAAAACTTTATGGCCTAAACCGACTCATTGTGAAATTAAAAAAAAAAATGGTGCAGAATAACAAAATAATTTTTATGGAGGTCCGAAAATTTAGTTTTCCCAAATGTTACCAAATTTGACATACAATTCCACTGTGTCATCCCAATCAATAAAGTCAATCAAAACCCTAACGTTTTTTGCACTGTGTTGCCATGGTGATGCGCCCAACTACCAATGTTATCCTAATGGGAATTCTCCCAAATTTTTCCCATTCATGAGAGAAAAATATTACTTTCATGGAATTCTGTGAAATTTGCCCCAATCATTCGCCATGTCATCCTGATCAAAAAAGTCAATTAGATCCATGTCATGTTTTTCACTGGGTTTGCCATGGCGATACACGAAATATACCCATGTTATCTAAATGGGAAAATTTATAAATTAACGGACATTTCAAAGTCTTATAACTGCTTATTACCTTCAATGAAGAACGTAAAATTTGGCACAGTGATTCTTCAGATCATCCCTGTCAAAAGTCCAAATTTGTATTTTGCACGGTGTTGCCATGGCGATGCCTCAAAAACCCATGTTTGTGCATCAGTGCTCCCAATGTCTTTTGACTTTGTTTGGTGACACGTGCAGCCCAAAGCCGCCATAACATCGACACAGCTAGCACATTAGCGCCCCTTGTAGGGAGTGCCGGGTCGACCGAACGCGACGCGTGGCTCGCGAGGGCCGTTCGATGCTGCTTGCGGCTTTAATTAGGCCCTAACAATAAGGATTAGTATTAGAGAACATGTTTCACTTAAAACTTTCAATTAGACTTTGCCTACAGAGCTGCTCTGAACCTGTGCTCCAGAAGAGGCTGTGAACAGTCCATTGTTTGCGGTTTCAACTGCAGTGGTTTGTTCCTGTGATAGATTAACATCAGCTGAAGGAAGCGTCTAAATGATACATCTTATCAGTCAAATGTGTTCTGCATCAGATAAACAGCAGCTGTGACTGACAGCACCAGGATGCTCTTGGAAACAGGATCAGACCACGCTGCCAAACAATTAAGTTTTTCTGCTTTAGTTTTCATTAAATACAGAAAATATTGTATGTCTAAAATACATGTTTATCTACGGGAAAATATATAGAGGTGGGCCTATGCAAAATAAGTGCTGCTTAGTAACGTTGTTTAATGTTGTACTACTGCTCATTTATTATCCATTATGGGCTATTGCTTTTCAGTGGTGAAAGGTAAAGAAGTAGTTAAGCACTGTATTTGACTAGAATTTTTATGTATCATGTATCAATGTACATATTATAGTTGACCCTTTTTACTTTTAGGTAATATCACTTTAAGTGAGGTACTTTTAATTTTTACTCTTTAAGTGGATTTTAAACTTGTACTTAAATACTTTTACTGAAGTCAATTTTTTCATGTGATACTTTTTACTTAAAAAAAAAGTAACTTCTCCCCTCTGTATCTGTGTTACGACCCGGTGGATCAAACTTATTAAAGAGGACACAGGAGTCAAATGGGTTATGAAAAGTTTAATAGTTTATTTAAATTAATTTTAATTTACGTTAAAATGCCCAAAACTCCCTCCCATGCCCCAAACAAAGTAACAACAGAAAGGTGGACCTGATGAGCCAAACGGAACAAAAGAATGCGGCACCCGGGGCAACCTCGTACAGGGGGAACAGACGCCGATGCCGACATCACTAACCTAAAACCGAAACATCCCCAAACTAACCTGATCAAACCAAAGACGAAAACAGAGCACAGCCGGCCCCACCTGGTCAAACACAAAAGGCTAACTGCAGCTAACAGGCACCGAGCAGCAGTCAGACCGAGGAGCGCGCACAACGACGAGCGCACAACAACTAACGAGAGCGCGCCCCAGGTGTGGAGGGTGAGGCACTGCACAGTGAGCGAGAGCGAGCACGCAAGAGAGCGCGCCATGGATGAGTGTCTGGAGAGAGTGGGGATGTTCTGGAATGAATGAATTGTATGATGATTTTGGAAAAGGATGACGATTTTAAGGTGTTGAGAGAACTGGGTGTGAATGAGGATACAGAACTGCGCTGATGCTCTGGTCATTATAAAGACTCCTTCTTCTTCTTTTCTTTGTATGTTTGATTTTATGGAACTATAACATCAACATGCCCAGGGACTACAGGGTGGAAATTAGCACTAGCGCTACAACCTGGTACGATGCATCTCTCCTGTTTAGGTTAATGTAGATTGTGCAGTGTCCCTGTCTCATTAAATAAATAATAAATAAAAAATAATAATGGATAGGCAACCTATTTATACTGCAACCAACCACACCCCAAAACAAGCATAAATATACACATAATATAAGTAGTAGTGTGGTAGTATTCATATTAAGATAAGTATTATTGTAGTATTATTAGTTATAGTTATTACTATGGTCAAGTTTATAATTTTACATCCTAGTTGGTCCAAGTCCAACTGAGTACACAGAACAGCACAGCAAGTATATGCAAAAACAGTAATAAAACAACGCCTCATATTTAGTCTGTTGTATACTGGGCTTTTATTGTGCAGTTGGTCATAATATTTGGCTTGATGCACTTTAAGTATATCCGCAAATTGATATCAATATACTACATACAGAGGATGGTGTTTTGCATTCCACCCTTGCAGACATTTATAGCTCTACAAACGAAGACCTTGGTCGTTGTCTGAGGCCGGAGACTTCTCATACGACTCCACTGATGAAAAGTTCCACTCACAAACTGCATTAAGCCTGTGACTTTGAGGTAACCTTTCTTATTCAGAGCAGACTGATTTTAATCGCACTCAAGTGTTTATTTATACAATTGTCCTTTGAAACGACGCCAAGCCCTAATGAAGATAAGGGTCCTCCATGTGTCAGGCGCTCTTAAACTGTTTATTGTCAAGCACAGGGCTCAAGCTTTAAGCACTTCAACTAAGTTTGCTCTTGTATTGCATCAGTGCTGGTTAAAGGTGCACTATGTAACTTTTGGTAAAGGTTTTGTCACCGACTTGTCTCCAGGGAGACATTATTGCATTGATTGGAATGTTCCACAGTCTGACATTAAACCTATCTATATTGCATTTATTTAATGATGGGGGGAGTTGTTATAAAATATCCTACAAGGCTTCTTACTTTAATTCTTACTTCAAATGGGTTGCAAATGGTAAATGTGAAAATTGCTGAATTTGCTGAATGTCCTCACTTTTCATCTCATTTCCCGCTGCCTACTGTTCAGTGGTGGAATGTATACCTAAAGTATTGTATCGTGAGTAAACATTTTAGGTACCTGTACTTAAAGTAAAAGTAGATACTTTTTACTTTGATTTCACTACATTTGAGAGAAGATATCTGTACTTTCTATTCTGCTACATTTTTTTTAACTGGACTGAAAAGTAAAAGTATTTTTTGTTATTGTTTGAGACCTGCTGAAAAGTCTGAATATACAAATAAAAACATCTGATTCATTTCAGCACAAATCTTTACCAAAGTCATTACATTTGAAGCTTTATTAAATTTCCGAATCTGTATGAAATACTTTTTAATCTTTAAATACATTTTCAAATGTGTACTTTAAAACTTTTACTTAAGTAGATTGTTTCATGTGATACTTTTACATTTACTTGAGTATTTGTTTGCCGTACTGTCTGTACTTTTACTTAAGTAATACAATCGAGTACTTCCTCCACCACTGCGATTGTCTTACGAGCCAGTATTACAATTATATTGGTCCATATCCAAAACATACTTGGAGTTGTATTTAGCTTCATACTAAATACAACTCCAAGTATGTTCATAAATCTTTAGTAAGTCTGCTCCCTCTAAGAACTGAAAAACACACAATTTAAAATTTGCCAGGATTGTTACATCACAGATTAAAGTCCAGTGGCCTCCTGCTCTGTTTTTAAGTCCATAAATCATCAGCAGACTTGCTCAAACCATTCCTTCCATGATTACAATATAGTTGTCCCTCACTATATCGCAGTTCACCTTTCGAAGTCTCACTGTTTAGCGGATTTTTTAATTTATTTATTTTTTGTGCAATTTTGCATGTTCTTTTTTACAGTGTATAGAACGTGCATTGTGTTCCACGTCCTGATTGGCTAAGGGACTGTAGACCATGGTCAGTCTGCTCCGTGCCGTGTCTCCTGTACAGTACAGAATGTGTTCAGCCAAATTTGCATAAATGTTGGATCACAGTGTGACTCTGAAGTGCTGTATGTTTGCATGTTGATGAAACATTCTGCACCAACAAATTTCAGAGATGATTTGCACTCGTGTGTTTTTCTCTGCAAAGAGGCGCCTCTCTGTGGATACCGCTGGAGCAGAGACACGTGAACAACACATTTAAAGTGATCATCGAGGAAGAGAGGATATAATATACGAAGGTTTGAACTTTAAGAGTTTTAAACAAGAGAGAAATGTGAGAAAATGTTAATGCCTGTCTGAGGAAAGTGTATAAAGTGTGTGGTGATGGGTTTTAGAGCCTTATAACATATATAATAATTGTAAAAAATAAAGCTGACTACTTTGCAGTTTTTGCCTACTGCGGGTTATTATTAGAACATAACCCGCACGATAAACGAGGGACAACTGTATGTGTTAGCATATCTGAAAAGATTGCTAATCCCAGCAGTGGTTTGTTTGCTTTTTTCAACTAGCAACTCCCTCTGCTGCCAGTAGATGGATCCTAATCTCAGTTCCGAATGTAGGAGAGCAAAGGTTCTCAAGAGCATGTTTAAGGGCCAATAACAATACATATAATGCATAATATTCATCCTTAAACAGGGGGTATTATGTAAAATCTCTCTTAGATTATATTTCTTAGAAAAATATTTGTAGTTTTCTTAGCAATATGATCTTTTGTTTTTAATTTAAACCCCAGTCACACTTGCCTCTGCTCTGTGTGAGCTGTGTAGTTGTTTTTGCTGCCAAAGCTTTTTATTGTTGGTCTGTTTCCAAAGACCAAGCTTCAGATAAATCCGATTTCTCATCAGGTCTGGCCCACAATACTATCCCTTCATCAGTGACACCTAAAGCCTTCCTACACACAGAGAGAGGGGCAGAGGGAAGGAGAGAGGAGAGGGAGGGAGAGAGAAGGGGACAGGGGAAAGGAGACAGACAACAAGAAGCAGAGGGGGGAAGGGAGAAAGGAGGGAGAGAGGAGAGTGAGAGGGGAAAGGAAAAGATAGATAACAAGAAGGAGAGGGGGCAGAGAGAAAGAGGGAGAGAGAGAAGGAAAGGGGTAGAGAACAAGAAGGAGAGGGGGTAGAGAGAAGAGGGAGAGGGAGGGACAGAGAGAAGGAGGGGTGGGGTGAAGAGAGAGGGTGATAGAAAGAGGGAGAGAGAGAAGGAAAGATAGAGAACAAGAAGGAGAGGGGGTACGAGAGAAAGAGAGGAGAGGGACTGAAGAGATGGGGGTGAGAGAGAAGAGGGAGAGAGAGAAGGAAATGGGTAGAGAACAAGAAGGAGAAAAGAGCGAAGAGAGAAAAAAAATTAAGAAAGAAGGGAGATAGGGAGAGGAGGGGGTGAAGAGAGAGGTGCCCTGAAAGAAAGTGATAGAGAGGGAAGGAGGAGAGGACAAGAAGGAAAAACCGGGCTTAGCCACACCCAAGACCGGGAGGGAGGAGGAGAGGGGTATGAGAGAAAAAAAAGGGAGAAAGTGAGAGAGAAAGAAGAGAGGTAGAGTGAAAGAGAGAGAGACAGAAAGAGAGAGGAAGGAGGACTGTAAAACCCTTTCTATTTCTTTTACTTTGCCTCTCCACAGATCTGACCTGTAACTTGCCTGGTGGCTTCACCTGCTTGTCTCTGATAAGTTTAATGCCATAGTCTGAGCTAAATCATCCTTCAAACTCAAGCCGTGACTCTGCAGAAAACGTGAAGAACTAGGGAAAAAAGAGGGACGATATTAAGTGCAGTTCTAAGATTATAATTTTAAATAGTTAATGAAAATCCTTGTATTTTTTTATTAAAAACCAACCTTGACTCTAAAGTAAATGAGAGAGAGATGGTTTCAGATTCTGTCATGAAATAGTGCTGTAGTGATAACCATTAAATTTTACTTAATATTATCATCTCTTCTTTTTTAGTCCTGATCTAGGTCCCAGTTTAGTGCAGGTTTGATGTGATGTGTGAACAAGAGTGAAAGAGAGGAAAAAAAGAGAGGTAAAAGAGAGAGAGAGGTGAGCAAGAGGTAAGAAAGAGAGAGGTAAAAGAGAAAGGTAATAGAGAGAGGTAAGAGAAAGAGGTAAGAAAGAGAGAGAGGTCAAAGGAGAGAGAGGTAAGAGAAAGAGGTAAGAAAGAGAGAGAGGTAAGAGGGAGAGAGGTAAGAAAGAGAGAGAGGTGAGAAAGAAAGAGGTAAGAAAGAGAGAGGTAAAAGAGGGAGCTAAGAGAGAGAGAGGTTAGAGAGAGAGGTAAGAGAGAGATAAAAAGAGACAGATGTAAGAGAGAGAGCAAGAGGGAGAGAGGTAAAGAAAGAAGAGAAGTAAGAGAGAGATAAGAAAGAGACAGGTAAGAAGAGAGATGGGTAAGAGAGAGGGGGGGGGTAAAAGAGGGAGGTATAGAGAGAAGATAAGGGAGAGATGAGAGAGAGGTAAGAGTAGAAGAGAGCCGGAGAGGTAAACCCGAGGGAGGTAGAAGAGAAGAGAGAGAGAGTACGTCGTAGAGAGAGAGAAGCCCTTGTTAGACCTCATAGTCTCTCTCCTCGGGGGTCTAGGTCATATGGTCTCTTTTCTTTCTTGCTTTCTTTCTTCTTCTTCACTTTCACCTGTGCTCACAGCTGTGTCTGAGAGCCTCTTCCTTTAAATCTCAGCGCGTCGTCTTGATCCAGCAGATGGTACTGGGGTCACCTAAGTGCTCCCTCCCACAGAAACGGGGTCAGAGGTCAGGACAACACAGACTACAACGGCCTTTACTGTAACAGACAACCAAACACTGGAGGGAGAGGAAAAGGTTTACTGTCTGAGTGAAAATACAAAGAACTGTAGTTTATACTTTGTTGAACTACATAAAGGTGGCACTATTTAACATTTCTGGGAGTGTACACCATGCATGTTACCACATTCACGATCTGCGAAGATGCGACCCCAGATCAGGTCTTTTTTTTTTTTTTTTTTTTTTTTTTGTGCAGAAGAACACTTGAACCGAATAAATGCAAGAAACATCAGTTCAATGTAACAACATCTCCATGGAGACACATCATGTGGGCTAGTCCTTCCTCTATAAAAGTTACGTAATTTACCTTTAAAACCTAAAATTGACACACTGGAAGTCTCACAAGTGATGAAGCTACACTTGGAATTTGGAAGGACATCAGATATAAACACAGCGTATAAAACTTAAGGGAAGCAAATAAACGTTTACCTAAAACAGTTTCAATATTGAGTTAAGACACATTACGTAAACATTTGTGCTAATATGCTAACAGCCACTCACTTTATAATTAGTGAACTCATATTGATCACTCTATCATTAGCGCTAACTTTTATGCATGGCACCTTTTGACTGTTGGTTCTGTTTCAGCTCAATTAACCATAGGACTTTAACCCATCCCCAAATCCCAGACTGTATTTTTCCTCCACCAAATTACCTCCTAATGACACGCGGGGGCCCGCTGTAAACATCATCCGATTTCACAGTCATTTGAAAAAGATCAGAAGAAGACTTGCAGAAATGAGCATATTTAGGATGAAAGCTAGCATATGATAACACACAACTTTTTTCTCTGATTGCTGTTGTGTGAATAAAACTGCTCTTTTGGCAGTAGTCTAGTGTTTCCTTGGTGTTGTTAGGGCAGTAACATCCAACTTTCATTTATTCTATTGCATGTGGTTTTTCTTGCTCAAATATTCCTCTCCCTAGATCTGTTCCCCTTTCTTGGCTTTCCTGAGGAGCATCTGATGATATACGATATGTTTACGTCATACGGTGGGAAATACCGACAGGTAAGCAGACACTCCTACACGAAAGTTCCATAAGGCTTGGAGCGGGACGTTTTGGTGGTGTTTCTCTCACATAGCTGTGTTTACGTGGCTCCAGGGTCCGGGCACTGCCTCGGGAACACGTGTCACCCAAACATCACGTAAATCTCAATTATACTCTTA
>JAIEZT010000068.1:0-132500 GCA_019594935.1 Periophthalmus modestus
ATTTTTATTTTGCAGAAAAGCTGCAGCTGGTGTCCAGGTTTTCTCCTCCAAAAACCTGTTTTATCGTTTTCTCTGTCGCTCAGTATCGCTCTATCGCTTCCTCCTTCCCAGCCTCTTCTATCGCTCACCTTTACTCTTTTTTCTCTTTGTCTCCTTCTCCTCCCACCCCCCCCCTCTCTCTCTCTCTCTCTCTCTCTTCCCGTCTCTCTCTCTTTTTTTCTTTCTCCCTCTCTCCTTCCATCTCTCTCCTTCTTTCTTGCTCTTTCCCCTCCCATATCTCCCCCTCTTTCTATCTGTCTTTTCTCTCTCTCTCTCTCTCTCCTCCTATCTATCTTTTTTATCTCTTCTCTTTCTCTCCCTCTCGTCATACATCTCTTTTTATACCTCTCTTCCCTTTCTCTTGCTCTTTTTCCCTTCCCATACCTCTCCATTCCATCTCTCTCCGTCTTTCTCTTTCTCTCCATTTCCTCCTATCTTTTTATCCTTCTCTTTCTGTCTTTTCTCTTTCTCTCCCTCTCACCTTTCCTCTCTTTTTCCCACATCTCCTCTCTCTCTCTCTCTCTATCTCTTTCACCCCTTCTTCCAATGATTTCTTCTCTCTTTGTCTCTTTCCATTTTTCGCTCCATCTCTCTCTCCCTTTCCTTTACCTCTTTCTTTCACTCTGTCTTCTCTCCTCCTTCCCGGCTCTCCTCTCTCTCTCTCTCTCTCTCTCTCTTCTCTCCTCCTCTCATCTCTGTCCGTTTGTACCTTCTTTGCATACTGTCTATCCCTCTCTCCACTTCCCTTATTCTCTCTATCTCTCCCTCTTCTCTCTCTATCACTCTTCTCTCTTTTCTTCTTTCTGTCTCTTTTTATCACTCTGTTTGTGTGAATAAAGGAGCGAGTTCAGGGTGGAGATACATGGTGTTTTTTTTCAGTCTGACATTTTTATCATTCTCATCTCCCTCTCTCATTCTCCTCTCTTCCCCTCCTCTTTCTGCCTCTTTTTATCTATCGCTCCCTCTCTCTCCCTCTTTTCTCCCTCTCTTCATCTCTCCTATCTCTATAACCTCCTCCTTACTCCTTTTATCTTAAACCTTTTCCTTTTTCCCTGTATCACAGTCTGTGATAATCCTCCTACTTTCCTCCTCTTTTCTCACTCCCTCTCTTCTCCCCCATCTCTCTCTCTCTCTCTCTGTTTTTTTCTCTTTCTCTCTCTCTCCTCCCATCACTCTCCCTCTTTCTTGCTCTCTCTCCCCTCCCATCTCTCTCCCTTTTTTCTCTCCCTGTCTACTCTCTCTCCCATGTTTCTCTGTCCTCCTCCCATCCCTCCCTCTTTCTCTTTCTCCCCTTCCATATCTCTCTCTCTCCCATCTCTCTCCTCTCTCTCCACTCCCATATCCCTCTCTTTCCCCTCTCCCTCCTCTCTCTCCCCCCTTTCTCCCCATCTTTCTTGCTCTCTCATCCCCCCTTTCTCTCCTTCTCTCATTCTCCCTCTCTTAGTCACTTTTAAAACCCCAAACGATCAGACCGTGGGATTTTAACGCCTTGATTAATAAAAACAAGGACATTTAAATGTTTTAATTTGAAAGTCTGAAAAAAGTTGTTTTATTTCCTCGTGACACTTGTCTCTTTCAGGGAGACAAACAGAATAAGTTTATTTTAAAGTTCGAATATAATCGACTGTCGTCCATGTTCCGTCTATAATAAGAAAACGTATTTGTGGCAGTTGTACATTTATATGGTTCTATTTGCATTTATATGATTCCATCTGTTGAGTTCGGTCCCTCGCCTCCACAGACGCGCTCCGTCCTCTGACCCGTCGAGACTCTGATTATTCTTATTCTGACTTTTGGCACTTTGTTCACTTCTGGTTTGGTTTTTACCTGTACGAAATAAACTGGATTAAAATGTGGATGTTGTAGCTCAGTGTTTCTCAAACTCAGGTGTGTCTCATTTTTCATTTTAAACTTGAATTATTACAGTAAGATCTGGCTCCAATTCAATTTCTATTGAAAAAACTGTGCGTCCTCTCTCTGTAGCTACTGCTTTTTGTAACTTTTTTTTTGTTTATTTATTTATTCATTTTTTGTTATTTTGAGTTTATTTTAAGTTACTTTGAGTTTAATTTAGATTTTTTTGTTATTTATTTTATCTCGTCTCTTCTCTTCTTTTCTCTCTCTCTTCGTCTCCTCTCTTCTCTCCTCTCTCATCTCCTAAATCGTCTCCTCTCTCATCTCCTCTGATTTTCTTCTCTCTTCTCTCGTCTCCTCTCTCGTCTCCTTCTCGTCTTCTCTCTCTCTTCTCTCTCGTTCTCTCTTCTTCTCCTCTCTCGTCTCCTCTCTCGTCTCCCTCTCTCGTTCCTCTCTTATCATCTCCTCTCTCGTCTCCTCTCTCTTCTCTTCTCTCTCGTCTGATCTCTCTCGTCTCCTCTCTTCCTCCTCTCTCATCTCCTCTCTCTTCTCCTCTCTCGTCTCCTCTCTCATCTCCTCTCTCTCGTCTCCTCTCTCATCTCCTCCTCTCGTCTCCTCTCTCTTCTTTCTCTCTCGTCTCCTCTCTCGTCTCCTCTCTCGTCTCCTCTCTCGTCTCCTCTCTCATCTCCTCTCTCTTCTCCTCTCTCGTCTCCTCTCTCATCTCCTCCTCGTCTCGTCTCCTCTCTCGTCTATTCTCTCGTCTCCTCTCTCGTCTCCTCTCTCGTCTCCTCTCTCTCTGTTCTCTTCTGGTCTCTTCTCGTCTCCTCTCTCGTCTCTCTCTAATCTCATCTCTCTCGTCTCTCCTCTCTCTTCTCTTCTCTCGTCTCCTCTCTCGTCTCCTCTCTCTTTCTCTCTCTCTCGTCTCCTCTCTCATCTCCTCTCTCGTCTCCTCTGTATCTTCTCTCTCTACTCTCTGTCTCCTCTCTCGTCTCCTCTCTTCTCTCCTCTCCATCTCTCTTCTCTTCTCTCTCGTCTCCCTCTCCTGTCTCTCTCTCGTCTCCTCTCTCATCTCCTCTTAAGATTCGTCTCCTCTCTCTTCTTTTCTCTCGTCTCCTTGTCTCGTCTCCTCTCTTCTCCTCTCTCATCTCTCCTCTCTCTTCTCCTCTCTTCTCTCGTCTCCTCTCTCGTCTCCTCTCTCGTCTCCTCTCTCTCTCCTCTCTCATCTCCTCTCTCTACTTTTCTCCTCTCTTCTCTCGTCTCGTCTCCTCTCTCTTCTCCTCTCTCGTCTCCTCTCTTCTCCTCTTCATCTCCTCTCTCGTCTCCTCTCTCATCTCCTCTCTCGTCTCCTCCTCTCTCTTCTCTTCTCTCGTCTCCTCTCTCGTCTCCTCTCTTCTCTCTCTCTCATCTCCTCTCTCGTCTCCTCTCTCTCTCCTCTCTCTCGTCTCTCTCTCTTTCTCCTCTCTCTCTCCTCTCTCTTCTCCTCTCTCTCGTCTCCTCTCTCGTCTCCTCTCTCTTCTCCTCTCTCGTCTCCTCTCGTCTCCTCTCTCTTCTCCTCTCTCGTCTCCTCTCTCTTCTCCTCTCTCGTCTCCTCTCTCTTCTCCTCTCTCTCTTCTTCTCTCTCTCTCTCTTCTCTCTCGTCTCCTCTCTTCTCTTCTCTCCTCTCCTCTCTCTTGTCTCCTCTCTCGTGTCTCCTCTCGTCTCCTCTCTCTTCTCCTCCTCTCTCGTCTCCTCTCGTCTCCTCTCTCTTCTCCTCCTCTCGTCTCCTCTCTCGTCTCCTCTCTCTCGTCTCCTCTCTCTTCTCCTCTCTCGTCTCCTCTCTCCTCTCTCTCGTCTCCTCTCTTCTCTCTCTCCTCTCTCTTCTCTTCTCGTCTCCTCGTCTCGTCTCTCTCGTGTCTACTCTCTCGTCTCCTCTCGTCTCCTCTCTCGTCTCCTCTTTCGTCTCCTCTCTCATCTCTCTCTCTCTCTCCTCTCTCTCTCTCCTCTCTCGTCTCCTCTCTCGTCTCCTCTCTCGTCTCCTCTCTCGTCTCCTGTCTCATCTCCTCTCTCGTCTCCTCTCTCATCTCCCTCTCTCGTCTCCTCTCTCGTAGTCTCTCTCTCGTCTCCTCTCTCGTCTCCTCTCTAATCTCCTCTCTCGTCTCCTCTCTCTTCTCTTCTCTCGTCTCCTCTCTCGTCTCCTCTCTCGTCTCCTCTCTCGAAAATGCAGAGACAGTGACAGTAAAAAGCTTCTTTAACACTTGTATTTTCCTCGTACCTGTGTTTGGGGTTTTACTCTGAGACAAAAATAAAGTTGGGAATCACTGCCTTAAATCATGAATATTGTATTTTCCAGCTCCATACCACAGGACGAGTATGAAGTATGAAGTATGAAGTATGAAGTATGAAGTACACGGCGCTGACTTGCTGCTGCAGTTAAAAATACCCGTGTATATAAAGCACACGGAGCGTTGTACTGACAGGTTTGTAAAGTGGTGCCACGTCACTGTCACAGGAGCCGAGCCTCGTGCACAAAAGCAGCATAAATAAACCGAGCTGTAACCTGCAGTGTGAGGTACTCCGGAGCGCCTCCCCCTGGACAGGAGAGGGAGGCGCTCCGATACACCCGGGTCGATACTGAGAGTCTGAAAGTGAAGAGACGTCAAACAGGCTCTGCAGAAGAGAGAAGAGAGGAGGCTCTGCAGAAGAGAGAAGAGAGGAGGCTCTGCAGAAGAGAGAAGAGAAGAGGCTCTGCAGAAGAGAGAAGAGAGGAGGCTCTGCAGAAGAGAGAAGAGAGGAGGCTCTGCAGAAGAGAGAAGAGAGGAGGCTCTGCAGAAGAGGGAGAAGAAGAGAGGAGGCTCTGCAGAAGAGAGAAGAGAGAAGAAAGGAGGCTCTGCAGAAGAGAGAAGAGAGAAGAGAGGAGGCTCTGCAGAAGAGAGAAGAGAGGAGGCTCTGCAGAAGAGAGAAGAGAGGAGGCTCTGCAGAAGAGAGAAGAGAGGAGGCTCTGCAGAAGAGGGAAGAGAGGAGGCTCTGCAGAAGAGAGAAGAGAGGAGGCTCTGCAGAAGAGAGAAGAGAGGAGGCTCTGCAGAAGAGGGAAGAGAGGAGGCTCTGCAGAAGAGGGAAGAGAGGAGGCTCTGCAGGAACAGAGAAGAGAGGAGGCTCTGCAGAAGAGAGGAGAGAGGAGGCTCTGCAGAAGAGAGAAAGAGAGAAGAAGAGAGAGGCTCTGCAGAAGAGAGAAAGAGAGGAGGCTCTGCAGAAGAGAGAAGAGAGGAGAGAGGAGGCTCTGCAGAAGAGAAGAAGAGAGAGAGGCTCTGCAGGAACAGAGAAGAGAGAGGAGGCTCTGCAGAAGAGAGAGAGAGAAGGCTCTGCAGAAGAGAGAAGAGAGGAGGCTCTGCAGAAGAGAGAAGAGAGGAGGCTCTGCAGGAAGAGAGAAGAGAGGAGGCTCTGCAGAAGAGAGAAGAGAGGAGGCTCTGCAGAAGAGAGGAGGCTCTGCAGAAGAGAGAAGAGAGGAGGCTCTGCAGAAGAGAGAAGAGAGGAGGCTCTGCAGAAGAGAGAAGAGAGGAGGCTCTGCAGGAAGAGAGAAGAGTGGAGGCTCTGCAGAGAGAGAGAGAAGAGAGGAGGCTCTGCAGAAGAGAGAAGAGAGGAGGCTCTGCAGAAGAGAGAAGAGAGGAGGCTCTGCAGAAGAGAGAAGAGAGGAGGCTCTGCAGAAGAGAGAAGAGAGGATCTCTCCAGGGTTTGAACAAAACTGATTCTGCAGAAGGGTTGTTGAGAATCAGATGCTTAATTTATGCTAAAACTAGTTTCTCTTGTCTCCTCTCTCTCCTCCTCTCTCTCCTCCTCTCTCTTCTCCTCTCTCTCTCTCCTCTCTTCTCCTCTCTCTCCTCCTCTCTCTTCTCCTCTCTCTCTCTCCTCTCTCTCCTCTCTCTCTCTCGTCTCCTCTCTCTCTCTCTTCCCCTCTCTTCTCTCTCTCATCTCATCTTTCTTCTCCTCTCTTTTCTCCTCTCTGTTCTCCTCTCTATTCTCCTCTCTTTTCTCTCCTCTTTCTTCTGCTCTCTCATCTTCTCTCTCTTCCCCTCTCTCGTCTCTTCTCTCTCTTCTCTCTCATCTCCTCTCTCTCTCCTCTCTCTTCTCTTCTCTCCTGTCTCCTCTCTCTCTTCCCCTCCTCTCTCGTTTCTTCTCTCTTCTCTCTCGTCTCCTCTCTCTTCCCCTCTCTCTCCCCTCTCTCATCTCCTCTCTCTCCTCCTCTCTCGTCTCCCTCTCTCGTCTCCTCTCTCTTCCCCTCTCTCATCTCCTCTCTCTCTCCTCCTCTCTCGTCTCCTCTCTCTCGTCTCCTCTCTCTTCTCCTCTCTCGTCTCTTCTCTCTCTCGTCTCTCTCTCTCTCCCCCTCTCTCGTCTCTCCTCTCTTGTCTCCTCTCTCGTCTCCTCTCTCGTCTCCTCTCTCGTCTCCTCTCTCATCTCCTCTCTCGTCTCCTCTCTCTCCCCTCTCTCGTCTTCTCTCTTGTCTCCTCTCTTTCCCTCTCTCTCGTCTCCTCTCTCTTCCCCTCTCTCGTCTCTTCTCTCTCTCTCTCCCCTCTCTTTCCCCTCTCTGTTCTCTTCTCTCTCGTCTCCTCTCTCTCCTCTCTCTCGTCTCTTCTCCCTCGTCTCCTCTCTCTTCCCCTCTCTCTTTCCCTCTCTCGTCTCTTCTCTCTCGTCTCCTCTCTCGTCTCTTCTCTCTCTCTCTCTCTCTTCCTCTCTCTCTCTCTCTCTCGTCTCGTCTCTCTCTCTCTCGTCTCTCTCTCTCTCTCTCTCTTCTCTCTCATCTCTTCTCTCTCTTCCCCCCTCTCGTCTCTTCTCTCTCGTCTCTCTCTCTCCTCCTGTCTCGTCTCCTCTCTCGTCTCCTCTCTCGTCTCTTCTCTCATCTCCTCTCTCGTCTCCTCTCTCTTCCCCTCTCTCGTCTCCTCTCTCGTCTCTTCTCTCGTCTCTTCTCTCTCGTCTCCTCTCTCTTCCCCTCTCTCGTCTCTTCTCTCTCGTCTCTCCTCTCTCGTCTCCTCTCTCGTCTCCTCTCTCTTCCCCTCTCTCGTCTCTTCTCTCTCCTCTCTCTTCTCTCTCATCTCTTCTCTCTCTTTCCCTCTCTCGTCTCTTCTCTCTCTCGTCTCCTCTCTCTTTCCCTCTCCCGTCTCCTCTCTCCTCTCCTCTCTCGTCTCTTCTCTCTCGTCTCCTCTCTTGTCTCTTCTCTCTTGACAGTAGCTTAATCTTAATCTTAAAGCTTCACTTTTTGTCCCCGTAGAGAAAAGTCCTGAGGAGCTCTGCGACTCGTCCCTGTGATTTTGCTGGTTTAATCAGGACTGAAGTTTTTTTTGACGTTTTATTCACATTTAAATCCGTCTGTTCCCATGGAGATGAAAACGTGACACCACCAGGCCGAGTTACAGGTCAGATCTGTGGAGATTCAACCCCGACCACAGCAGAATCCATCTTTTTGAGCATGAAAACCTGAAAGATGGATGGAAACTGCAGCCCTTTAAAGACAAGCACTTGGCACAGTCCTTTGACACTTTGCATATTTTATCAAACTCCAAATTGCAGTTACCAAACTTGTCGATTCTTGGAAAGTCTCGCTCCAGCTCCAGCCTCGTGTGGAGTGGTGGTGCAGGACTATTAAAGAGATTTAGGATGTATGATTGTATTGCTAACACTGTTTTCTCTGCAGCACTAGACCAGACTCAAGGCCCGGCTCGTGATTGATGTTTTCAATCAGGGGCCCGAGGAATTCTCCGCTGGGCCAGTGGCAACGCCGCTGTCTGCTCAAAGAAGATGTCATGTCACCGGGCGTCTGCACTCGGATTTTTTTTTTTTTTTATGTCCCTGGGATCTGGAGACGTTTGACAAGGACACAAGGGAGGATCCTACGAGAGAAGGCAGGAAATGAAATATGGATTGACCAAATCTATTCACTGTCGGTGCATTTTAGCAGAGTGAGATTTCAGACGCATCTGCGATAAAGAAGAAAAAGTCGAGATCGGGGAAGCACTTGTCCAAAGGTGTGATCGACGAAAGGGTCTGTGGAGTAATATGTTTGGAGAAGACAGTTGTCCCTGGTTTATCGCGGGGGTCACGTTCGAAAAATAACACACAATAGACGTAATCAGCTTCTTTTTTACATTATTCTCTCTGTTTCTTGTCTGTAAAACCCTCACCACACACTTTATACACTTTTCTCACACATTAACATTTTCTCACATTTCTCTCTTGTTAAAACACAAAGTTCAAACCTTCGTCGGTGCCTTTGTCGGTGCAACATTTATGTAAATTTGTCTGACACATTCTGTACTGTACAGGAGACACGGAGGAGACTGATGGACAATGGTCTAAATGCAAAATTGCACAAAAAAATAAAATAAAAAAATCTGTGAAAGGTGAACTGTGATATAGTGAGGAACAACTGTGCTTCAACTCTTAAATAATGAAAGACAGATTCCCTGGAGATGCTATTGATATGCCTGGAATATTATTATTATTTATTTATTTAGTTATTATTTTTATTCTTTTAAAAAAAAAAAATTTCATTTTTTTATTCATTTTTTTATTTTATTTTATTAATTCATTTATTTTTCCATTAAATTTTATATCATATACTTCTCAAAAAACAAATAAAAACAGAAGTTAACTTTCTTAATGTGCGATCGCTTCTCCACAGATCTGACCATTTCACTCTTATGGTGCTTCTGTCCAGGGCGATAGACGACTTTAATGCCGCGCTGTGGAACATTCTAGATAATAACATAAAAGTTACATAATGAACTTTAAACATTTGAACATAAATCACCCTCAGATTCTGAAGTTCTTAAAGGGGATGTGCAAGATTTTTTTTGCCTCAGTTCAGATTTATGAGATAAGCCGCTCTTGAGGTCAAATCAGGAAGTGTACGTTAGCATGCTAGCTGTTGTTAAGTTACCGTCAAGGGAAAAAACTCCAGTCTGGTCTCTGAGAGTTGTGCAAACTGCTTATAAACTCATTTTGGTGAATAATGAGGATGTTCAGAGTGAGGAGTAACTTTTAACTGTTTAACATGAGCGAGAAAAAAAGTAAAAATCAGAGACAGCGCCTTGACGTGATTGATTTGGACGGAGAACAGTTGAACATATTTGAGCAGAAGGACGTCCAACTCGGGGACTCGTCCGGAGGCGGGACGGAGGGAGGAGTTCGCGGGACGGAGGGAGGAGCTCGCGGGACGGAGGGAGGAGCTCGTGGGACGGAGGGAGGAGCTCGCGGGACGGAGGGAGGAGCTCGCGAGACGGAGGGAGGAGCTCGCGGGACAGAGGACGGAGGGAGGAGCTCGCGGGATGGAGGGAGGAGCTCGCGGGACGGAGGGAGGAGCTCGCGGGACAGAGGGAGGAGCTCGCGGGACGGAGGGAGGAGCTCGCGGGACGGAGGGAGGAGCTCGCGGGACGTCGTTGGGTTTGGACTTCGTTGCCGGCGCTTTAAAGAGGCGGAGTCGGTGAAGCGATCGCAGTATTGATCTGTTTGCCTTTTACAAACTCATTGTCCTCCACAGCGGAGTCGAGTACGAGGAGAGTGGCTGGTGCTGAGGATGATGGATGAGGCTAATTAAACGACTTTGTATTAGCGACAAATATACGACAGAAACTGGGAAAAGCAGATGTTTTTATAAAAGTGAAATTCTGTTACTAAATCTTCAAACGCAAATGGAAAAAAATGTTTAAATAACATTTTTCCATCTTTTAAAGCATTTTACATGAAGAAACCACTCGCACATTCACACAGACACTAAGAGTAAGTGTCTTGCTTAAGGACACAATAACAGTATTTATCTGTGGGAGCCGGGAATTGAACCGCCAACCGCTCTACCAACTGAGCCACAGTCGCCCCAGTGTCATTAAAAACGAGAAAAAGGTTTGATATATCCACATATCATCAGTTTTGTGAGTTTTTCTTTGCATAATCTGTGTTTGTGAGAGTTTGTGATGCTGCAGATGGCACAGATTGGCAGATTCGCCTCTGTCCGCCTGCCCCAGGGCAGCTGCGGCTTCAGGAGTGTCTTACCGTCGCTGAGTGTGAAGGACACGAACGGTATCGCTTCGACGAGGAGAATAATGTGCGTTTAATCATTAACTCAGCAAAGAGAAAGGAAAACGCTGGACATGGTCATCAACAAATCGGCTCCGTCCTGGTCTGTCACATCCACACTGGACCATGAGTGTCGCCCCCTGGAGGACATCCTGCCTTACATCACACCTGCACAGTTAGGCCAAGGTCAGGATAAGACGGATATATTGCTACAGAGAAATATCACAATAAACGACAGCACTGAACCCACTGATTAAGATTTAAATAACGCAACATAATCCCAGTGAACCATTTTAACCATTTTCTTTGTCCATAATCAGGAGAAACATTACCTAAAATCTATCTCCTCTGCACTTAACGGTTGGACCATAAAATCTACCCATAATGCCACACGGCGCTATTCCTCACAGCATCATTAACATACATATAAAGTGCATCAGACTTATGAATATTTGTCCAAATCAAAACCTCTTTTTTCTGATGTGCCTCGGGTTTCTCGTGCAATAAAGCTCGAATATTGCTACGCCGCAATCCGCCGATGAATAAAGGAAGAATCTGTCTATCTTCTGCACAAAATGAGCCGAGTTTTGATTTCCTCGGAGCGTCGGCTGAGTGGATTATGGGCTGTGTGTTATGTAGCAGCCGTAGTTTAGATGCGAGTCGACGTGTAGGACGGAGCCTTCGACTGCTCATCCGCCGCCGCCGCCGACCTCGTGCGGGTAACAGCTCGTTCTCAAACACCGTCAGAACTCGGCTCAGAGAAGAGACGGGCCGAATCGCAGCCTCGGTCGTGTAATGGTGCGTTCTCACTTTCTCTTCCTCTGTCACTCTGTCTTTCTGTCTCTTTTCTCTTTTCACAGATTTACCAGGCAAAGCGGAAATGATTTTTGCAGCCGCACTGACACTCGGCAAGTGGCTCAAACTCGCAGATGTTTGAGACGAGTGATGTTTGACTCACTGAGGTCTCTTAATGAACGAAGACTGAAATAATAATGAACAAACAGCTTATTATCAGTATTAACAGTGATCCAGGTTTATAAAGTATTTCATTAAAGTGCAGTGGAGGCTGTGTCCCTCCTACTTTTTCTGTAAAGAAGATGGTTAAAGCCAAACTTCAGAACATTCCCCATGGATATAGATACGTTTTATGGATTATTATACAACAAAAACTTTTGATTTTGTTTGGGTTATTTAGCTAAAAAGGTTCACAGTGGAGCTTTAATAAAGGGGTTAAGAGACCGATCATGTAGAGCGTTGTTTTAGTTAATTACACCCAGAGGAAAGAACATGCAAACTTCATCCATCCATGTTCTTCCTCTTATCCGGGGCCGGGTTCAGGGGGCAGCAGTCTAAGCAGGGACTCCCAGACTTCCCTCACCCCAGACACTTCCTCCAGCTCCTCCGACTGGACCCCAAGATGTTCCCAGCCCAGAGACATAGTCCCTCCAGCGTGTCCTGGGTCTTCCCCGGGGCCTCCTCCCTGCAGGACATGAACATCTTCCCACGGAGGCGTCCAGGACAGATGCTCAAGCCTCAGCTGCTCCTCTCGACGTGGAGGAGCAGCGGCTCTACTCCGAGCTCCTCCTGTGTGACCGAGCTCCTCACTCTGTCTCTGAGGGAGTGTCCAGCCGCCCTGTGGAGTTAAACTACAGATACCAGTGCAAAAAAAAAACAAAAACCAAAACATTAAGTAAAAGTATCACATGACAAAATCTATTGAAGTAAAAGTATTTAAGTACCTGTATAAAAATGTAGTTCAAGAGTAAAAAGTAAAAGTATTTCACACAGTTTATGAGATGTCTTTTAAACATGTAGAATTTAGTTTTGCTCAAATTATGAACGTGTTAAAAATAAACCCTCAGCCTTTTCAGCAGGTCCCACAAAATAATATTTTTTTTTTTTTTAAATGAATGAAATCTTTTTTTATACAGATTGACATCAGTCTGGTCTCCGTGTTCTCTGCAGCGCTCTGAAGGGGGAGTGACACAGCAAAGAGAGGAGAAACTCAGAGAAAAACCAAAGTGAAACATGTTGACAAGTTGTTTTGGGCGAATATTGCATTTTCCAAACAATAAAAAGTAACATGAAGATCTAAATATCTCTGTTTAAGCCGTAAAAACCACAGAAGTGAAACCTCTGACCTGCAAACGACACAACTCCATGATCCCATCCTCTGTTTTATTTAAACATGGAAAAAATGCACAAAAATCTGCAGCATTCTGGGACACAGCCCTGTTTCCACAAAAGGACGAGAGTTTGGGGAGTCGTGATTTACTGGGGGCACTTCCTGTGATCGAAACCCAATGGTCGCGAGCGCCGCCCCCTCAACTAAACTGACAAATGGAGTTTTGCGAAAACTCTCTCCACGGACTCTTTGCGACTTCACAGCCTGTAATTATACGATTCCTTTTGCAGAGGAACGACCTGGATCCCGCCCTGAATTGTTGATCTTGAGTTGTCACCGGCGAAGTTAATTTCCCCGGGGACTGCCGTATAAATTGCACGGCGCTGAACGGAGGTAATGGCTGGTTCTTTGAGACGTGTTTGACTCCGAGAGACTAACAAAGCTGCAGATACAGGCCCAGACTCACTCCAGCCCCAAGATGGCGCCTCCACCCTCATTATTCCACAGTTGGGAACAAGCGTTTTGCCTGTTTCTTGTTTATTGCTCGAGGTCTCTTGGTAATTTGCCGTTATTATGCTCATATTTTGAAAGGACTGAAGCGTCTGCGCAGGTGGAGCTGATGAAGCTGTGGGGGTTTACGGCCGTCGTCTTCAGATGGAGAGGCGGGCGCTTTGTGCAGAGTAAGCGCTAATTCTTGTTAAGTTTAAAGCGCTTGTGAAATTCTCCAGAGCAAACGAATTTATAACATTTGAATTATTTATTACGCTCGAAGCCGCTGCAGATTTGATGTGTTTAGGGGGAAAGTTAAGCACAATTTACCGATTTCCAGGGTTATTGCTTTAAATAACAAATAATAAAGCGCAGGATCATGTAGAGGGTTAATACGAACATTTAAGACCAACATGAGTCTGACAGCAGCAGCTACAGAGAGAGGGGACAAAAAACAAAAAACTCAAAATAACAGAAATAAATAATAAAAAACTCAAAATATCAGTAAATAAATAAATAACGAGAAAACTAAAAATAACTAAAAAAAAAAAAAAAAAAACAAACTCAAAATAACAAAAATAAATAAATAAATATCAAGAAACCTCAAAATAACTCAACAAAACCCAAACCTGAAAATATCAATAAATAAATACATAACAAAAAAAACAAAACTCTAAATAATTAAAAAAAAAAAAAAAAAAAAAACTCAAAATAACAAAAGAAAATAAATAAATACAATTAATAAATTCAAAATAACAAAAAAAAAAAAAAAAAAAAAAAAAAAAAGAGAGAGAAGTGGACAGTTTTTCAATACAAAGTGAATTGTAGCCAGAGTTGATGGAACAGGAAGAGCAACATGATCACTTCCTGTTTCGTTAACTATGTCCATTTATATAAACAGTCCTTGGTCTGACCCTTTTTTAAAGCAAGAGACAGAACTAAAATAAAACTTTAATTTCATCCTGTTTTTGGCTAAAAGTTACACACTGTGGCTTTACGTAAAACATGAAATCCACCGTCATCGTCGCTCATGAGAGAAGTTGAGTCAAACCAGCACAAACTGGTGTTTTTCACAGGTAAAATGACTCGTTTCATCATTTCGGGCTCTACTTTTTACAGGTCTAACCTTTTGATCGTGAGTGCAGGTGGAGTCATTAATCGTCGGGGGTAACCAACAGGGCGCGGCGACACTTTCTGACGCCGTTCATATGGACTCGTGATGGATACAGCGGTACGTTCCATACGCCCCATTGAGAGCGACCACTCCTTTATGTTCCCGTGCAATAACTCCGGCGCTCTCTGCAGACGGCCATCCATCAAAGCCCACATCATTTCCCCCTGGACGTCATCAGGCGGCTCCTAACGACTCGGCCGGTCTGCGCTCGCCGCTAAAGCTTTGTTTATTTATTCATGAGAGAAGGGAGCTGACTTATTGACACACAGGAGGCTTAAAATACTTTCAGAGAGGTGGGAAATAATGGCACCAAGTGGTATTTACACTGATGGTCGTCTGTAGTGCGAGTAATAAGAACAAGTCTCAGGAGGAGAGCTCGTGTCAGCCCCAAACCTGGAGAAAACACACGAGGAAGGGCATCTGGCTTTAAATATTTAGTAAAGTTCAAGAAATAAACTCAAGATGTTGAATGAAATGAGGCTGTAGGGGGAAAATGAATAAATAAGTGAACTTTTATATTGAAAGTTGCCAGTTTAAAGCACAGTATTTTCTATTCTAATATTTTTAATAGCTGCGTAATAATGACTCAAGTCCGTTTGTCCCGTGGATTTGAGTGAAATTTGTCTTGACCCAGTACAAATATACAGTATCTAGAGGTCAAAATAAACGTGTATGAAGTATTAAATATTATACTGTCACATGATAATCAGGGCGGTCCGTTAGCATGCTATGTGTGCTTAGCTTTACACTGCAAAACTCCACTTTGGTCTCCACCATCGGTCCAGACTATAAACGGACTAAGCAGCTGCTCTTGGGGGCCCTCTGAGGCCACCAGGGGGCCCCCAAGAGCCTATACATATACACTGAAAATAATTTAATATGTAAAGTTTTATTGGACACAGGATTTGTGTGTTTACAGCAGCCTAAGTATCCGTCTAAAACAATTATATTTGGGGGTTTTTTTGACAGGTGTGGGGTGTGGACAGATGTGAGGCATGGAAAGGTGTCAGGTGTGGACAGGTGTGAGGTGTGGACGGATGTGAGGTGTGGGCGGGTGTGAGGTGTGGACGGGTGTGGGGTGTGGACAGGTGTGAGGTGTGGACAGGTGTGAGGTGTGGACAGGTGTGAGGTGTGGACAGGTGTGGGGTGTGGACGGGTGTGAGGTGTGGACAGGTGTGGGCAGGTGTGAGGTGTGGACGGGTGTGAGGTGTGGGCTGGTGTGGGGTGTGTGGACGGGTGTGATGTGTGGGCGGGTGTGGGGTGTGGACAGGTGTGAGGTGTGGACAGGTGTGAGGTGTGGACAGGTGTGGGGGTGTGGACAGGTGTGAGGTGTGGACAGGTGTGAGGTGTGGGCAGGTGTGAGGTGTGGACAGGTGTGGGGTGTGGACAGGTGTGAGGTGTGGACAGGTGTGGGGTGTGGACAGATGTGAGGTGTGGACAGGTGTGAGGTGTGGACAGGTGTGAGGTGTGGACAGGTGTGAGGTGTGGACAGGTGTGAGGGTGTGGACAGGTGTGAGGTGTGGGCAGGTGTGAGGTGTGGACAGGTGTGAGGTGTGGACAGGTGTGAGGTATGGACAGGTGTGAGGTGTGGACAGGTGTGGGGTGTGGACAGGTGTGGGGGTTACACTTGTGCAAAGATCCCTTCGCCTGAGGTGCACTGAGGTACAGTTGAATGATCGTTAGTTAGTGGTACATCCACTGCCGAGGATCCCAAACACTTGGTCTGCTCCGGACCCTGTGGGAGCTAGAACCGGCCCTGTCCACCTCAGACCTGAGAAAAGTGAATCACAGCAAATAAATCAGATGCTCTGAATGTATAAAAGTTAAATAAGGAGTAACTTTGGACAACTGCAAACTGTTGAATATGAACTTGTTCCATTTGACTGATCCAAAGTTTCAAAAAGTATTAATTTCATACTGTTTGACCGAACTGGATGAATATTTTTTTACCTTTGTTAATGCGTCAGTAATTGAGTCATAACGAAACACATCACCAGAGCCATTACTCTGTCTGGCCAATAGGAGGTGTCCTGAAGTGGCGTCTTGTCGCGGTTGGAGAACACGATTTCATAACTGGATCAAACGTTTTATTGGTCCAACAGGAAATGTCAGCGCACCCATTTTCTTTACGACGCCAAATACACGAGCATTGATCACGTCTGGAGGCTGTTACACTCACAGTATCGTTATGCAGAGCGTTTAACGACTTTCTCTGCCAGCCCTAAACTTCAACTGCAAAACTGGAAAATAAATGAGTTAAATCATGTGAAAACAGCGTCTAATTTGAGTTTTGAGATGCTTCAGTTATGGCTGGAGTTTGGAGTTTGTTTCAGGGTTTTAATGACAGTTTTTGTTTCAAGATGCAGAAACTGATCATTGAGATTTTTTTAAAACATTTTGTTGACAATATATGGAGTTTCATTAAAAAAAAAAAAAAAAAAAAAAAAAACGTAGAGTGAATGTCCTAATATGTGGACGTCATTTTTCTTTGTTAAAACTCATCAGTTTTTCTCATCAGCCAGCCCAAATAAAGAGAAATGAATAAAGTCATGAAAGAGCTCGAGTCTCAGGAGGATAATAAAACAGTGAGACGTGTTTGTAAAGGCTGGTGCTTTTCCACCTTCTAGGCTCAAAACATTTTACGTCAAAGAACCACACAAACACTTACACATTCATCCAGCTGCGTCGAGCCCCCCCCGGACCAGGGGTCAGAGGTCAACCCGAGCATCTCTACACAGTGAAGAATGACATCCACCTGAAAACTGAGTCAGGCAAAGTCTCAGTCTTGAGCCTGATCTGAGCTCTGCCTTTGACTCTGTGGGTCATGGATCCTCTCACAGACTCGAGGACTGGGAGGGCATCTGTGGTACTGCACTTAAACTGGTTCAAGTCTTATCTGAAAAGACATGAAGTACTTTTGCTGAAATTGGAAACTGTGTCTCAGATAAAACGTCCTTGACCTGTGGGGTGCCCCAGGGGTCAATGCTGGTACCCCTGTTGTTCAATCTCTACATGCTGCCCCCTGCAGGCTGGTTAATATGCAGCAACAATGTGTCCTACCACAACTCTGCAGATGAGGTGGGTTAAGTGTCTTGCCCAAGGACACAATAACAGCTTTCATCTGTGGGAGCTGGAATCACACCACCAGCCTGTGGGTCAGAGGACTGACCGCTCAACCAATGAAGTTTATGTCAAGAGCAGGATTTGAACCACCAAACTTCAGATCAGAGGACGAACGCTCTACAAACTGAGCCACTGTTGCCCCGTCTGCTTTGCCAGTAAAGCCTGAAACTAGTATTTTTTTCATTATTCACTTGATGTTTTTAATTGGAAATAAAAAAACATTAAAAAAAACTTCTAATTCTCACTGTGAGCCTGCTCGTTTCTCCACAGATCTGACCTGCAGCTTGGTCTTTATGGGCATAGTTAAGCTAATTCTATACTGCGGAACCTTCCAGGCAAAGCGAAAACATCTTCATGAAGACGTCAGGTGGCGGAGTCTCCATTAAAAACACGTTAAATAAATCTAAACTGATCAAAACTTGCCCCCAAACTCGCGTAGATTCCTTTTGCAGTGCACTTCGCCCTTCGCACAAACCGACGAGATGCATCGCTTGTCTCCGGCGGTTTGGCACTAACACAAATCTTTTAAATGAAGCCGTTGTTACTGTCCGTGGCGCCCTAGTTCACTCTGCCCTTTAATGCGACGCTATATAAAGGCCACGTTGATTAGGAGACATTTTTAGCCTTGTTTGTCTCTGCCGTGATGAGCCACAACGAGCCGCGAAAAGCTGATGATGGAAAACAGGCAAATGAGCCACTATTTTTGTGTAGTTCAGAAACGAGGAGCAAAGAGCAGGAAACCTCAGAGTCGTATCTGTGCAGAAATGTGCCACTGCAGCTTAGGATAAGTTCGTTGTGTAGAAATATAAATGTTCTTTTACACTTCATCAGCAGAACTTTGTCTTTTGCTTCACTTCATCAAAGTCTCAATCCTTCAAATTCAGGTGAATCAGTCTGTGTCTTTGTGTCTGAAGCGGCAAGAAGCTGAAGCAGTTTGGATTTTTGTCCAGAAAAGTCGAATATTTCACAAAACCGACTCCAGCTTTAGCTTTAGTTATTGTGATGTGAGGCTGTGGATTTAGGAAACTTAGAAAAGCTTCACAAACGATGAGGAAATGGACATTTGAGATGGACGTGAGACAGTATTACAAAATACAACATGCATTTAATTTATTTTATCACAATTAATTTTAAAATACTATAGGTCTAAAGCAGATATGTCAGTCTCAGGCCCTCGATATAATATATATAATTATATTTGTCCCGTGAGATCATATGTTACATCTGTCCCACTAACCGTCGCACCAGTACAGCACATTCACCTCTAATACTACGAATCCCAGAATGCTTTGCAAATACGTTTGTGCCAGCCCCATCACTTCTGTTGAAGCATCTGCTCCTGTCGCCTCAAACTAATTTAATCCAGCCCTTCTGAAAAACAGGCAGATGCTGAAAAAAAACACAACAGCGGCTCAGAGGTTCGAGCCTCGTCCTTGAGCAAGACACTTCCCCCACTTTCCTCGTATGAAAGTGGTGCGTGATGATTAGTGGTGGTCGGAGCCTCGCTGTAGTGTAGAGCTTTGAGAAACCTGTAAAGTGCATTATTATTATAATTATTAAGGAAACATCAGAACAGATGAGTGAATAGTGTAATATGGGCCTTTAACTATTTTGGTTTTGTTGAGATGTCTGTGCTTTTCTCTCAAATGGATTTAATAAAAGCTCGATTGTTTTTGGATTGTTCCTGTTTCAACATCAAATATTCATCTGGATGTTCTGCCTTTTCACGATTGGGAAGTTGCAGGTTGATAAATCACAGTGTTACACAATCTGGGGTCAAGTCTCTCCAGATCCAAATATCAGGTCCAGCAGTTTGATTGTGATTCAACATTTAGGCTGTTTCTTATGAGAATATTTTGTATAATCAATAGAGAAAATTTGCTCTTGCCCCCACCTGGGAGTATGACGTCATCACATTTTAGTACAAACTGAAAATTGTTCACCCCAAAAATGTAAAAAAATAAAAATAAATAAAAAATAAAATAAAATAAATAAATAAATAAATAATAATAATAATATATAATAATAATAAAATAAATAATCATCATCATCATCATCATCAAAATTAGATTTAATCATCATTAACTCATAATTATATGATAAAATAGCCAAAATAATGCATACAAATTTGATTAAATAAATAATTTAACTTTTATATTGAAAATTGCCTATATAATGCATAATAGAAACTGTAAATTCTTACCCCAAAAACAAAAAAAAAAATATATATAAAAAAAAAAATAAAAATAAAATAAATTAATTAATGAAAATAAATAAATACATACATATAATAATATTAAATAATATAAAATAACAATAAATAAATATAAATTAAAATAAGACGTGAACTTTTATTTTGAAACATCGCCAATATAATGCATAGTATTTTCTATATTAATATTTTTGGTAGCTGCATGATAATAATTCCAGTCCTTTTGTCCCATGGATTTTGTCCCTGTGGATGTGAGTAAAATGTGTCTTGTCCCAGTGCAGATATACAGTATAATATATCTTGAGGTCAAAGTAAGTCCGCAGTGTGCTGTCGTTTGATAATCAGGAAGTGCGTATTAGCATTAGCAATCCAATGATCAGGCCCAGGGATCAGGATTTTTACTCCTTTATTTTGTGGAGATACAGTCGAACCGTGTCATTTTTGTGCATTTATAAAACGCACGGTGCACAAACAGCGGCCAATCTCGTCCCCAGCGCCCGTCTCCCTGAAGGTCACACATGATTTTTAGAGCTATTAAGATTTTATGGCTGATAGAAGTCTTTCTGTGCGATTAGAGCAGATCCAGAGGGGACCTTTTAGAACCGGCTGATCTCTATCTGAGCCAGTGTGTGCACAAAACCTCTGCACCACGGCTTTGATCAAATAAAAGTTTCCAGTCTGAACTTGGAGACAAAGTTGGATTGTGGCCAGAGACGAGAGGCGGCTGTGGGATGTGCAGCTTTTGAAGGTTTAAGCACCGACTGTCTAGACAGGAACGAGACTGTCAAGTAGAAGCGGCGATATTCTGCTGCTCAGAAGGCTGCGGCGGAGAGCGACACACGAGGAATCTGGAGCAGCGTAAAAACACTCTCTGAGCTGTTGATTTGGCCCAAAAATATCTCTCGACATCCACGTCTCAGAGGTCGGAGCGCTCGTCCATCAACCCAAAGGCCAAAGGTTCGATTTCCGCACAAACGTCACTCACATTGTCTTTTCTTCTGTCAGTTCGCCCCACGGCAGCTGTGGCAACGACATTAGCTTAGCGTTATTAAAAGTGGTTTTGGTAGAAAAGTTTTACAGATAATTTGAGCAAGATTTAAGCAAAGGACACAACAAAAGTACAGACTGCAGTACAATTCACACTAATGCTCGTAAAATTGTAATGTAGCATAAAACTTGGGGCTGCACAAAATTATTTCCAACCAAGAATTAAATTGATAAAACATGCAACTGTCGCCTGAGTGAGTGTGACGTCACCCACAGCCACAGCTCCAAATGAAGCTAAACGATGGTAAAGCAGTTATAGCCCCGAATTTGGAGCAGAAGTCCATATTTGAGCATCATAGCAACCAAAGAGCCAATCAGGAGTGACGCCCTTCCCCGTCGACACCACTGGTTTAACAGGGAGCAAGCGCTTAGCAACGCTGTCAATCAAACCTGTTGCTAACGCTAACAGGAGCGACGTCGGGGAAAGAAGGACCTGATGTGTCTGTTATTAATGTTCATATGTTGATTTACAGACACAGACGTGAAATAAAAACCCCAGGATCATGTAGAGGGTTAATACGAACATTTAAGACCAACATGAGTCTGACAGCAGCAGGGACAGAGAGAGACAGTTTATAACTCACAATAAAAAATAAATAAAAATTTAAAAAAAAGAAAAAAAAAAAAAAAAAAAAAAAAAAATAACAACAAAAAACCTCAAAATAACAATAAATAAATAACAAGAAAACCCTCAAAATAACTAAGAAAATAACTAAGAAAATAATAATAATAATAGATTAATAAACTCAAAATAACAATAAATAAATAACAAAAAAAATAGAAAGAAAAAAATAAAATAAAATAAAAGATAAATTCAAAATAACATTCAAAAAAAAAAAAAAAAAAATAAAAAAAAGAAAAAAAATAAAATGTTTAAAATAAAATGAACCTCATGATCATGTACAGGGTTAATATGAACATTTAAGATCAAAATGATGAGTCTGACAGCAGCAGTTATGGAGAAAGTGGACACAGTTTTTCAATGTAAAGTGAATTGGAGCCAGAGTCGATGGAGCTGGATCACTTTCTGTTTGAAACACGGGGTTAGCAGATTAGTTATATCCATTTATATAAACAGTCTGTACATGCAGCACTGTCTCTTTGTCTCTTTGGCTCTGAGACTTTTCTGTTCATCTCAGAACATGAGATATATTTTCGTTTGCCTCCTTCACCTCGTTCTAAACGCTCGTTAGACTAAAGGCGGCGCACAGACCTCACTCCAGCTCCTGCATTAGCATTTGTTCTCATTTTGTGAGCAGTAAAAGATTTTGTTGTGAAGCGGCTCAGGGCCTGTCAGGATGTGAGCCTCGTGCGGCGCCGGTGCCAACTCTGGCCCAGAACCAACGCACCGCTGGGTTCTGCTCATGACACTCTCTGAATCATGCACGGGCTTTACTCTAAATGAGTTTTGTCAGAGCAGAGTAAAGGTCAATCCATCACTTTGTGCACAGAGCGAAAATATGGACTTGGCACAACAAATACTGTGGTTCTGTCTGACGCTGATCTGAACTCACCAGGATGTCAAGAAGTTTATTTTTACGCTTTGATAAAACATGAAGTTACAAATTATTCAGATGTTTAGAAAAGATGCACTTTCTGAAATATTATATGAACAAACACGTAACAAAACACTGATCCGATGACGCCTTTATGTGAACTTTTCTGCACATTATAGCATGAAATGTATGTGTATCCATGGAAACAAGCAGGTAGTTACAGGTCAGATCTGCGGAGAGACAAGACTGTATCATTTTTGTTGTTTTTCAAGTTACTTTTTAGCAATAAAAACACGTGTAATTAAGCAAATACAATATAAATGGCAAGATAAGTAAGTTTAAAGCTATAGCTAGGTGGAGCATTCCAGGCAAAGCAACAGACAACTATTTATATTTATTCCTTTTTAAACAATGAAGTGTCAAAATACTAAACATAAAATAAAAAAAATAATAAATAAAAATAAATAAAAGAATAAATAAATAAATAAAATGCTACTTATATTTTTTTGTGTTTGGGAGGATTTTCAAAAAAGTATTAAAATAAATAAATAAATAAATATGTTAGTTATACTTTTTCATGTTTGGAGGGGTTTTCAAAAAAAAAAAAAAAATATATATAAAAATAATATAAATGCTACTTATATTTTTTGATGTTTGGGAGGGTTTTTCAAAAAAGTATTTTAAAAAATTAAAAATGTTACTATTTTATTTATTTATTTTTTTTCTAAGTTTGAGAGAGTTTTCAAAAAAGTATATAAAAGAAATAATAATAAAATAAAAATGCTACATATATTTTTTATGTTTCAGAGAGTTTCAAAAAAAATCTCATAAAGTCTGTGGTAACAATGATGGTACACGGAGATTGTTCTAAAGACCAACATAAACAACACAAATATTTTAAAGTTTTGAGAGCTTGAGGAGCCGTTTCTGTCTCTTTAAAACGCGGCTCTACTTTTTCCCATTTGCAGCAGCTCAGTGGAGTAAACAGGCCCTAAGTGCAGCCGTTTTAAATGAGCGTGTCGGCAGAAGGGCAGCACTTTGTACAGCCAAGGTGAGGCGGAGATAGTGTGAGCTAAAATTACAGAGTCCAGACATCCAGTGCACTTTGGGGCCCGAGCTGCTCCAGACGTTAAATGCACACTCACCATGTTGATGCTCAGGACGCCGCAGTCGACTTTTAACAGAGCCAGTGTTTGTGGCGCTCGTAGACTATATTTTATAACGGCTTTGTCTTGTAAAAGTAAAGAACATACAACTGTTAGCACAATTTAAACATGCACCATGGAACTTCTCCTGGAGGATGTGGACAAATACAAATGTAAAGCATCGTTTGATTGAAGATAACAGCTCTGTTCTGGTCTTTTTGGTTAAACCCACGTTTCTTCGTCTCAGGAGTAAGTGACCTCTATGAAGCGAGGGAATAAAACACTCACCTTGTTCGACTTTGCTTTAAATTTCTTAGTGTGTAACCCTCATTCTGGTTTAAATCGCTGCTGCAATCTCACCGTGTTTCGACTTCAGACACGACTCACTTCACTCTGCTTTGAATTTTGCTGGACGCGGCTTTTAACCCGACAATAAAGACAGAACGATCCCCGAGCGTCTGCGCCTGTTCTTCATGCAACAGAACAGAAACCGACAAGGGTCAGACCTTTCTCCATGGAGATGTTATTAACCCTCGACATGATCCTGGGGTTTTTATTTCACGTCTGTGTCTGTAAATCAACATATGAACATTAAAAACAGACAAATCAGTGTTAACCTGTTAGCGTTAGCAACAGGTTGATTGACAGTGTTGCTAAGCGCCTGTTTCTTATTAACCAGCTGGTGTGGACGGAAAGGGGCGTTGCCTTCAGTGATCTCGCCCCTGATTGGCTCTTTGGTTTCTATGATACTCTCGGTTGGAATTCCTAATCTGGAATTCTGCTCCAAGTCGCTTCACCTGCTCCAGCCTCGATGAGCTTCATTTTATGGGAGCGAACGCTGTGGGTGACGTCACACTCGCTCAGTCCACGATCACATTTTATTTTCTGCTTTTCCATCTTCAAGTGTCTTTGCCCAAGTCACAACGACAGAATTTATCTGTGGGAGCTGGAGTCGCACCGTCAACCTGTGACTCAGTGGATCTGACGCTGAGCTTCTGTCGCCCTGTAGCATCAAACTCCAAAGAGACAAACATGTGACGCCCCCAAGTGACCAGTCAGATCTGTGGAGAGGTGAGACGGCTCACAGTGAGAATGCATTTTTCAGGATACAATATGAGCAATAAAAACACCTGTAAAGCTTTAGTTTGTCCCACAGTTTGACATTAAACACGTTCATCTTGTGTTTTTTATTACACCTCCATGGAGGGGCAGCAGGTGACAGACTCTCCACGAGGAACGTTACGTCATGCTCAAAAAATACTGTAGAACAGAGAATTAAAATTTTAAAGGGAATCTATACACCTCACCTTTAGGTTTGGTGTCTAACCCTGGAGAACCCAAAGAGTCAGATTTGGCCGCAGTTAATTGTTGCTGCCCCCCCCCAAAAAAATGCCAAATTTCAATGAAAAAAATTCAAAAAGCCCAGAGTGCCACTTCTGGCCCCTGCATAGAGACACTAGTGGATTAATATTGAACTAAAATGAGGCAGAGTGACAGTGACAAGATGGAAAACTACAAACTAAATCGTCTTCTCAGCACCAGCGGATGGTAAAATTTAGGGCTTTTTTTTGTTAATCTTTTTAGTAACAGCTTGCAGAATGTCTAGAAGTACATTTTATATTCTTTTTGGAAAAAGTAGCGAGCCCAAAGGGTCAAATTTGGCCCTGATCCTAATTTAGGGAATAAAGTTAAAGTTGAAAAAGTGGATCTTTCAGTGTTCCGTGAACTTAGAGCAGTGATTTAACGCAATGTTCAGAATTTTCCAAAGAAGAAAACAGCGGTTCTTGGTTCTCCAGGGTTGGAATAGATATAACAAATTCTACTGTTATATATTTTAACTTTTCCTGTTTATTCATCAGTGTAAACTCCTCATCCTTTTGTCTTTGGAGATCTAACACGGTCTTGTCCAGACACTGAACAGACCAATATTCAGGCGGCAGATTGGTGTCTTGCTCAATGGCACAGTTATACAGCGGGTTACCTTCTGAACCACGGCTTTTTCAGGATATTCTTTGTTTTTTGGTCTGTTTTTGTGCAGACTGTATCTACAGACTGAAATTGTTTTGCATAAATATAAAAATGGCGTATCTGGCGAGGTTCATCCTGCTCTTGGATCGTCAAATCTTAAAACGCAGCATGACAAAGAACAAAGGAGCCACTCGCCATGAAAAGACTCTTTATGAACCTTTGGAGATGTCAAAAATTGGCAAACCCATGAAAACTGTGCCCCATAATGACGCAATCAGGGACTCAGCGCCACCGACCCAGCGCCACCAACCCCCCTCTGCACCAATCCACCGCCAGCCCCGGCCCATCCATCAGCCGCTCCCACTGCGAATGTGACGGAGAGTGAGCAACCAGGGGACCAGCGCAAAAGACAAAATATGGAACAAACTTTCACAACTTAAAGGCGTTATACCCTGTTTTTGCCGTGTATTTGTGCAAGAGTTTCCCCAGGACAGATGGAGGTGAGACAAAGTCACCCACCGAGCGTTTAAGACCCAGGGTTCACAGTCAAATTTATAATGTAAAGAAAAAAAAAAAAAAAAAAAAAAAAAAAGAGGAGACGTGAGAAACAATTAAAAGTATTTTATTTAAAAAGAGTTTAAGTCAAAAATGGAAATTGTTGCATATGGTTAAAATAAAGTTAAACAAAGACAAAAAATTTAGAAAAGTATATTTATTCCAACAAAAAAAAAAAAAGTAGAAGTTGAATTTTATTACAAAGGAAAAAAAAAAAAGAAAAAAGTTGAATTACGAGCTAAAATAGGCCTAAGAATTAAAAAGCAGTTTAAAATTACCAACAAAAAAAGCTAGTTTGGGTGAGTCAGACCAACCCGAGACCAACGACAGCACAGAGCAGAACTACAAATGAAAATAAATCATTAAACGAACTTACAATTTAAACCATTTCCGTCTTTCCTACGTCACAATCCACCTGAAAAGTCACGCGAGCAGCAGCAGAGGGAGACCTGCAGGTGATTTAAATAGTTTCTAACTCGTCGGATCGAGGGTGGAGCCCACAGCGGTGCTTTCAAGGGCATCAGGGAAAACAGACAAACGCGCTACACCTGCATCTTTTTACACATCATTTTATCAGGAAGAACAGGTTTAGCATGCTAGTTTTTGTAGCATAACCTCTGCTCTGGTTGTGATTATAAAACGTACGATGAATAATTAGCATTGAAACTTTAGACCACGGCAAAATGAACGAGTTTAAGACGTAAAAAGCAGGTGCGGCGCCTTGAATCTTTGGTCTTAAGTCTAATTGTCGTATCGTGGGTTATTTTTGGCCTCACGCAGGAGAGCAGCTGATTGGACAGCGCTCCCCCGCAGCGCTACACCCGCCTGACCCAGGAGTCGTGTGATTGGTGTGTTGGCTAATCAAAACCGGCACCCTGATTACACGGGTGGTCCTGGGAATACGAAGGCGAGGAAGACGAGGAGGAGGAGGAGGGAACCTTGGAGTCACCTTACAACTTGAAATGACTTGAGTGTAAAAAAAATCTTCTTTGTCGATGGTGGAAATGGATGTGTAGCGTTGGAGCACCTGAGTTAATCCGCAGAGCGATTGCGGCGTGGGAATGCTACCTCCAGCTCCTGTGATATCGTCTCTGAATCAACGAGCAGTTTGTGGATGTGGAGCAGAGCGTAATGAGTCTGGGCTTTCGTGGCACTGACTTATGAATATAATAACAAATGGCAGTTTTCTTCATGTGTAAATTAGATGCTGATGCAACAAGCAGAAACAGGGTTTGAGGAGCAGAGCGGCGGATTCATCGACAGAAACTGTAAATGTGTGAGTTTCTGTCAAATATTTTATCTCAGAAACATGGCAACAACGGGAATATGTTCTAAGTCAAAACAAAAGTTGTGTTGGGATTAGTTAAAAAACAAAGTGTGAATAAACTTTGGTGCATGTGTAAGTTACAGTTCAGGACTTTTTATTCCACAATGATTAAATCTGTGTTTAGAGATTGTACGAACTCATTATTAGCACGTGATCAACACAATAAAACAGATAAATAACTCAAACTCCAGTCCTTTTACCTTCTCTGTGGAACTTTCTGGTGGAGCCTGATTGTCTTGAATGTTCCATTAATGTCACTTTATCCACCTCCTTGAAAACAAGCAGCTAACACCAGCAAAATAAGAACTTTTTAAGCAACAAAACCAACTTTTCTGAGTGAATGCAGCACAGATGAGCTCAGTGGTGAAGTAAAGTCGTGTAAAACATTTCAGGTGAGAAACTACATCCTTAAAGATGTTGGTGTTGAATGGGCACAACACCAGAAGTGTTTCGATCGACAAATTTGCAACATGTCGACGAGTTTTAAGCATCTGCCTGAACCTTTAGTGTCGGATGGTGTCGCCGCAGAGAGACTCACGGTTGTGGACTTTCCATCACCAATTGTGCTTCATGGGGCTCTTTAAATATGTTACTTATTTTAAAAAGATTACAAACTCATAAGCTGCAGAACTTCAGTTATTCTTTAGTACTTTCCAAAAACTATGACCTGGCAAAATGAATGTCTTAGCTGCATAAACTCCTGACATTTTTTATAAGAAGGGCTGTAAATACCTAACCCTAAATACAATCTGCATCATCTCTCTGTACAAATGTTGATTATTGTCCATATATGTCATTTAAAGTGTTTCTGAGCTGGACAGATAGTTTTTTCATTGTTTGTTTGCATAAAAGTTACTCAAAAGTACTCTCGTTTTTATATTTTTCTTCTACTTAAACTGGTATTACACATTTATTTGACGCATCAATGGAAAAATAAGGATGGATATGTAAAGTAGAGGTAGTTGTGTGAAAAAGGGCAAAAGTACATTCTGATACCTCCTTTAACATGATTTGCATGGCTAAAAAAAGAAAAAAAAAAAGTCTAGGCGAGTTATAATGATCTATAATGTGCTCAGTCCTTAAAGGGTGAAATGTAGAGGAGCCCAGATGGAGATGTTTGGTGTGATTTTGCTTGTAGCCAAATCTGACACAGAGCATCTTTTCTCTTTGACCCAGGACACACTGGAGGGACTGTGTCTGGCCTGGGAACACCTTGGGGTCCCACTGGAGGAGTTGGAGGACGTGTCTGGGGTGAGGGAAGCCTGCTTAGACTGTTGCCCCTGCGACCCGGCCCCGGAGAAGAGGAAGAAAATGGATGGATGCTTGTTTCAAATATATCATTAAAATACATCTCCAGAGGTGGTTTTCAGCTCCTTTTACCTTTAGTAATTCCATGGCTGCAATGATCCAAATGATTCTAGTGGAGCTGGGTGGAGTTTAAAAACACAGTGGAGCACTTCCTGTATCACCACTTCATGACATCACATGGTGGAACAGTGTTTTCTGTTTGAGCGAAGAAGAATTCAGCCTAAATCTGCAGAGTTTGTGTGTTAAACATGTGGAACAAGAAGCAAAACTACACCACAGATCAGAAAATATAATAGATGTTCATGTAGTACTTTCTTTTTCCCTCATACTCGACGTCCTGACAGCGCAGTGCCTCCAGTGTGACACATCAGCACTTCGTAACGAGACGTTTTGCTGTGCTCTGTCCAACACGCCGCTCCCTCCCTGCTGACGGGAGACGCAGCACCTCCCCTTTAAGGCCCATATCTCTGCGGTAATAAGCTAACCATGCGCTCACAATGGAGTAATGTACAGCTCGACGGCTCTCGGGGGATCACACGAGCGTTAACGTTTTATTAGCCCGCCTCCCTCGCTGCTGATGCATTCTGTTTCATCGGGTTTAACACTCACACTCCCTGACGTCTTCTTAAAAGTCAATGCTCAATCAAGAATATATGAGCTGTGTCTGCTTTAAATTGTCAATATTAAACTTCCCATCGTCCCCTTTGCGACGGACATATCTCATCTTCATTTTCAGGGGCGTCCTCAGCATCCCGCCCGACTGAAAATAAAACGTCCGTCTTTAAGGATGAGAGGGCGAAAGCAGGAAGTGGAAAAGAGTTTGGCGCCGCTTGATTAGTCGATGAGCCGATGTAAAAGCAGCAACAGGAAATAAACGAGGAGGAGTTAAAGGAGGGCGTGGACACGGGCCGTTGCCGATAGCGACAGGCTGTTTGTTTAAAGCTGATTGAGGCCGTTTGGACTAAAGTGCGCTCCGGGGTACGGCAGGTTACCCACACGCCGTCGTTTATCCCATCACGACAGACTCTGAACACGAGGAAGTGAGCAAAGACGACGTTTAAAGATTTATAGGCAAGAAGATCATAAGTACTGTTTTTATTTAACAGAAAAAAACACTCAAGATTTGTCCTGTATTAGAGCGACTTAAAACATCTAAAAACAGTCCTGGTTTTCTTTGGTCGAATAGTTTGAGCCCTGGTTTAGTGCTGCTTGATTTAGACCTGGTTTAGTCCAGATTTAGTCCCAGTTTAGTCCCGGTTTAGTCCTGCATTAGTCCTGGTTTAATCCTGGTTTAGTCCTGGTTTAGTCCCGGTTTAGACCCGGTTTAGTCCTGGTTTAGTCCTGGTTTAGTCCTAGTTTAGTCCCGATTTAGTCCCGGTTTAGTCCCGATTTAGTCCCGGTTTAGTCCCGGTTTAGTCCCGGTTTAGTCCGGTTTAGACCTTGTTTAGTCCCGGTTTAGTCCAGGTTTAGTCCGATTTAGTTAGTCCTGGTTTAGTCCAGGTTTAGTCCTGGTTTAGTCCTGGTTTAGTCCTAATTTAGCTCTTGTTTAGTCCTGGTTTAGTCCAGGTTTATACCTGGTTTTAATCCTGGTTTGGCCCGGGTTAGTCCTGATTAGTCCTAGTTTAGTCCTGCTTTAGTCCTGGTTAAGTCCTGGTTTAGTCCCGGTTTAGTCCTGGTTTAGTCCTGCTTTAGTCCTGGTTTAGTCCTGGTTTAGTCCCGGTTTAGTCCTGGTTTTTAGTCCCTGTTTTCACTCTTCCTGTTTGACTTAATCCTGTATATATTGCTTTAATCCCACATTAGCTCGTCTCGTATCGTCGCCTCTCGGTCTGGGTTTGACTCTCTCTCGGTTTTTCTGTAGCAGTTTGCATGTTCTGCCTGTGTCTGGGTGGGGGGGGGGGGGACAGTAGCTTAAAGCACTTAGACATTTAATGCAACAGAACCACAATAAATTTACACAGACAGGATGAAAAGACGACTATTGTTATGTCTTTGGGCAAGGCACTGCGCTGGTGTTGCAGGTATATGCATGTACTTCATATATATCCATTACTTACCTGCACTTTAACCCTCAAACCTTATTGCAGTCGTCCAGTTTGGAACATTTCTGTTAACTGACAAGAAACGTGGCTTCTTTTCCCACGGGATTGTGACATTATGATCCCAAATGCAAAGTTAATCGACCCGACAACCCGCTGTTTTCTGGTGTCGTCTCTGCTCCTGTCGTTTTCGGTCCAAGTCTGGCCTCATCAACTCCACTGGACTGCACCACGAGTCCTTCCAGCTTTTTCCTTCAGATTACCAGGAAAAATCATTTACTCCACGTGAACGGATGGACAGCGCTCACACACTCACACCTGCACGAGCCGGAGCTGGGAGGGCTGCAATGAGCCAGAAAAAGCCGGTATAGAAGCATTTATCTTCAGACTTCCTCTTGCTCCTCGACGTCTTCCATCCTGTCGCTCTGATGGATCTCGTGAGGACCTGAAGCTGGCACGGGGCTGTTCCTCGGGCGTCTCTCTGTGTCCTGACAAGATCCTCGCTGAAATCTTTTGCTTAATCACAATCGCAACACGTGAAGTATCAGCTTTTACATTATTCTCTCTGTTTCTTGTCTGTAAAACCCCTCACCACACACTTTATACACTTTTCTCACACTTAACATTTTCTCACATTTCTCTCTTGTTTAAACACAAAGTTCAAACCTTCGTCGGTGCCTTTGTCGGTGCAGAACGTTTCATCGACATTGTGGGTTTTGTCGGGGAGAAAACTTGCAAACATACAGCACTTCAGAGTCACACTGATCCAACATTTATGTAAATTTGTCTGACACATTCTGTACTGTACAGGTACGGAGGAGACTGATGGATGGGAGACTCAGCCATGGACAATGGTCTACAGTCCCTCAGCCAATCAGGACGCAGAACACAATGGTCTACAGTCCCTCAGCCAATCAGGACGCAGAACACAATGGTCTACAGTCCCTCAGCCAATCAGGACGCAGAACACAATGGTCTACAGTCCCTCAGCCAATCAGGACGCAGAACACAATGGTCTACAGTCCGTCAGCCAATCAGGACGCAGAACCGTGACAGGTGAGCTGCGATACAGTGACGGACAATTCTATTTCATGTTTTTCTGTCACTACCGGCTTGTCCAGATGTTATTGTTGTTTGTAATGTTCCACAGTATGGTATTAAATTAATCTTTCTCCACTGAGACAAGCAGGTAACACGACGAGGCCAAATTACAGGTCAGATCTGTGGAGAGGAGGCCCCGCTCACAGTAAGATTACATGTATTTTAAGTGACTATTAAACATTAAAGGTCCACTATGTAATCTAGTCTATGAGGTTCCACAATACAGCTTTAAACTTCTCTTTCTCCATGGAGACAAGCAGGTCAGGGTACATATAAGAGCTGCGGAGTGGCAAGCCCGTTCACAGCCAGACTGCCTGTGTTTGAGGTGTTTTTTGAGCAGCAGAATCACCCGTAATAAATGTTAGATGAGATTATCGCCTCGTGAGAAACACTCCAAGCAAGTAGCAGCACTCCAACAAAAAGTTCCAGAGTACAGCTTTAAATAAATGCAAGACACATGTTTAATCCTGGGTGTTGGACCCTCCATCCCAACCCTCCAAGTTATGGTAACATGGTAACGGCTAATGAGTCAATGCATCAGTTCATCAAGATTCACACATTTTGATCTTTCACTTTTTGCAGATGACGTCATCCACATTCTCTGGGGCTGTGATGCTAACTGTAGGCATGCTCTGTCTAAGTGTGACCGGTGGTAAAAAGCCACAGGACACGGCTGGAACTTTTGGAGACAGTCACCTTCAATCTGTTTCACAAAAATATACAAATATACATCGAGCCCACACGACACGAGAGAAAACAACATGACAAAGTGAACATCTCCTGCAAAGAAAACCACAAACGAGCTAAATATGAACTGAAATACAAACAAAATCTAACCACACATGTAAATGACAGGACACTTTAACATTACAACACCAAAAAATGACTGACCTCTTCTCAAAACTGATTTGCAAAGGGACGAGGCGGGAGACAAACCCCAAATTTATACCAGGAGCGACGTGAAAGACACATGAAGAAGAAAGAAAAACATAGAAGAAGAGGCTGGAGGACCAAGACTGAGCATCAAATCAAACAAAACCCGGTTAATCTGAGTTTTGTTTTAACATAATGTAGAAAATCAAACTCTTAAACAGGACGATGAACGCTCGGATTGACCACACACTCCTGAAAACGTGTGTTTCGTGTTTTTTCTTGAGTTTTCAGACAATCTTAAAACATTCTGACTTATTTTTTGTCTGCATTGCCTCTTCTCCCGGTGCAAACTTCTCGTCTTCAGCCCAGCTCCTCTTTACTGTCACTGCTCGGGTGTTCGCGGCGCTCTCTCCGTGTCAGATCTCAGCGTCGGCGTCGTATAAATGCATTGTGGGAGACGGCACGGGCCCTTTAATAATGACGGGGGGTGTCTCGCCTCGTCTGCTGAGTGGGGGCTTTCATCGCCGTGGTAACTTCAGCCCGGTGAATGTCACAGACGCCGCAGCTCCAGACGGACGAGTCGTCTGGAGCCTGCGGTTATCGGTCGTATTGATTGAGACGGATGCTCGGCCCAGGGACACGGCAGCGAATGGAAACCCGGCGAAAGACAGAGGCCGATCCAGCGCGATCATCACTTTTAACCGCTGCACTGCAAAATGGACGAGTTACAAGAGTTTAACGCCCCGCCACGCAACTTTTTATTGAAAATATCGATGTTTCAATGTAAACCCTCAGGCGTCCAGGTCGGGTCCATCGAAAAAGTCTCAACGCCGTCAAACGAACGAAACATCAAGAGCTTTTATTTATCGTTTTGGGTGAAAAACAGAAAAACACGCAGCCTTAACCTCCGGAGACTCAACATATTTCATAACTTTATTCATTTCTCTTTGTTATTCGGGCTGATCGGACCTGATGAGCCTAAAAACAAAGAATTATCTTTTAAATGATGTAGTTTCAGAGAAAAATGATGTCCACATATGAGGATATTTGCTCTAGGTTTAAATCATCAGCAAAAAACTATTAACAAAGCAACATTTTGTGCCTCTTGGAACAAAGTGGATCATTTGAAAAGCTGCTGACAGGAGCAGGAGACACGTGCCTTTACAAATAAATAAATAAAATAATAAATAAAAAATAAATAAATAAATAAATAAAATAAATAAATTAAATACAAAATTAAATTCATAAATAAATAAAATACAAAATTGAATTAAATACATAAATAAAAAAAAATTAAATTAAATAAATAAATATTCTGAACATTCTAACCTCTTAAAATATTCTAAATTGAACATTTTTGCATTGTTGCTCTTCTTCTTCTTCTTCTTGTTCTTCTTGTTCTTGTTCTTCTTCTTCTTCTTCTTCTTTTTCTTAGCATTGTGGCCCAGACAACCCAAAATGTGTCGTCCACATATGAAGACACCGGGTCCCAGGAGGTTAAAGCAAACTAAGGAACATTTAACCACATTTAAACTCGTTCTTGCCGTCCACGTCGCTACAAGAATAAATGTCCAGTGTGTTCGTCTGTGAGGTGTGAGCCGCGGCACAACCAGCGAAAAGACGAAGGAAGCGTTTGTCCGAGGAAAAGAATCCGTGAATGGGCCAGAGCTCAGACACGAGAGTCGATCTGGAGAAGACGCTCGAGGAAAGAGCTCGAGTTCATGGTGTCATTGTTCTAGTTTTGTAAGTGTAATAACTGTTTGCTTCAGTCACATCTGCTGCAGGTTCTGTGCAGCGAGTGTCACGTGTCGTCGCTGCGTGAACAAGAGCGAAGTGCAGATTTCGCCCTGACGTTCTGTTTGTCTGCGGCTCAAACTGAGGAAACGTGTTTGTGTTTGATCAAACCTCTCGTCAAAAGTCGGAGTTTCTTCTGTAACGGACAGACTGATGTTTTATCTGTCAGGGTTTCAAACTCATTTTCACAAAGGGCCACGTCAACAAAACCGTCTTTTTAATCTTATCTTTTCTATATTTATGACTTATTCAAGTTACAAATATTACACATGGATTTGCATAGATATGAAAAAATGTCTGTGTAACTGTATTTTCTGATGAACTGATATTTTACGACAGTCAGACCTTTTAATTTACTTTGTCACGGGCCACATAAAATGACGTGGCGGGCAACATTTGGCCCACGGGCCTTGAGTTTGACACATGTTTTATATGTTTTTGCAGCTACATGTGTTCAGCTTTATCTGTAAACTTTGCAATGAGCACAGTGTCACATTAAAATATTGATATTATTGATTTATTTTCGAGATGTTTTATGACTTTTATAATTCAAATATATCCACTGTAAAAAAAAAAAAAAAAAAAAACCAACAGTTGCATTGCTCATTTCATTCATTTTTTCATTTCTTTATTTATTTCGTGCACATATATCAGGGACACTTTAAGCACATTTCACAAATTTGTTCATGTTTAAGCTTGAAAAGAAGAGAAGAAGAAAAATGTGTTAAATTCCACCTCGATCTTCCATTAGGACATAAGTTAAATATTTTGTTTAGCTTCTTATTCAGTAAAAAAAAAAGAAAAAAAATGTTCATGCAAAACAAACCTCACCTCATGGAAAAGACAATGAAGAGAAAAAGTATTAAACCAGATAGTTAAACAAATCCAAAAATGTCTTTATAAAAACAGACGGAGGCTTTTCCGTCAGGCCGAGCCTCATTTTTCCCAGGATGCCTCTGTCTCCACAACAGCAGCAGAGGCGAGGACATGACTGATGAGACGTGTGGACAATATTTCTCTTCTCTGTTCTGCACCAAACTCAATTACACAGAAATAAAGCCATCGCCAAGGCCCCGCTGCCCACTCGCATCCCACTGCGCGGCCGACATTCAGCCTCACGTCGACTCGGCGGATCAGAAATGAAGAGCTAAAGTGTCGCTCGCTGATACGATGAGCCACGTTTCTGTTTTACATGTGGGAGAAGAGTCACTTTAAACACGAACGAGGTGGAAATGTGGGTCTGTGAGTGAAGTTTGCATGTTTATAGCTAACTTTTATATTAATTACACCTTAATTAACCTTAATAAAGCAAGAATTAAGACTTCATAATGAACAACTGGTTAACTTAGTGTTAATTTTTCCCTTTGTTCATCATTTTTTCATTAGGATAATTAGTGTTTTTATTATAAAGTGGCATCTATTTGTGTGTTTTTAGTAAGACAATAAATAAGTAGCGACAGAAGCTCAGTTGGTGAAGCGCTCGTCTTCTGATCTGAAGGTTGCAGGTTTAAATCCCGCTCAACATATCTTTTTCTCATGAATCCCTTGAAAATCAGGCGTTCGTGCTGTGAGCTGGCTCGCCTCTCCGCAGGTCTGAGCTGTAACACGGCCCGGTGCTGTTACCTGCTGGAGACGACTTTAATGCCAAACTGTGGAACATTCCAAGTAAATCAATAACAGCGCCATGAATCATTTACATGTGAAATATGGATTTTCTACTCAAATTTATGCCAAGAAGAAGAAAATCTGCCCCAGTGATGATGTGATTCTTATTTTACATTTATTTCAGATTATTTTCTTCAAACCGACGGCTCTAACGCTTTTCTCTCCTGAAAAACCTGGAGTTGTGTTTTGTTTCATTCTCACGTTTTTAGATGTAAACAGACAAATAATAAAGGATCAGTCAAAGGTCAAAGGTCAAATGTTCCATGTCATTAAAGTAGTTTTCAGGTGAACATCTCCTTTTACCCACAAATCTCAGACTGAAATCATCGAAACCAGAGGACGGCGACTTTTAACCCCAAAAGAGCCGTTTGGACTCGAAAAGAAAACACCGGGAGCCGTAAATACTTGACTCTAAAATGAAGATAACACTGTTTATATTGTTTTTTTTTCCCTTTACACTTTGAATAAACTATAATATTTGTAAAATCTCTGCATAAATCTTTCTTTTCCCTGGTTAATGTGACTCCTGCTCCGTCTGTTGGGCTGAAGTTTCATGTTTCAGGTCTGTATCTGTCTGAGGCCTGATGTTTGTTTTCACATAGTTCATGGTGGAGAAAAGCTGCTCACAGACGTCTGAGGATCTGAACATCCACACGACCAGAGAAAAGCACATTTCTTGATAAATGGCGGCGTTTTGTCGTGTTCCGGCCTCTGCGAGTGTGGCGCTTATTTTGAGCGATGAAAAATAATAAAATATCATTATATTTTAATATTTCAAGATCATAATAATCTTACAATTTAAAAAAAGAACTAACGCAAACAAAATGCACTTCATAAATTTATTTTCACAAGTCAAACCAATGAAAGCCGCAGGTTTGGACTAAATGATTCTACTGAAGGTTTATGGAGTTTAAAAACACAGTGGAGCACTTCCTGTATTACCACATGATGACATCACAAGGTGGATCAGAGTGTTTAAGAGAAGAACTCAGCCTGAAGGTTTGTGTGTTAAACGTGTTTGAGTGAAATAAAACACAGCTCCAGTTTGTTTGAGACGAGGAAACGGACACGGAGCAGCTCGGGCCTTAGAGACTTTTTCCTCCTTGAAAATTGTTTAGTTTTGGTTTCTGTCTCATTAGCGCCGACATGATCCTTTAGAACAACATGACAGCAGATTATGGAGGAGTCAGGAGGAGGCAGTGAGGGTCAGGAGGAGGCAGCGACGGTCAGGAGGCAGTGAGGGTCAGGAGGAGGCAGTGAGGGTCAGGAGGCAGTGAGGGTCAGGAGGCAGTGAGGGTCAGGAGGCAGTGAGGGTCAGGAGGCAGTGAGGGTCAGGAGGCCGCGCCGCCGCTAAACCGGGGCTATTAGCTAAGTGCTAAACAAGAGCAGCTCCCTGGTACGACTCTGTCGCCACGAGAAACTCAACCTCTCACGTCACACATGATCGATATGTGAGTCTGTGGTCACACGGCAATTATCACCAGAACAGAAGAGAGGGAGGAGAGAGAGGAGGAGAGAGGGAGGAGAGAGAGAGAGAGGGAGGAGGAGAGGAGGAGGAGAGGAGAGGAGGAGAGGAGAGAGAGGAGAGGAGGAGACGCCACGAGAAACCAACCTCTCACCTCACACATGATCGATGTGTGTCTGTGGTCACACGGCAATTATCACCAGAACAGAAGAGAGGGAGGAGGAGAGGAGGAGAGAGGGAGGAGGAGAGGAGGAGAAAGGAGAGGAGGAGAAAGTAGAGGAGGAGAGGAGTGAGAGGAGAGGAGATGCCACGAGAAGCCCAACCTCTTACCTCACACATGATCGATATGTGTGTTCTGTGGTCACACGACCATCATCACACCAGAACAGAAGAGAGGGAGGAGAGAGGAGAGAGGGAGGAGGAGAGGATAGAGGGAGGAGAGAGAGGAGAGAGGGAGGAGGAGAGGAGGAGAAAGGAGAGGAGGAGAGGAGGAGACGCCACGAGAAACCCAACCTCTCACCTCACACATGATCGATATGTGTGTCTGTGGTCACACGGCCATCATCACACCACAGGGAGGAGAGAAGAAAAGAGGAGAGAGAGGGAGAAGTGGGCGGGGGGAGAGAGAGAGAGGAGAGAGGGAGGAGAGAGGGGAGAGGTGAGAGGGAGGGAGGAGGAGGGGGGGGATGGAGAGAGGACTCAACTCTTACCTCAGACGCGAGGGAATGAAGGGAGGGAGGAGAGAGGCAAAGAGAGAGGAGAGAGGAGGAAAGAAACAGGAGGATGAGAGAGGGGGAGGGGAGGAGAGACGGAGAGGGGAGAGGGAGAAACGAACAGAAGGAAGGAAGGAGAGAGGAAGGAGAGAGAGGAGATGGAGGGAGGGAGAAAAGAGAAAGGTGGTAGAGCGAGAGGGAACAGACAGAAGGGGATGGAGGGAGGAGAGGGGGTGGGGAAAAAGAGAGCAGAGACAGAGAGGGAAGAAACAAGGGATTGAGAGAGGGACAGAGAGAAAAAATGGGAGAGAGGGAGGGAAAGAGGAGAGGAACAGAGAGAGAGAGAGTGATACAGAAAGAAGGAGAGACAGTGAGTGGGGTTAATAAACTAAGAGGACGATGGGAGAGAGAGAAAAGAGTCAGGAGTGAATCAATATAAAGAGAAAGAGAAAAAAAGGAGGGAGAGAAAAGGAGGGATGGACAGAGAGCGACAGAACGAGAGAGGAGAGGGCTGATCAATATCTAACCCACAAAGTCAAACATGAGCTGCAGTACGGAGGCCTGCTGAGGACACACGGTTTGTTCATCGTTTCTCTTCGGTCACAGTGATTCTCAGATGAAACGTCGTCTTTAAAGGTGAAGCTGGAGGAGGAGCCTCCACCTGCTGGTCGCCATGGAGACGTGAATGTTCCACCATATGACATTAAACTCATGCACAGGTGCTTTTACTGCCTTTAAAACTTAAAACTTTCTGACTGTGAAAAGTGTGACCCAGGTCTGTCTGCGTATTAATAAAAAAAAAATAATAATAATAAAAAAAATAAAATAAATAAAGAAATTAAGTAAACAAAAATAAATATATATACGGTTGACGCTAGATAATTAGATCCGTAGCGGCGGAAGTGAGAGCATATCTGGTTGCCATGCTAATGTGTTAGCTTCTGTTGCTATGAACAGGGTTAAAAAATGATATTTATAATTGTTTTATGTTTTATTTTATGATGGAAGCAGAGACAGGCAGGCGACATGTTTGTTTTTATCATTACTTTGGCTTTTTACCGTTACTCCTGCTAACTTCTGGTAACTTATGCTAATAAGATAAGATATTATTTAAGATATTTATTAGTCCAAAATCAAATATGTTCCCTGACCGGGAATCGAACCCGGGCCGCGGCGGTGAGAGCACCGAATCCTAACCACTAGACCACCAGGGAGTTACTGATAGTAACTCCTGCTAACTTCTGGTAACTTCTGCTAATAAGACAAGATTTGCCTTTATTAGTCCCACAGGGGAAATTCCAGCATTGCACCGCACAGTTAGAACAGAAGGAAAATCGTACATGCACAAAAAAAATAAAATAAAACAAGATAATAGATAAATAGCTAGAAATAATTTAAGAAATAGACTCAAGAATAAACTCTAATATACACACACATATATATATATCAAATATGTTCCCTGACCGGGAATCGAACCCGGGCCGCGGCAGTGAGAGCGCCGAATCCTAACCACTAGACCACCAGGGAGTTACTATTTGTTACTCCTGCTAACTTCTGGTAACTTATGCTAATCGTTACTCCTGCTACGTCCTGCTGACTTATGCTAACCGTTACTTCTGCTAACTTCTGCTAACGTTACTCCTACTGTCTTCTGCTAACCATTACTCCTGCTAACGTTACTTCTGCTAACTTCCACTAACCGTTACTCCTGCTAACGTTACTTCTGCTAACTTCTGCTAACCATTACTCGTGCTAACGTTACTTCAGCTAACTTCTGCTGACCGTTACTCCTGCTAATGTTACTTCTGCTAACCATTATTTCTGTTAACTTCTGCTAACTGCAACTTCTGGTAACTTCTGCTAACCTTTACTCCTGCTAACTTCTGCTAACTCGTCAACTATCTAAATAACAATCTACTTATTAACATTTTCCAAACCTTTCCACTTTCTTCACTTTGACAAAATACAGTTTCTAAACTAAACCAAAGCGTTACAGAGAGAGGGGACACAGTTTTTATATGTAAAATGAATTGGAGCCAGAGTTAATGGCGTCAGAAGCGCGTCCATGCTCACTTTCCATTAGCAGGTTAGCTACGTCCATTTATCTAAAGAGTCTCTGCTCCTGACCCAACACTTTCACACTGACCAAATACTCCAGCGTGACTCTGGCTCTTCACGGACTTCGCTCTGATTTATGACGGACGCTCGGCTCTTTGTAAATTTGAAATAACTCACGGCTTATGCAACACTCCTCCTCCTCGCACTTTTACTCCAAATTCACCCGAACTCGACTCTGTTAAACGATATTTGACCCGTGTCTCCTTTTACACAGTGAATGAATAATCATGTGCAAGAAACAGAGCGCAGAACTGTTTTTAGTAAACTGCAGAGGAGGAAGTGCAGCCAAAAACTGTCCTCAAGTAAAAGAAACAGTACTTTAAAGTAATATTACTCAAGTAGAAGTACAAAGTAAAAAAAACAATACTCAAAAAAAACATTTTCAAAAGCTATACATACAAAATTTAGGAAAAAAACAATATTATATTTCAAGGAGCGCTGCGAGAACTTTTCTCACAATATTGTCTATTACTTCAATCAAAAAACTCTTCTCACAGCTTTAAAGTACTATTACTTCAATCAAAATACTGTGTTTTCCAGACTATAAGTTGCTCTGGAGTTTAACTCACACCAGGCAGAAAATGCTAAATAATGAAGGTCGAAATGTAGTCTGCAAAATACAATTTTGCTAAAGACTCAAGTTACTCCAGTAAATGTAACTGAGTAAATGTACCTGAGTAAATGTACCTGAGTAAATGTACTTGAGTACATGTACCTGAGTAAATGTACCTGTTGAACTATATTCGGTGTTATACCCAGTTTCGTTGTTGCTCACTCGACTCTTCTCTCTAAATAAATAAAAACACTTCTGTTCATGTGACCCTCAGTGGAACAAGTAGAAAAAACACAACCTCCTGATGCTAAACTGTTAGCATGTTTACAGTTAGCATGTTCACAGTTAGCATGTCTACAGTTAGCATGTTCACAGTTACCATGTTCACAGTTACCATGTTCACAGTTAGCATGTTCACAGTTAGCATGTTTACAGTTAGCATCTTCGCAGTTAGCATGTTCACAGTTAGCATGTTTACAGTTAGCATGTTTACAGTTAGCATGTTCACAGTTAGCATGTTCACAGTTAGCATGATTACAGTTAGCATGATTACAGTTAGCATGTTTTTACACTTAGCATGTTCACAGTTAGCATGTTTACAGTTAGCATGTTTACAGTTAGCATGATTACAGTTAGCATGTTCACCGTTAGCATGGTCACAGTTAACATGTCTACATTTAGCATGTTTACAGTTAGCATGTTTACAGTTAGCATGTTCACAGTTAGAATGTTTTTACAGTTAGCATGTTCACAGTTAGAATGTTTTTACAGTTAGCATGTTTACAGTTAGCATGTTTACAGTTAACATGTTCACAGTTAGCATGTCTACATTTAGCATGTTCACAGTTAGCATGTTCACAGTTAGCATGTTCACAGTTAGCATGTTCACAGTTAGCATGTTGACATTACCTGTGTGTGTCGCTTTTATCCACAGTGTCAGACCTTTTCAGAGGCAGCAACGCAAATAAAAGTTTTCAATTAAACGCTTTATAATGTCGTGAATTATTAAGAAATATATTTTCAGTGGGGTCGTTGAGTCAGGGCTGTACGTTGATGCTTCAGTTCATTCTCTTTTAGTTTGTATAATCCATGTTTTCAAAAGCCGTGTCTTATATTCACATTTAAATAATCACGACTGAAAGGAACAAAGTCTGAGCTTCAATATTTATGTCTTTACTCGACTCTGAAAATTATATCGACTTAAGGATCAGACGAACACGAGGTTTGTGTCTTAACTAGGACTGAACCGGGACTGAACCGGGACTAAACCGGGACTAAACCGGGACTAAACCGGGAAGTAAACCAGGGACCAGGAAACCAGGAACTAAACCAGGGACTAAACCAGGACTAAACCAGGACTAAACCAGGACTAAACCAGGGACTAAACCAGAACTAAACCAGGACTAAACCGGGATTAAGCCGGGACTAAACCAGGAACTAAACTAGGACTAAACCTGGAACTAAACCAGGACTAAACCAGGTCTAAACCAGGACTAAACCAGGACTAAACCTGGAACTAAACCAGGAACTAAACCAGAATTAAACCAGGAACTAAAAACTAGGACTAAACCAGAACTAAAAAGGGAGGAACTAAACTACGAGGAAAAACAGGACTAAAAACCAGGACTAAACCAGGACTAAACCAGGAACTAAACTAGGACTAAACCAGGACTAAACCAGGACTAAACCAGGACTAAACCTGGAACTAAACCAGGTCTAAATGTGCTCTCCAGTTTGCAGTGGTCCAGTTTTTCCTCATTTGTCTTTTGCATCATCCTTGTTCTTTTCTCAACTTTCAGAGACCAGAGCGCACAACTAGCATTTAACAGTGCACTTCCTGATTCTCCTGATAAGGCTTCATAATTAGCTGCAGACAGTACAGCTGGAGAACTGCTTATACTTTATATTTGTCCTGGGGAAAGACGAGAAAAGAGCCGACAAAGTGTGAAACTGCAGAGACAAACAAAATGGCCGACGTGTCACAGATATGGGAGGTGGCTGCAGGTGATTGGCCTGGTGGGAAAAGAGTCGTCCAATCAGCAGCGAGGGCTCACACAGACAGGATTATATAAGGAAATGGGACAGAACTTAAGGCCTGGGACAGTAACATTTCTATATATTTTAAGGAAAAGGACACAGATGTAGTGATTGTTATAGTTCTGCTGCTGCTTTTTGAGTCACAATAAGTTACATCTTGTATTTCTATGACATTCTAAAAGTTCTGAGGCAGGATCAGGAGTGTGTGGAGTTTTCAAGGATGGCAACGGAACAATAATCTGTTTTCATATTTTAAAGAAAGTGTATCTCCTCCGCTCGTTTTTGTGAGCTGAAGGCTGACGAAGGAACTCAAACAATGGGTCAGCTCTCCAGAAAAAAGCCGAACACAGAACACACTTATCGAAGCTCTTCACTGACGCTTTTCTTTCGCTGAATATGGCAGATAATCGAACGATATCACAAACTGCAGCGAGACGTGGACGAGGGAGGTGTAACGCCACCACAGCGCTCGGATCCAGCCAAAAGAAGCTCGTCGAGGCTGGCGGTTATAGCGAGCAGTGTCATAGCAACCAAAGAGCCAATCAGGAGCGAGGATGTTGAAGGTAACGCCTTTTTTAACAATGCTGTCAGTCAAACCTGTTGCTAACGCTACAGGGAGCGACCTCGGGGAAAGAAGGACCTGATTTGTCTGTTATTAATGTTCATATCTTGATTTATGGACAAAATAGTGAAGATGGGCGACGGTTTTTCAATAGAAAGTGAATTGGAGCCAGAGTCGATGGAGCAGGAAGTGCGCCCATGATCACTTCCTGTTTGGAACATGGCGGCTAGCACGTTAGCTATGTCCAGTTATACAAACAGTCTACAATTGTGAGTTATTCTTCTACTAAATCTGAATTAAAGGCACATTATGGCACTTTTCTGGTGGAGATGTCGTCACTCGCCTGGGATGTTTCACAGTGTGGCTTTACATTGTTCTATCTCCATGGAAACAAGCAGGTGACTCCATAAAACCAGGTTACAACTGCTAACAATTTCACGCTTTTTCAAGTTGAATCATTTATTTTCAGCCATAAAAAAAACAATTTGCAAGATGGATTTAAAAAGTTACAGAATGGACCTTTAAAGTATATTTTAGGCTTATTTGAGCAAAAAAAACTGCATAAATACATATCGTTTTCATCATTAAGTGATCAATAATCACAAGTAAGAACCGTGCAGGGGGCGGGGATAGGGGGTAGGTGAAAACAGACATTTCCACAGCGCAAAGCCTAAAATACAGGATTAAAACATGATTGAAATATCATAAAAAGTCATAATTTTACATAATATTTCTGCCTTTACAACCACATAAAAACAACACAAATGCGATCTTTTCCTTTATTTCCAGTCCCATTATTTCGTTTCTTTTCCTCTTTTTCCGTGTGATTCTTTCTCTTCTCACATGTGCAGATATTCAACATTCAAATGCGTCTGGGAGGAAGTCCGTGGGCTGCGACCTAGAATTCAAATCAAGGCTCTATTATATCTGCTCAGATCAATACGGCTCCTTTAGCTTCCTCTGTTTGCGGTGACAGATCCTTGGCGCTCGCTGCTGTCGGTCTTTACATAAACACGGATTCTGCGGCGTGAGAACTGAAATGCATGCTGGGATATCAAAGTGTAGTATGTGGGAGTGACCCCGAGGCAGACGACATGTGTTTTCTGTGTGTTTCAGACGTGAGGCCAAAGCCAAGTGGAGCAACGACGTTTGTGCAGAGAGCAGACGTCCAGAAGGAGACTGTACATTCAGATTTTTAAATAAAATACATAAAATAAATAAAAATAAAAAATTAAATTAAGGTGGAAATTGATAAAAGTGCAGCTCTGACGATATTTTATTCATTTATTTAATTATTCGCACATGTGTCAAGTTCACCTAAAGCACTTTTCAGAAATTTGTTCTTATTTAAGCTCGAAAAGGAGTATAAGAAAAAAATGCTTCACAAAGACGAGTGGAGTCTCCCTGTCTCCCTGATTTCTGATGATTGACAGGTAGATTAACCAATCAGAGGACAGCATGGGCAGTCTGTGTCAAAACAAACATGGCGGCGTAAAGATAAAAAAGGACAAAGTCGGAGTGGCTCGTCCGGTAAGTAACTGAAGGATTCTACATACGCAATATTTAAGGTTAAGGTTAAAGTGCACAGGGAGAACATGCAAACTCCACATAGCCACACAGGGAGAACATACAAACTGTACACGGAAAGTGAGAACAAACTCACACACAGACACAGGCACAGGGAGAACATGCAAACTCCACACAGACACAGGAAGAACATGCAAACTCCACACACAGACATGGAGAGAACATGCAAACTCCACACACAGAGAACATGGACAGGGAGAACATGCAAAAACTCCACACAGACACAGAGAGAGAACACGCATGCAAAAACTCCACACAGACACAGAGAGAACATGCAAACTCCACACAGACACAGAGAGAACACGCAAACTCCACACAGACACAGAGAGAACATGCAAACTCCACACAGACACAGAGGGAGAACATGCAAACTCCACACACACAGACACAGACACAGAGAGAACACGCAGAGAGAAACTCCACACAGACACAGAGAGAACATGCAAACTCCACACAGACACAGAGAACAACAAACTCCACACAGACACAGAGAGAACACGCAAACTCCACACAGACACAGAGAGAACATGCAAACTCCACACATGACAACACAGACACACAGAGAACACGCAAACTCCACACAGACACAGGGGAGAACACGACACAAACTCCACACAGACACAGGGAGAACATGCAAACTCCACACAGACACAGAGAGAACAAACTCCACACAGACACAGGAGAGAGACACAGAGAGAAACATGCAGAGAGAACATGCAAACTCCACACAGACACAGGGAGAACATGCAAAAACTCCACACAGACACAGAGAGAACACGCAAACTCCACACAAGACACAGACACAGGGAGAACATGCAAACTCCACACAGAAAGGCCGTTCATTCACCGCTGGATTTGTAGATAAAGTGCATCATTAATGAAAATCTGAATTCGTTCTTTTATTTTATTTCTTGATGTAATATTTCCACCGTCATTATGTGAAAAGTGTCTCTCTGTGTCGAGATATTTCAAAATGTCGAGACACATCAAAAAACGATTATTTTAATTCATCGTCACAGCTGTGAAACTGCTGCTGTGTTTCAGACGAAATCACAACATTCTGTCCAGTCAGAATGTTTAAGAAAATGGTTAAAGTCTTTACAGCGACGAGAGTCTGGACAAACGTGAAACTCCCCTTTTTTAAATGGGTGTGATTGACAGGTGGATTAGCCAATCAGGGAGGAGCATGGTCCATCCATACTGGAAAAAATAAAGGAAAAAAACATCACAGGAGAATCAATGAGCAACGCCTAAACTTTGTCAATCTGAGGTGAGATCCATGTGATTTTAGACGACCAATGAGCAACTTCGCTTCACGTGTCACTGAAAAAAAAAACCAAATCTGATTGGACGATCACGTTTGAGACACAACAGACCAACAGACGTGGGACCAGATGAAACGCCAAGTGAGTTTAGGCCCTAATCGATCAATGAAAGAGATGATCAGCTTCGACTTTTGTGAATGATCCTTTTACAGATTTTCAAGTGCAGCGGAATCATCTTATTCTACAATCTGAAAACCACCAAAACGTGTTTATTCTAAAAGTCAGCGTTGCCTCCAGGTCGCGTGACGGGGCTGAACTCCTCGGTCGTCAGCCTCGTGTCGCTCCAGAGGTGATGAAGGCTCTGGTCCGCTGCTTTTACTGCTCCGTCTCTCCATGTTATCGTCACAAACCTAACACCTACACGACTGTCACTCCAAACACATTATGAGTCCAATCCTGCTAAGTGCCGCTGACAGCAACAAAAAGAAAGAAATAAATCAAAAGAAGCTGACCACAAGCACTTTGTCTGTCACGAGGCAAAGAGGCTTCAAAACTCCAGAGACGAGAGTTCACACTGTCAGCCTCAGCGTTCATCTCTTAAACGAGCTGGGACAAATCAGACTGTACGTAAATGGACATAGCTAACCTGTTAGCCGACGCGTTCCAAACAGGAAGTGAGCCTGGGTCCATCGACTCTGGTCCCAATTCACTTTCAACTGAAAAACTGTCACCTCCTCTCTCTGTAACTGGTCTTAAATGTTTGTTTTTTATTTCGCTCTTTCCAGGTTGACACATCTGCGGCCTGGATCTCACTGTGGTTCTCCTCGAGGTTTCTCTTTTTCCCACTGGGTTCTTTTGAGTTTTTCTTTGCAGAGAAGGAGGGTCTAAGGACAGGGGGCGCTCTAGGACAGTATTTGCTTGTTTTTGCTCATCTGTTTCTGTTTCATTGTTGATTTTCGAACTTTCTGTTGGTTAAGTCAATTCTCATGTTCAGCCCAAAGAGACGACAGCTGTTTTTGGGCTTTACAAAAATAAACTGAATTGACGTTGCTCTCGGTAGCGTTAGCAACAGGTTTGATTGGCAGCATTAAGCGAAGGGACATAACCTTCAACAGCCTTGCTTCTGATTGGCTCTTTGGTTGCTACGATAGTTGTAGTCGGATTTCCAAATATGGGACTGTAATCGCCGGATAGCAACTTTAGCGGTTTACGGAGGAAACAGAGCAGAGCTGAGACAGTTGTCTAGTGCAGACCCCAAGTGTATTTATTCAACACCAAAAAAATATTTACCAAAAACAAGAAAAAATGTTAAAAGAATCAGCGTTTCAGCACAGCCTATACATACAGCACCTTCCTCGAGCAGACTGAGGCTTGCGTCTTTTATAGGACACCTCTTTAATTGGTAGGGCCCACTCTACAGTACAGGTAAGTACACAAACATCCCAATAATACTATTAAAATTTAGCTCTACAAAACAGTGTCAATATTTATCCAATAATATTAGCTGTTTAAAAATAGAAATCTATATTCAATGAATTTATTACTTAAACAGTGAACACAACTTTAGGTAACAACAGCTGAAATATAAGACACCCCTCCTTTCCCTGACCCAGTTGTCTGTCCCGGGACCTTCATAAGGTGCTTCGGCTCCCCGGGGACTCATTTGGCCCGGATAAGAGGAAGAACATGGATGGATGGATGGATGGATGGATGGAGCCGCTCGAGCCTCATGAGCTTCATGTGACTGGAGCTGAACGCTGTGGGTGACGTCTCATTCTCTTCTTTATCCATCTGTGAAAAGTCAAATGTGCCTCGTCCTTCTGCAGATGTATCATAAAAGCAGCTTTTAGAGTCAAAATGAGGCTGCGATGTCCCGTCTGTAAACATTTATATCATCCATTTTTATCTTCTGCGAACCAGGAAGGGTGCAGTTAGCAGGCTAGTTGTTGTTAACCATCACCAACACAACCCCACTCTGCCCTTTTGAACGTGGTTAAATTGAGCTTGTAAACTCATCATGGTGAAAAATTATTAATATGAGGAATAGGTTTGGAATGAGATGTGTTTTTCCTGTTTTTAGGGGGTAAATGTTCCGTATAGTGTCTTTAAGTGATTCCACAGCAGAACATAGACGTGTGCACTAAACATCACTTCCAGACTCGCTCCCAGTGTCGTACAGCTCGATTCTTCTCATTCTCAGACGTGTTTTATTTGACCAGATTGCAACTGCGGCATATGGTAAATGTCCATAATGTTTGGAAAAGAAAAGTTTGGAAAGTACACAAAAGATTTACGTGCACCATTTGGGTTCTTATTTCTGCTGTGACAGTCCTCCGCAGCCGTATGTTTCAATATTTATGGGACTAAGTACTTGAGTAAATTATCTTGCAACTAACTAAATCAAATATGCCAAATAATAGCAATAAAGTTATACAAACAAACACACTGAAGGCAGACGCAGTGGCGCTGGGAGTTTAAGCTGCCCTCCAACCAAAAAGTCTATGGTTCAAGTCCCAACAAGTCCCTTGAGCAACGCAGTTCACAACAATGTAAACCAATCTGACACGCATTAGCTTATTTTTTATTAGCAAAAAAGTTTAAATCTGTCGACTGGACCAATCGTTTCTCTGCTCGTCCAAGACACGTCTTCAGTTCTGGTCAGATTCCTGCTGGACAGATTCGACTCTTAACGACCCTGATATTGTTCTCGTGTTCTGGGTCTGAGGGTGGAGGTACAGATGGAGGACAGGTGACGTCTCAGGCTCCATTTTTGTTCAAGGAAGGTTTGTCTATCCTAACTAAAATATCTTCTTTAACTCTCCTCTCAAACCATTTCTTTTCTCTGGCTCAGATCTGAACTTCTCTCTCTTCAGAGGAGGTTTGAGATGGAGATGAACATCCGACTGTGGTCCTGAGCTGCTCTTGTGACTGGCTGTTGAAGGTAACGCCCCGTCCCGCCCACACCGCTGGTTTAGCAGGGAGCGAGCGCTTAGCAACACTGTCAATCAAACCTGTTGCTAATGCTAAGTGTCTGATGTGTCTGTTATTAATGTTCATATGTTGATTTACAGACACAGACGTGAAATAAAAACCCCAGGATCATGTAGAGGGTTAATACGAACATTTAAGACCAACATGAGTCTGACAGCAGCAGTTGTGGAAGTGCGTCCATGATCACTTCCTGTTTGGAGCGCGGCGGCGGCTAGCGTGTTAGCTATGTCCATTTATAATAACACTCTATGATTTTGAGTCTGTTTTATGTGTCACTGTGCCCCACTCCACAGAGCTGACTGGGCAGTTTATCTGTGCAGATTAGTGTCGGTTCATATTTTTGTGTTAAAAATGCCCTAACGCTCCATCTAAACCCGATCCTGGATAAACGGTGTATCTGTCCCTGAGCATCAGTGTCCTCCTCTCCACAGAGGTGACTGGGCTCTTTATCAGCCTCTGTTAAACAAACAGATTAGTCCAACACTACAAACTTTTACTGCGACTGTTCGGCTGTAAATCTGCCTCTCGCAGCGGAGCAAAGACACTTAGAAAGTACAAAGACGACAAGAACAGATGAGAGAGAGAGAGAAGGAGGGAGGGAGGAGGAGAGAGAGAGAGAGAGAGAGACGACAAGAGACGAGAGAGAGAACGGGGAGGGGGAGGAGAAGAGAGAGAGACGACAAGAAGAGATGAGAACGGAGAGGAGGGAGGGGGAGGAGAGAGAGAGACGACAAGAACAGATAAGACGGAGAGAGGAGGGAGGGGAGGGAGAGAGAGGAGAGAGAGATGAGAACGGAGAGAAGGAGGGAGGGAGAGGAGGAGAGAGAGGACGACAGGGAGGGAGGGAGGGAGGGGAGGAGAGAGACGACAAGAACAGATGAGAACGGAGAGAAGGAGGGAGAGGAGGAGAGAGAGAGAGAAGAGACAGACGAGAAGAGCAGATGAGGAGAGAGAGAGAGGAGAGAGAGAGGAGAGAGGAGGAGAGAGAGAGAGAGACGACAAGAACGAGATGAGAACGGAGAGGAGGGAGGGAGGAGAGGAGGAGAGAGAGACGACAAGAACAGATGAGAACGGAGAGAAGGAGGGAGAGGAGGAGAGAGAGACGACAAGAACAGATGAGAGAGAAGGAGCGAGGGAGAGGAGAGAGGAGAGAGAGATGACAAGAACAGATAAGAGAGAGAAGGAGGGAGGGAGAGGAGGAGAGAGAGAGAGACGACAAGAACAGATAAGAGAGAGAAGGAGGGAGGGAGAGGAGGAGAGAGAGACGACAAGAACAGATGAGAGAGAGAGAGAGAGAGAGAGGAGAGGAGAGGAGAGAGACGACAAGAACAGATGAGAGAGAGAAGGAGCGAGGGAGAGGAAGAGAGAGAGACGACAAGAACAGATGAGAGAGAGAAAGAGGGAGGAAGAGGAGGAGAGAGACGACAAGAACAGATGAGAGAGAGAAGGAGGGAGGGAGAGGAGGAGAGAGAGACGACAAGAACAGATGAGAGAGAGAAGGAGGGAGGGAGAGGAGGAGAGAGAGACAACAAGAACAGATGAGAGAGAGAAGGAGGGAGAGGAGGAGAGAGAGACGACAAGAACAGATAAGAGAGAGAAGGAGGGAGGGAGAGGAGGAGAGAGAGACGACAAGAACAGATGAGAGAGAGAAGGAGGGAGGGAGAGGAGGAGAGAGACGACAAGAACAGATGGGAGAGAAGGAGGGAGGGAGGAGAGAGAGACGACAAGAGCAGATGAGAACGAGAAGGAGGGAGGGAGAGGAGGAGAGAGGAGAGAAAGACCACAAGACCAGATAAGAACGGAGAGAAAGAGGGAGGGAGAGGAGGAGAGAGAGAGAGAGACGACAGAACCAGATAAGAATGGAGAGAAAGAGGGAAGGAGAGGAGGAAAGAGGAGAGAAAGACCACAAGACAGATAAGAATGGAAAGAAAGCGGGAGAAAAAAGAGGAGAGAGAGGGAGGGAAAAAAACAGATCAGACTGGTAAAACAGGGAGGGAGGGAGGGAAAGACTGAGAGAGGGAGGGAAAGAGGGAGGGGAGAGTCAAAGGAGAGAAACAGATAAGACTGGGAAAAGAGAGGGAGAGGAAGGATGAGAGCGAGGGAGGGAGGGAAGGAGGGAGGAGAGGAGAGCGAGAGAGAGAACCAGAAAAGACCGGTGAGAAAGAGAGGGAGGGAGAGGGAGGGAGGGAGGGAGAACAAGGTAAGGCTGGAAAGAGGGAGAGACAAAGGTGAGAACAGGATAAGACGGTGATAGAGAGAAGAAAGAGAGAGAAGAGAGAGAGAGAAGAGAGATAACCAGATAAGACTTGTGAGAGGGAGAGAGAGAGAACAAGATAAAACTGGTGATAGAGAGAGAAGAGATAACCAGACAAGACCCGTGAGAGAGGGAGAGAAAGGAGGAGAGAGGAAGGGAGAGAGGGAGAGACCGGTGACAGAGGAAGAGAGAGAGAGAACAAGGACAGATGGAAGGAGAGGAGAGAACAAGATAAGAATGGTGATAGAGAGAAGAAAGAACCAGATAAGACTGTGCAAGAGAGAGGAGCAGAAAGAGAGAGAGGCAGAGAAAGAGAGAGGGATGGAGGGAAAAGAGGATCAGAGGAAGAAGGGCTGGGTGGAAGAGATACTGAATTTGTCTTAACGAAAAAGTAAAATTTGAAAAGTACCGGCTCCTCTCCAGAAGCAGCGTTCAGTTTGTTCATCTCTGTTTGTTCTGCTCACTAGCGCCTCACAGTGGTCACGTGATGTCACTGCTGGTTTAAACAGGTTTTGGCTCCGTTTTCCTATTGACGGAGGCAGGACGACAGCGCCACCTGCAGTCTGACAGTATCCCAGGTGTGTGAGAGTAAAAAGGCCCCTCGTCCCGGTTTATAGTCCTGTAAAAATGTAAATGGGCTCGATTTGAGCCACACTGGGCCAGTTACACTCCAGTCAGGTCAGTTTCACTCTTCACTTTAGTTATTTGTTTCCTTCTGAGGTGAATAAATTCTAAAATCTCAGTGAATTTACTTTTTTGTGATTATCAAAACCACAGTTTAAATTCTCACTTTGTCATATTTGTATCATCATTTTGTTTTTGAAAGATTAAAGCCATTTGCAATAAAAAGTAAAAAATAATTAAACAGTTCATTTGCATTTAATATTAATGGTTCAAACACATTTTCACCAAATCAGGCCCAAAAAGTTTGGACGTCTCTGGTGTAGGAGGTCACTCAGATAACTTAAGTTTAAGGATTTAAACGTAAAATCTCTTAAAATCTTTGTAAAACTTAAATTGTCGTGAAGAAAACCCTGGACCTGCGCGACGTTCTCGTCCAGCGTTTGGACGAGTCGTGTTCGGGAAATTGCTGCAGTCGTAGTTAAGTTAATGAACCTTTTTGTGAAATCAGAGAGACAAACAGAACACTGCTGACAGACAAGGAAGTGAAGTGTCTTGCCCAAGGACACAGCAGCAATACAAGTAGTAAAGTGAACCCCCGACCTTCATAATGATGAGTTGTCGTCTCCTCTTGTTTATTTCCTTCACATTCAAAAGACATTACTTCTTATAGCTGCTTATAGCCTAACTATATTTTCTCCATGTGGTCAGTCCAAGGTTGTCGGTGCTATTATCCGTCTCATTTGTGAATCTGCCTTTAGCAGGACGTACTGTAAATGAATGATGACTCCATTTACCCGTATCTCTGCTTCTCTCTTCCCTCTGGCTCTCCTCCCTCCCTCCCTGTGTCTAATTCTTCCAGAGTTGTGGCTGCCGCTGTTGAAAAGGTCAATGTTGCTAAGCTAACGGCTAACGGCGAGCTAGCCCAGGATGTCTCCACGGGTTTATGTGCGTGGTCAGCTCCCCGCGTGGCCTGGGTTGGACCTGGGGGAAGGGCGGCTGTCAGGTTAATAGCACCAAGGAAAGAATTTTGGTGCTAACTGCTATCAGTGCTTAGCAAACAAACTATACAAAGACTTAAATACAGCAAACACTATATATATTTAATGTTTTTATTATACACAGTGGTCCCTGGTTTATCTCGGGGGTCACGTTCTAAAAATAACCCAGTATCAGCTTTATTTTTACATTATTCTCTCTGTTTCTTGTCTGTAAAAACCCTCTCACCACACACTTTATACACTTTTCTCACACATTTTCTCTCACATTTCTCTCTTGTTTAAACTCAAAGTTCAAACCTTCGTCGGTGCCTTTGTCGGTGCAGAACGTTTCATCGACATTGTGGGTTTTGTCGGGGAGAAAACTTGCAAAACATACAGCACTTCAGAGTCACACTGATCCAACATTTTATGTAAATTTGTCTGACACATTCTGTACTGGTGTACAGTCCCTCAGCCAATCAGGACGCAGACACGGATGGTCTACAGTCCCTCAGCCAATCAGGATGGAACACATGGTCTACAGTCTCTCCCTCAGGAGCAGAAACAAGGACGCAGCCAACACAATGGTCTACAGTCTACTGTCCCTCAGCCAATCAGGACACAGAACACAATGGTCTACAGTCCCTCAGCCAATCAGGACGCAGCATGGAACACAATGGTCTACAGTCCCTCAGCCAATCAGGACGCAGAACACAATGGTCTACAGTCCCTCAGCCCCCTTTATTTTGCATTTTTACCATCACATCAAAACTTCCTTTATTCCTTTATTACAGAATAAAACTTAGTCGATGTAAAAAGACGACAAAATCTTTCAGAGGAAATAAAAGCAGATGTTGGTGTTTTTATTTTCTAAACCTGCAGGTGTGTTTATCATGTGTTGGTGCAGATTATTTTATGTTCAAAATAGAAAATATACTATTTATGGCTTCTAATAAAATATAAAATAGAGTTGTTGGTTCCCAAATCATGTGTTGTGTGCTGGTTTGCAATGGTTCAATTTGTCCACTAGAGGTCAGTGTTTCTCCTCAGACACGTCGAAACATTTGAGACGATGTTGAGACTGAGGCGTCAGTGCTTCACGAGGCTCCATTCGACCATCACTAGGTTCAGTTTTAATCTCAGTCATTTCAATGGAGAATTTGTGAAAAGTTTTACCACTAAAATATGATGTAAAGTCGTTTGGTTTGTGTAAAATGTTCATGTGATTCTCTGGAGGCTTTAAAACTGTTCTAAAGTCTGTATGAAACTGATTTGCTGTGAAAATCTGCAGCTTCTTGCTAAATAATCCAACCCGAATGACGATTTAAAAAGGTGAGTAACGCTGGAGTCCGGTCTGCGCTCGTCTTTCGTTTTTTAAATCGTGTTAGTCAATAGTCGACCCCGCTCCCCTCTGTCCGGCGCTGAGGAGGAGGAGACATTAGCCCCTCGTTGAGCACATTACTATCACCTCCAGCAGATTCATGAGTGTGAAGTGCAGCCCCAGACCCGGCCGTATTAGCATAATGTGAGGCTTGTGCTGACTGTAGTGAACGTGCAGCAGTCGCCTCCGTCCTGACGCTGCAGAACACTCAGCGCCGACGAGGTGAAGAGTCCTCATTTACGTTTAATCAATATTTTGATTTAAAAATAAAATTGCATCCATCCATTGTCGTTTCCCATTGGAGAGTGACGGGATTCATACGACGGATTGTGATCGTTTTACAAATCGATGTTTAGTGCAGGAAAACGCAATTGTCTCGAGTAAAATAAACAAAAACAAAACAACAGAACAGTACTGTCTCTGTGTGGCTGTTTAGTTGTTATTTCTGTAGCCACAGCTGCCCTGGGGTGGACTGAGACTGACAGTCTGTGCCTTCGGCCTGGGGTCCAGACTGTTTCTCTCTGTTTGTCGATTGATTCATTCAGGATTATTCAAACATGTGTGAGTAATCCTGAATAGTCCTTCATGTCTGTTTTCACCTACCCCCTATCCCCGCCCACTTTCCTGGAGTCACTCCCAAATATTGAAAACATTCTGACTCAGGATCAAATAGGCTGAGTTAAAAGATGTCACCTAGCCTATGTTTACCTGTTGTCACCTAGCCTAGCCTATTTTTTACCTATTTTTACCCATTGACACCTAGCCTAGCATATTTTTTACCTGTCGTCACCTAGCCTAACCTTTTTTTCAACTATTGTCACCTAGCCTAGCTACCGTCACTTAGACTAGCCTATTTTTTACTTTTCGTCACCTAGCCTAGCCTATTTTTACCTGTTGTCACCTAGCCTAACCATTTTATTTTACCTGTTGTCACCTAGCCTAGCCTATGTTTCAACTATTGCCACCTAGCCTAGCCTATTTTTTTTTAGCTATCGTCACTTAGACTTGCCTATTTTTTATGTATTGTCACCTAGCCTAGCCTTTTTTTTTTTTTTAATGTTGTCACCTAGCCTAGCCCATTGTTCAACTATTGTCACCTAGTTTAGCATATTTTTTTTATGTATTGTCACCTAGCTTAGCATATTTTTTTAACCTATTATCACTTAGCCTAATCTATTTTTTTCACATATTGTCACCTAGCCTAAACAATTTTATCTATTTTTTTTTTTTTTTTTTACCTATTCTCACCTAGCCTAGCCTATTTTTACGTAGTATCCGTATTGTCACCTAGCCTAGCCTATATTTACCTAGCCTAGCATATTTTTACCTATTCTCGCCTAGCCTATTTTTACGTATTGTCAACTAGCCTAGCTTATTTTTCAGTTATTGTCACCTAGCTAAGCATATTATTTTTTACCTGTTATGTAAAATATGTCACAGTTAAAGTTTAAAAGAAAATCATTCATGAGAAAATCCACATTAGCTCCTGTTCTCCCCTCTGCTCCGTCCCGAGTATCGGCCTCGTACATTTACATTCACATTTACACTTATCTCAGGCTGAATTTGAGTTATCAGACACATTCCTCCAGAGACCAGCTCCTTATCAGACACTTCCAGCCCCACGATGCAGCGAACACAAAGTAAACCTGCTTTAGCAAAATGGAAAAGTGTTTTTTTTCTCTCCAGCGAACATCATAACAGTGATAAACAGTCCCGGGGTTTGGACCGTCACATGTACAAACGCAAAACCCGGTGGACTGGGCTCGGTTGGAGTTTAAAGTTGGAATTGACAAAATTGGAGAAATGCACTGGACAAACAGACGAGGAAAACAGAAACATGAAACTTCAATCTGTTCTGTAGTTCTGGGGTCAGTTTTCTAAAACCTTCAAATCAGACGAGAAATCTAGAGGTAATAATGAACTTTAACATCCACATCAAATCAAACATCTGCAGCTTTTTACATCTAAAAACACATCAAAAATCAAAGGTAAACTGTCCAAACCAGACTCAGAGAGACTTATCCTGCATCTGTCTCCAGGAGGTTAGACGACTGTAACGTCTCACTGGCCTCTGCAAACGAGACAGAACAGAACATCCAGAACACTGCTGCGAGAGTCTGACTAGAACCAGGAAGTACTTCACACATGTGTCTGTGTCAGGTGAAGTACTTCACACATGTGTCTGTGTCAGGTGAAGTACTTCACACATGTGTCTGTGTCAGGTGAAGTACTTCACACATGTGTCTGTGTCAGGTGAAGTACTTAAACACATGTGTCTGTGTCAGGTGAAGTACTTCACACATGTGTCTGTGTCAGGTGAAGTACTTCACACATGTGTCTGTGTCAGGTGAAGTACTTCACACATGTGTCTGTGTCAGGTGAAGTACTTCACACATGTGTCTGTGTCAGGTGAAGTACTTCACACACGTGTCCTGTGTCAGGTGAAGTACTTCACACATGTGTCTGTGTCAGGTGAAGTACTTCACACATGTGTCTGTGTCAGATCTCTGCACTGGCTCCTGTGGCTAACTAAACCAGGACTAAACCAGGACTAAACCGGGACTAAGCCAGGACTAAGCCAGGATTAAACCAGGACTAAACCGGGACTAAACCAGGTCTAAACCTGGACTAAACCAGGACTAAACCGGGACTAAACCAGGACTAAACCGGGACTAAACCAGGTCTAAACCTGGACTAAACCAGGACTAAACCGGGACTAAACCAGGACTAAACCGGGACTAAACCAGGACTAAACCGGGACTAAACCAGGTCTAAACCAGGTGAATCATAGTTTGTGTTTTGTTTAAATCTGTCACTTCCTGAAGATGTGACACAGACTCGACTTTGACGATGTTTAAATCCAGACTCTGGTTCTGTTTATCTACTTGTGACTGAAAGAGTTTTATTCTGCACTTTTCTCCTTTAATGTTGTTTTTATGATGATTATTTGTGATTATTTATGTTTTAATGTCTCTTTTATTCTGTAAAACACTTTTTTTTATCTTGTACATGAATCGTGCTTTACAAATAAACTTACCTCGTCTTGGAGTTAAAATGACCGAGCTGTAAAAATCACGACTTACACACATCTGTATATGTTTTATGTGGTGATACTTTGCAGCCGATGTCATCAACATTCCCTGGGGGTGTGCTGCTAACTGGAGGCACTGCTCTGTCTCAATCTCACTCAAGTTAGACGACAGGTGTGCTGATTTTGTGCTGATTTTGTGCTGATTTTGTGCCGTTTTTGTGCCGTTTTTTGTCCCACTGAGTTCACAAATCTATTTTTTCTTGCGTTTTCAGACTATAATCTTATATTTTTTTGTCTGTGTTTGCTAATCTGCGCATTGTGTCTCCATGGCAACTGCTGAACAATCCGCCGTACACATAAACGTAGAACTGCCCAGCGTGATGTCACTGCAAAATTTGATCAGAGCTGACTTTTCTTGACAGGTGGCAGTTGGTTCCACCGTAGACAAACATGTAGAACCCCCCAGAGTGATGTTGATGTAAACTCTTCTTCTTTTTCTTTTTCTTCTTCTTCTTATCATTTTTAATTGTGTTGTCATTATTATTATTTTTATTGTCATTATTATTATTATTGTCATTATTATTATTTTTTATTATCATTATTATTATTTTTTTATTGTCATTATTATTATTTTTATTGTCATTATTATTATTATTATTTTTATTGTCATTATTATTATTTTTTTATTGTCATTATTATTATTTTTTTATTGTCATTATTATTATTATTATTATTATTATTATTATTATTATTATTATTATTTATTATTATTATTATTATTATTATCATTATTATTATTATTATTGCCAATGCCGACTGTAGGACAAATTTACCAGAAAAGATCCAAACATAATTTAGTGCCAGAGTTCCACGTTCTTGTGTCATTGAGCAAGACACTCACCTTTGCCTGTGTCGGTGATGTTACTGGTTCATGGAGCGACTGTTGCACTTTTATTTTGTAAGATTTAAAAAAAATATTTCAACATAAATTCTCTTGCACAGCCTCTCACATCTGAATACACAAATTTGTCCGACTCGTTTAGAGAGTTTGGAAATATCCAGTTGGCCCCAGGTCCAGGGAGGTTCCTTCAAACAAACTCTTTTGGACGTTGTGTTCACCTCCATGTTTCTGTTTCTTTTCTTTTATCGCGTCTTGTTTCTGAGTATTTCCAAACTCAAAAGAAACCGTGGTTCTGATCCAGGCCCCGGGAGGATTGCACCAGCGTAAAAGTCCAAACGCCGAGGTTCCACTCCTCACACTCACTTCTCTCAGAGCAGTTTCTGAAGTTATGCGCAGTTAAACTTTACAAGGGCAAAGTCGAGTTTTGATGTGTAAGGTCGAGATTTATATTGTCACGAGAACTGAAAAATATAAAAGATTAGAAAGAAAAGTGAAATATTTTTGTTTAAAGTCGAGATGCAAAATTACTTGTAGAATCATTGAGGTTGTTTTTGTAACATAGACCGTTTGTATAAATGGACATTGCTAACGAGCTAGCCGCCGCTCTGGCTCCAATTCACTTTCTATGTAAAAACTCTGTCTCTCTCTGTCCCTGCTGCTGTCAGACTCGTTTTGGTCTTAAATGTTCGTATTTAACCCTCGACATGATCCTGGGGTTCATTTTTTTTTTGAGTTCATTTTCTTAATTGTCTTTTTTTTATTTATTTATTTATTTATTTTTTTTTTTTTTAATGAATTTATTTATTTATTTTCATTTTATTTTGCTATGTTGAGTATTTTTTTTTTTATTATTTATTTATTTTTATCTTGTTATTTTGAGATTTTTTTTTGTTTTTGTTATTTATTTATTTATTGTTATTTTTAGTTTATTTTTTATCTTTTTTAAACTGTGTCTCTCTCTGTCCCTGCTGCTGTCAGACTCATGTTGGTCTTAAATGTTCGTATTAACCCTCTACATAATCCTGGGGTTTTTATTTCACGTCTGTGTCTGTAAATCAACATATGAACATTAATAACAGACACATCAGGTCCTTCTTCCCTGACCCCGACGTTGCTAAGGGCCCGCTCCCTGCTAAACCAGCAGTGGTGGGGGGGGGGGGGGCGTTACCTTCAACAGCCTCGCTCCTGATTGGCTCTTTGGTTGCTATGACACTCGTGGACAGAATTCCTAATTGGCAGTTTAGCTCCAGATTAGCCGCTGTAGCTGCTCCAGCCTCGATGAGCTTCATATGGAGCTGAAGCTGTTACTCAGGCACTTTACAGTCTGTGGTTCACACTCGGACAATCAACACATAAAAAATGGGACTAAACCAGGACTAAACCGGGACTAAACCAGGACTAAACCGGGACTGAACCGGGACTAAACCAGGACTAAACCAGGACTAAACCAGGACTAAAACCAAACGAAGTCTGCTGTTAGGACTCAAAGTGGTCCTAAACCATGAACAAACCAGATTATAAAAATAATAATAAAATTAAAGGAGACTCTGGACGTTTGAGGCAGGAGACTCTAGATGTTTGAGGCAGGAGACTCTAGATGTTTGAGGTAGGAGACTCTAGATGTTTGAGGTAGGAGACTCTAGATGTTTGAGGTAGGAGACTCTAGATGTTTGAGGTAGGAGACTCTAGATGTTTGAGGTAGGAGACTCTAGATGTTTGAGGTAGGAGACTCTAGATGTTTGAGGTAGGAGACTCTAGATGTTTGAGGTAGGAGACTCTGGACGTTTGAGGCAGGAGACTACTTTTCTGAGGCAGGAGACTCTAGATGTTTCGTCTGAAGCAGCTGAAGTTCATTCACCATCAGGACCTGGACCCAGTGACTTGAAGACTCAACACTTCACGTCAGTATCAGCCATTAAAGTCTGACTATTCCTCCACACAAGAAGTTTAAATAGGAGCTAAGGAGGACAGTCTGGAGACAAGCTCACGGAGATAAAACGAGAAGAAGAGCAACACTCAAGTGACGAGTGAATCTGTCCAAAAAGAAGGACACGTTCTGTAATAGTCGGATGAACTGGAGGTGTCCTTGTTCAGACTCTGCAGCGAAGGTAAAATTCAACAATAAACATGATTCTGTTCAGCGCAGACGACACGAAGAAATGTATTTTAAATCTGAACTCTCGGGTTTATGTCTGTGAAGCTTTGCACCAAAGTTTTTTCAAGGTATTTCAAAAGTAAAAGTGACCAAGCTCCAAACTCGCAGTAATGTTGAGCTCTGAGATTTGGATTTTGTTGTTTAGTTGTTGTGTTTAGAGTTTAATCTTATGTTCTGCAGCAGAGAAACATTAGTACATAAATGAGTTTTATTGGGTAAATGTTTTTCAAAGTAGAGAAAGTGAAAATGGAAGAACAAACTGAACAGAGTAAAAAACATTTTTCAGGATAAAAACGTTTATTTTAAAGTTTGATTCATAAATAATCACCGTAAATGTAAAAGTCACATTCTGCGACTCTTTAAACATTAAAACATTTTCTTAAACTCGGTGTTTTCTTGTTTTTCGTGAGACGTTCCTCTGGGATTCGCTCGTGGTGGATGTAACTTTTTGACTTTATTCCAAATTTAAACTGTTTTTTTATTTGTTGTTGTCGTCAAAAGAAGTGACAGAGCAGCAGAGACGAGCCTCTGGGCTGTTTCTATCCCTCATCTCTCTCTCCTCTTCTCTCTCTTTTCACTCTCCCTTCCTCTCTCCTCTCTCTCTCCTCGTCTCTCTCTCTTTTCTCTTTTGTCTCTCTCTCTTTTCTTTCTCTTTCTTCTCTCTCATCTATATTATCTGTCTTCTCTCTCTCCCTCTTCCCCCCTCTCTTTCTCTTTTCTCTCCTTCTCTCTTTCTCTTACCCTGTCTCTTTTACTGTTTTTTCTCTCCCCATCTCTCTTTCTCTCTTCCCTCTCACTCCTCTCTTTCTCCTGTCTTCTCTCTCTCCCTCTTTCTCTTACCCTCTCTCTTTTTCTGTTCTTTCTTTCCCTGTCTCTCTTTCTCTCTTGCCTCTCTTTCTTCTTTCTCTTTTCTCTTTCTCTCTTTCCTTCTCCCCTCTCTTTTTCTCTTCTCCCCCTTTCTCATTCTCACTCTCTCTTCTTTTCTCTCTCTCTCTCTTTCCTTCTCCCCTCTCTTTTTCTCTTCTCTCCCTTTCTCATTCTCTCTCTTCTCTTCTCTCTCTCTCTCTTTCCTTCTCCCCTGTCTTTTTCTCCCCTCTCTTTTTCACATTCACTCTCTCTTCTTTTCTCTCTCTCTCTCTTTCCTCCTCCCCTCTCTTTTTCTCATTCTCTCTCTCTTCTTTTCTCTCTCTTTCTCTTTCCTTCTCCCCTCTCTTTTTCTTTTCTCTCTCTCTCTTTTTCTCTCTCTCCTCTCTTTTCTCTTTCTCTTCTCTCTCTTCTCTTTTCTCTTCTCTTCTCTTCTCTCTCTTCTTTTCTCTCTCTTCTTTTCTCTCTCTCTGTCTCTTTCCTTCTCCCCTCTCTTTTTCTCTTCTCTCTCTTCTTTCTCTCTCTCATTCTCTCCTTCTTAAACCCTCGACTTTCACATTAAACTTTGTCTTTTACTTTTGGAGGGAAACATTTTGCCTGACGACATCGTGGTGAAATCGTTGGATGTTTTATTTAGTTTTATTTTAAATATCGTTCTTCGTATAAAACTCTCAGATCTGCTCGAGTTTCACCAGATACACCTCAGTCCAGGGACGAAAGTTAAAGCTGAAATAACGATAATGATGAACTGAAGAGTTATTTTTTCTGCTTGTTTTGAGAATCGACGTATTTAACTGTTGCCTTTATCAAACTCTTCATCCTCAGGAGAAGTTTTTAAATCATCTCGAGGTTAAACGTGGATCTTCACTTTTCATTTACAGCGACGGGAGAATCACCGTTTAAAGACGAGACTGAGCGACGTCCCACAGCTTCAGCTCCAAATGAAGCTCATCGAGGCTGGAGCAGGTGCAGAGGTGAGTGTGGAGCAGACTGTGAGTATCATAGCAACCAAAGAGCCAATCAGGAGCGAGGATGTTGAAGGTAACGCCCCTTCCCGCCCACGTCACTGGTTTAACAGGGAGCGACTTCGGGAAAGAAGGCCATCCATCCATCCATGTTCTTCCTCTTCTCCGGGGCCGGGTCTTGGGGGTAACAGTCTAAACAGGGACTCCCAGACTTCCCTCACCCCAGACATGTCCTCCAGCTCCTCCGGTGGGACCCAAAGGCGTTCCCAGGACAGAGAGACATCGTCCCTCCAGCGTGTCCTGGGTCGACGCCTCCTCCCAGCCCTGAAACGACGCCCAAACCACCTCAGCTGCTCCTCTTGTCGTGGAGGAACAGCGGCTCTACTCCGAGCCGAGTATGACTGAGCTCCTCTGTCTGTCTCTAAGGAGGAAACTCATCACGCCAGGATCATGTAGAGGGTTAATACGAACATTTAAGACCAACATGAGTCTGACAGCAGCAGGGACAGACAGAGACAGATTTTTAAAAAAAAACACAAAATAACAAAATCTAAATAAATAAGTAAATAACAAAACACATCAAAATAACTAAAAAAAAAAAAAAAAAAAAAAGTACACAAAAAGAACAAAACTCAAAATATCAATAAATAAATAACAAACTAACTAAAAAACAAAACAAAACTCAAAATAACGAAAGAAAATAAATAAATACAATTAAAAAAAGAAATTCAAAATAACAATAAATAAATAACAAAAAACCCAAAAAAAAAAAAAAAAAAAAATAATAATGATAATAATTAACTCAAAATAACAAAAGAAAACAAATATATAAAATTAAATAAATACAGTCAAAATAACAAAAATAAATAAAAAAAATAAAATAAACAAAAAAAAAAAAAAAATGAACCCCAGGATCATGTAGAGGGTTAATACGAACTTTTAAGACCAAAATGAGTCTGACAGCAGCAGAGACAGAGAGAGACACAGTTTTTCAATAGAAAGTGAACTTAAGCCAGAGTTGATGGAGCAGGAAGTGCGACATGATCACTTCCTGTTTGGAGCGCGGTGACCAGCGGGTTTATATAAACAGTCTATGGAAGAATACTTTGAAAATGTAGTTACAGAAAACTGAATATTTTGTGTTGATTGATGCTATTGTGAAGAACTTTCTCCGGTGATAAAGTGCAACATAAAACACTGAATAATGATAATATATAAGTTTAAAAAGATATGTTTAAAAATAGACGGTTAACTGTGAAAAGATGGATGAGAAAACCTCTCGTCACAGAAGCATCAGGTGGAGAACATCTTCAAATAAACCTGTGTCACATTTTTACTGAGAAACAAGTTCAGCTCAATGTTTGTATCAACACAAGGTTTAAAAGTGGAGAAATAAAACTAAAATCCTGCTTTCGATCGACTTGTCAGGCAGATATTTCGCCTGAATCGCTTCACAGTGCGACATCTACAAATTACACGTGTTTTTAAATGTCAAAAATACCTTAAAAACTCACATTCTTACTTAACGTGCTTGCCTCTCTGCAGATCTGACCTGTAATAAGTTCAATGTTCCCCACTTTCTCTCTGTGACTGAGCGGGGCCCATAATTATGAAGTCATGAGATACAAACTGGAGGAGCGGCCCCGCGGGAAAGGCCACCGCTCGGTTAATACGATTCTCCCTCCGACTAGATTAGACTGATCCATTAGAGCCGTGTCGGGTTAATGAATCCTCCTCAGCTCGAGCGAAACGAGCCCGGACCCGGCGACAATCACGTCATAACCGAGCAGGAAATCAGGCTCGAGTCGGGACTGGAGACGCTCAAGACGACAGCTCCACCACGAAGAAAGACGTGAGGAAAGTGGAAAATGAGGAACTATGTGAAGCACGGAGGAGTTTTAGGCGGGAAAAGGGACTGTAGACCTCTGTGTTCTGCGTCCTGATTGGCTGAGGGACTGTAGACCATTGTGTTCTGTGTCCTGATTGGCTTAGGGACTGTAGACCATTGTGTTCTGCGTCCTGATTGGCTGAGGGACTGTAGACCATTGTGTTCTGCGTCCTGATTGGCTGAGGGACTGTAGACCATTGTGTTCTGCGTCCTGATTGGCTGAGGGACTGTAGACCATTGTGTTCTGCGTCCTGATTGGCTGAGGGACTGTAGACCATTGTGTTCTGCGTCCTGATTGGCTGAGGGACTGTAGACCATTGTGTTCTACATCCTGTAATATCAAAATTAAAAGCACTGTACTCACTTTTACCCCTGGTGTAGAAGATGGAAACAAAAAGAAAAACTCATTTTTTTTGCAATTTTTCAAACAGATATATTTGTTTTTACTGTTTGACCAGCTTCTGTCTGGTTCAAATGTTGATTTCTATGGATAAATGTAAGAAAATGGAAGGATTAACAAAAGAATAAAAACATTATTTCTGACGCTGTGGATGTTTTGTGTAATTCATAAGTTTTTTCTGTGTTGGGTTTGAAAACGAGTCTGATCCTGCAAAGAATCATAACGTCCCAATAACAGCGAACACAAATATAAATGTTGTACTTTTCTTCTGCTGTGTCATTTTTGCCACGAGCTGCAAAAAATCTGATGAACAAAACAGAAAAAACAAAGAAACAACCAGTTTTTTGTCATGTTTTATTGTATTTATATGTTTTTATCTTGTTCCGTGTCCTTGGGAGTTTTAAAAGGCTCTTATAAAGAAAATACATTATTATTATTATTATTATTATTATTATTTTTAACATCTCCACAAACGTGTTTACACAGAATAAATGAAGTAAAAATGGTGCAGTGGTTAAATACATAAATCTGAGGCTGTTCTGCAGAAAAATCTACATCAAATTAAAAAATTCTTGCACTTTTGTTGATACTGATCAGTGTAATTTGTGGTTTGTGGGATGTAAAATGATCCAAAAAAGGTTAAAAACCCAAAAGAAAACGAAAAAGTGACGTGATTCGTGAAGGAGTCGGCTCTTTTGAATGATTCCTTAACGTGAGTGTCTCAGTTTTGAAAAGAGACACGTCTTTTTCTTTGTAATTTCTCTGTGTTTTTACACTGATCAAACCTGAACTGACACAAGAATCGGGACAGAAGCAGAGCAGCGACGCGAGAGAGAGCTTTGTGCACAGAAAAACATGTTTAGCATCAAAATAACAGTTAAAAAATAAAAATATGACCATTACTGTTGCTGTGTTGTAGTATTCTGTTTAGATTTTCATATTTCCGAAGGGTAAACTCACTCACATCCTCAGTTTGAATCATTTTGATCATGTCTCTGTGATCAGTTTGTGGATAAAATCAGTTCTCACATTGTCTTCAGAGTAAAAGAGCCAGACTTTACAACGGCTCTTTAAAATGAACGATTCACAGAGCTGGTTCGGCTCCCATGAAGACGCTGTGTCGAACTGTCGATAGTGGACATTTCAAATCTTTCAAATGTTTTTCTAATTCGTGAAAGTGTATATTTCGCTGACAAAAAACACTCTTGGTTCTACACTTCGTCCTCGCTCTGGACAAACCCTCGTCTTCGCTGGACATGAGAAAAACTTGGACTTTTCTGTGGACGTGTCAGTCCGGCTCTTCTAAAATAAAGGAGTGCACAGTGTCTGCTCTCCACGCGCCCGATAACCTCCTGACTTAGCAGCAGGAGTGGGCCCTGAATAAAGATCATATCTTTTAATTAAACTTTCACTTAGTTGAAAGAGAGAGGGGGAACGGGAGAAGAGGGGCTCGGTTCTTGGCCCGTCGCAGCTATTTTATATCTTTAAGGAATTTTACGGTTGGTTGGCGCGGCAGAATTTCGATTGGAGGAGCAGATCTGGAGGTGTCTCTGAACATTACGGGGGATTTGCTGAGGAGACTCAAAGTAAACAGCGTCGCTCCTTCGTTCTGGCTTGATTACATTTTAAAAGCAGCCTGGTGTAAACATTTATCTGTTCAATTTGGGTCTAAACATGGGAGAAAAAACTAAACGGCTGTGAGTGTTTGGGAGAAAAAGGTGGATGGTTTCAGCGTGTGATAAAGGTCACTTAAAAAATTAATTCTGCAGGTGCTACGAGAATAAAGTAGCATTTTGACATTAAAGATGTAATTTTACGAGAATAAATTTGTCATTTTATGAGAATAAAGTTGTAATTTTATGAGAATATCGGCTCCTGTGGTGGATGAGACCAGTGCGTTTTGCCTTATGCAGAGTTTGGACTTTGAACTGGGCTTTACGCTCAATGAAATCGATCTATCTATATGCCAAAGCTGTGTCCCACCAAAGTGAGGTCACAGACGGGGCACACACTCCCGTTCTCCTCCTCCTTCTCCTCCCCAAACCCTCCCTCCTCATGTTCAAGGACTGATCTAGACCACACCTCACTGCACCAGGGTCACAGCCCAGTGTGGCACTTCCACAGCAGGGCCTCAGCCGAAGCTGGTTTCCCCTGACGCTTCATACCAAGACCAGTCCTCTACCACATCCATCCATCCATCCACCCATCCATTCATTCATACACAAACTCTCTCCATTCATCCCTGTCCTGAGCCTCTCTCCCTGCACCACACTCATCCCTCTTTCATTCAGCGCTCTTCTTACCCCCTCTGTCCATCCCGTTCGTGGTCTTCTCTCATTCTCACTCACATCAGATTCACCTTTTTTGTTTCTCTTGAATGTTTCTGTTTTGTTTGTCTTAATGTTACTTGAAGGGTTTGCACATTTCTTTTTGTGGTTTGCACATTTTCTTTTTTTTTGTGGTTTGCACATTTCTTTTTTGTGGTTTGCACATTTCTTCTTTTTCTTGTTTGCAAATTTTAAATGTATTCTTTTTATTTTATCTTTTTTTGGCACATTTAATATGTTTGCACTGAGGTGGGAGAGGACAGCAATTTCATCTGCGCTATTCATCTTGTTTGTATATGCACTTTTGACAATAAAGAGAAATTGAATTGATTGAATTGAATTGAATTTTTCACCAACCTGCTCCCTTTCCATTCTCTCAACACGTCCAAACCATCCCAAAGCCTTTTGCTCTGCTCTATCAGCCAACTCTCGCAACACCAGTTCTGTCTCGGATTTCTTCATTTCTCACACGATCCATGTCACACCACACATCCTCCTCAGACATCTCATCTCAACGACATTCAGCTTCCTCTTCTCCGCGACTTTCAAACTCCATGTTTCAGCCCCATACACCGAGCAGGCACCACCACACCCTCGTACAGTCTCCTTTTCGCCTCCATTCCCAGTGACCTACATTCAAACACTCTTCATTCCCTCATATCTTTTGTACTTTATTCATTCTAAACTCTACCTCACCCCCTATTCCTCCATCCACACCAACATGCGACCCCCAAATACACCAAACACTCGACCTCTTCCAACAACTCCCCATGAAATACTGTGTCTTTATCCCCCCATCACCAAACGATCATCAGTCTAAGGACTTTGAAGCGACACTGCAAACGTTTGAGTTTGTTTCGTCAGAGGAACCGTCGGGATTTGGAATAAAATGCGACTTTTGTGGAAGAGGAACTGCCTGAAGTTGTTGTGCATAAACCTCAGTTGAAAGTCCAAACGCACTGGTCTCATCACCACAGGAGCCGAGATTCTCAGAAAAGTAAGACTTTATTCTCGTAAAATTATGATTTTAAAGTCAAAATGCTACAACTTTATTCTCGTAGAATAAATTTTTTTAAGTGGTCCTTATACACTGTCGAATGTTGATATATTTTGGACACAGTCTCTTTATATAAATGGACGTAACTAACCCGCGAGCCGGAAGTGAGCATGGGCGCACCATGCTCATCGACTCTGGCTTCAGTTCACTTTCTATTGAAAAACTTTGGGCGCTCCTTCTGTAACTGCTGCTGTTTTGTGGACTCCGTTTGCTCTGGTGAAAGTTGAAGCAAAGGTAAAGATGTTTGTGCAAATCCTCAGTCGTCCAGGTCAGATCCAGAGCAAAAGACGAAGTTTAAATCTGTCGACTGGACAAATCGTTGTAGGAGTGAAAGAAATGGTTTGAGAGGAGAGTTAAAGAAGATTTTTGTTAGAACAGACAATCCTTCCTTGAACAGAAATGGAGCCTGAGACGTCACCTTCCTCCAGCTACACCTCCATCCTCAGACCCAGAAGAAGAGAACAATATCAGGGTCGTTAACGGCTGAATAAGGTAATTTCAGCTGAAACTAGAGACAATAGTTGTTTAGAGTTTCAGTGTCGTTAGCGCCCCCTTCAGACAGATATAAGTCAGAGTCCAGCAGTAATCTGAGCAGAGACTTGGACGAGCAGAGAAACATCTTCACTCCTGCAACGATTTGTCCAGTTTGACAGATTTAAACAAGTTTATTTCTTGCAAGAAATAGATCCGACAGCATCTTTCCCTAATGTCAGACCCCGAATCATGGAAATCACCAGGTTTATGCCGTTTGAGATGAACCAGAGGACGGACATTTCAAAGTAAAGATGTGGATAAACTCAGGATGGAACATGTGGAGACAAAACTGTACAAGGTGTGATAGATTTAAAAGGAGAGAGAGAAGAGTAATATATGAGCTGATATCTTGACAAGATTAGCAACAAAATGGAACAAAAGGTTTTCCATGAAAGGTTTTCTAACACTGTCTTTAACGACCAAACCAAATGAGTTTTCGTTACAGACCAAGTCATTTCTAAAAGGTAAAATAATCTCACAATATTAGATTTTTTAGCTTCATTTGACTGGAGCTGAGCGCTGTGGGCGACTCCTCTCTCACTCAGTCACTTTACACAGTCTGTGATTTTGGAATAAGATAAAACCGACACAAAGCTGCACAGAGCCGCTCGTTCACACAGCAAAAGTGGATCAGTTTGTCTCTGAATCTCTCTCCAGACACGACAGGACGTCCCGCAGGAGGCAGCACACACACACATCATTAAAGTGTCCGTATTATGCTAAATAATCAAGAGTGGACTGGTTTTTTTAAGTTTTTTCTTGCTTAAATAACTAAAATGCTCCTCCTGACGTCGTGAAATGAACCTCTCCTTATTCTGTCTCTGTGAATTTAGAGAAATACTGCAATAAACGATAATGTCAAACTGTTTTATACCATTGACACAATTAAAAAACAGCAAGATAATCCCAAGAAAAGCATTTTTAAATAGACAGTATCAGTAAAAGTCGCGAGCTGCAATTAATAAACATCCAAATGAAGCAATAATTAGCCACAGATGCGACTTATTCAACCTCAGATCACAGCAGATTATGACAAAAATAACAAAAATCTCCAAATATTGCAAAGAAAATAAATATTGAGCCCCAAAATATCCTGTCCCAGCTTTTTATACTGAAAAATGACTCAAAATCATGATTATTGTGACTGTCTGTGCTGTTAAAAATCCACAGAGACTTAGAATGACTCTGCTGCAGCTGGAGTTTGAGTTAAAGTCCAGAAATGTCCCGGTTTTAAAGCTCAGGAAAAACGCTGGCGGCTCATGTGCTTCATCCGGGACAAATGTTTTACTCAGAGAAAATCACAGACATTTTCCCCACTGCACCTTTTAAAACACAGATGTCAGTGTTTCTCTGCAAATTTGCCCATTTACGCTCACTGCTGCCATGTTTGTTTTGGTTGTTTCTGGCACAAAACTTTGGCTTCTGCTCAAACCAAAACCAAAGATTCATTTATTCCGTAATGGCTGGGGGTCACGTTCCCCTACAGTTGCGTGACTTCTACCGTCCTTCACTTTTCTCGCAGGTCCAGAACTTGTTTAAACTCTCTCAAAGTTCAAACCTTCTTTATGTAATGAAACCGGTTAGCGTCTTTCTCGACCTTTTGGGAGCGACCGCAGGCGTCTTTGTCGGTGCAGAACGTTTCATCGACATTGTGGGTTTTGTCAGGGAGAAAACACGGAGGAGACTGATGGACAATGGTCTACAGTCCCTCAGCCAATCAGGACGCAGAACACAATGGTCTACAGTCCCTCAGCCAATCAGGACGCAGAACACAATGGTCTACAGTCCCTCAGCCAATCAGGACGCAGAACACAACGGTCTACAGTCCCTCAGCCAATCAGGACGCAGAACACAACGGTCTACAGTCCCTCAGCCAATCAGGACGCAGAACACAATGGTCTACAGTCCCTCAGCCAATCAGGACGCAGAACACAATGATCTACAGTCCCTCAGCCAATCAGGACGCAGAACACAATGGTCTACAGTCCCTCAGCCAATCAGGACGCAGAGGACACACAACGGTCTACAGTCCCTCAGCCAATCAGGACGCAGAACACAATGGTCTACAGTCCCTCAGCCAATCAGGACGCAGAACACAATGGTCTACAGTCCCTCAGCCAATCAGGACACAGAACACAATGGTCTACAGTCCCTCAGCCAATCAGGACGCAGCCAAACGTCTTTACACAGTCTGCTCTTTCCTGTCATGTCTGTGTCTTGAAAAAAGCTGGTCTAGAACGTGTCAGAGCGAGTGGTGGACGTGTGGAGCCTCAGGAGAGCGTTTAGCCTGAGCTGTGGGTCCAGAGCCTCAGACCTGAGCCTCTGGAGGTTTCTCCGCTGAGACTCTGTGATGGACAGAGTCAGTGGGACAGAGAGAACCTGCTCTTACACTCACTCATCTGTCTCTTTAAAACTCTCAGGACTTTTCCTCACATCAGTTTTTCTTTTTGCAAAACTGATACTGGAGGTGCTGATGTAAGATTCTTATATAAGATTTTTTTTCTGGATGTTCTTGCTTAAATACTTTTATAAACTTGTAAATGTAAATATGTTCTGCTTTTTCAGCCATCAGCTACAAATCGATGTATTTACAAGTGGAACATACACTTTTTACATAAACTCTTCGCAGGATGTCAGTGTTATTCTGCGTCACAGCTGATTCCCCCAGCGACGAACAAAAAACATGAAATACTTAAGACAAAAACTCTTTAATTCTGAATATTAACGAAATGACTTAAATTAAAGTTGCACTGCATGACTTTTCTGGTGGTGGGTGCACTTGTTTCCATGAAGAGACTAAAACTTTTCTTGCATGTGATCAACTACAGGTATTAAAAACTCATAAAACTGCATTGTTATAGTGAGTAGGATCGCCTCTCCACAGATCTGACTTGTGCCTGCCTGGTAACGTCCCTCGCTTGAAGATAAACGCTGCTATCGCCCTTAAGTTCTTCTCATTGTCCGTGTTTGTTTCTTATGTTTCGTGACTGATTCTGTCCTTTTCCCTCGTGTCCTGGGTCCTCGCTCGTGATTGGACGACTGTTTCTCCACCTGGATGATCCTGAGTCTCACCTGCAGCTCCTCCGCCTCCTGCAGGACGTTCAGCTCACCCGTCCGAGGCGTGTGACCTGCGAGTGTCCAGTCTCGACTCGACCGACCGTTTGTTTGTCCAGATTTAGTTTATTGTTGTAAAATTTGTGTCTTAGTTAAACTTTACCTTTGTGACTCTTTTGTTGAAACCTTCGCCAGTACTTTCTGTTTAAGTATTTTAGATCCTTTTTGTTTAGTTTATCTTCTACACTCTCTTACCTTTACATTTTTCCATTTTGTTTTGTTTTTTTGCTACTTCCCTGACCCTACACGAGCCTGGGTCGTAACAATGCCGCACTGTGGAACATTCCAGGTAACATAATGCCTCTTTTCCTCAGGCAGGGTTCACTTTGGTCCGTTTTGTGTGGCTCCCTGCAGCAGATTGTGTTTCCATGATCCAGACACGACTCCGGGTCCAGGGGCGGGGCTCCGTGAGACGCTGACGTCGCCCAAACATCACAAAGTTTTCTTAATAATTAAAGTCTAAATCATATTTGAATTATACTTTTAATCATGAGGGAGATTTCAGAGGTTCTCATAAAGACGTTTGGTCTGTGGCGCTGTGAGACGTGGCTAAAGCTAAAGCTAGCATAAACACGAGACTAACTCTGGTTTATCAACAGCTTTTTCTGCATTTATTCACTTCCCTGCACCTTTTAACCTCTCGTTATGCAACACGATGGGCTCATGTTTGATGTATTACAGAAATAAAACATTCTGGATCTTTCTGCACGAGAGCAGCATCGATCAACTGGAAACAGATGTTGCCTTCGTGCTTGTTCATCAGCTCAACATAAAGTGGACGTCACCAGAAATGTGGAGGTTTATCACAAGATCGAGTCAGCGTTTAGTGAGACATTATATTATTTTCTGTTTCAATCTACTTTTCGTCGTCTTGAGTCTGCGTTCTCTCTTGTGCAACCGTCTCGTTTCTTGTGCTAGCTAAAGCGAGCCGCACTCTGCTGCCCCTTTTAGGAGCTAGAACCCTCCAGAGTCACTCCAGACTCTCAGACGGGACAGTACAGTTCAGTTTAGACAGTGGAGACACTTTTGGCCTGTCCAACGAAGTCCAACGAAGTCCAACGAAGTCCAATGAAGACCAATGAAGTCCAAGGAAGTCCAACAAAGTCCAACGAAGTCCAATGAAGACCAATGAAGTCCAAGGAAGTCCAAGGAAGTCCAAAGAAGTCCAACGGAGACCAACGAAGACCAATGAAATCCAAGGAAGTCCAACGAAGTCCAACGAAGACCAACGAAGACCAACGAAGTGCAAGGAAGTCCAACGAAGTCCAACGAAGACCAACGAAGACCAATGAAGTCCAACAAAGTCCAACAAAGTCCAACAAAGTCCAACGAAGTCCAACGAAGACCAAGGAAGTCCCAGGAAGTCCCAGGAAGTCCAAGGAAGTCCAACAAAGTCCAACAAAGTCCAACGACGACCAATGAAGTCCAAGGAAGTCCAAGGAAGTCCCAGGAAGTCCAAGGAAGTGCAACAAAGTCTAGTTTCAGTTTAGACACAGGAGACACTTTTGGCCCGTCCAACAAAGTACAACGAAGTCCAAGAAAGTCCAGTTTCAGTTTAGACAGTGGAGACACTTTTGGCCCGTCCAACGAAACAGATCCCTCTACATCTCCTTATTTTACATTTCATTTCGTAACACGAGCTCTCAAAGTTTGGCCTCACATACAAAATAATCACATTTAAACTTAACCGACTCCCAGCTCCTCTCCTCGGGCGGTTTCTTCATCGGGAGGTCTTAGGTGTAATCCAGTCCGACAGCGGCCCGACATGCTTTGACAATAATGAAGTGTAAGTAACCCTCTTCCTCCAGACTCCTCCTCCTCTTCCTCCGCTCTCATCGGGCCTATTAATCATCAGAAATAAGACAAGCGCTTTCCAAAAGTGTAATTCACTAGATCACTGCAGCGTGGAGCTTCTCTGAACACTCTGCGGAGGATCTTTGGTGTAAACAGCCGTGATGAATGGTGATTTTGAAGTGTGTTTTCTTAAAGTTATGAGGTTGTGTGAGTTTAAGGCTCATGTTGATGTTGCTAAGATGAAACGCTAATAGTTGTTCTTACAGTGGATTTGTTTTTTAGACCAAAGCAAATGCATTTAGTTTGGTTTTAGTTGGGTCCTGTCCTAAAGCTCCGTGTTAAGTCGACTGTAGACGAAAGGATTGTGAAATAAGAAAGAAAAACACAAAAAAATATGAGGACGGCGCTCGGCTTTTACATGATTCTCACAGCGGAAGACGAGGAAAGTTTGTTTGTAAAGCACAGTTCATACACAAAGTATCTGAAAGTGCTTTACAGAGTAAAAAAAGATATTAAAAACACAATACAACAAATCAAAACGTAAATAATCATCATAAAATTAACATTAAAGCAGAAAAGCAGAAAAGTTCAGTCACAAGCAGCAAAACAGAACATGGTTTCAGTCACAAGCAGCAAAACATGTGTGAAGTACTTCAACAGACATGTGTGAAGTACTTCACCTGACACAGGACACAAGTGTGAACTTCACCTGACACAGACACATGTGTGAAGTACTTCACACCTGACACACCTGACACAGGACACATGTGTGAAGTACTTCACCCGACACAGACACATGTGTGAAGTACTTCACCTGACACAGACACATGTGTGAAGTACTTCACCTGACACAGGACACATGTGTGAAGTACTTCACCTGACACAGACACATGTGTGAAGTACTTCACCTGACACAGGACACATGTGTGAAGTACTTCACCTGACTTCACTTCACTTCACCTGACACAGACACATGTGTGAAGTACTTCACCTGACACATGTGTGAAGACTTCATGTGTGTGAAGTACTTCACCTGACACAGGACACATGTGTGAAGTACTTCACCTGACACAGACACATGTGTGAAGTACTTCACCTGAGACACAGGACACATGTGTGAAGTACTTCACCTGAGACACAGGACACATGTGTGAAGTACTTCACCTGACACAGGACACATGTGTGAAGTACTTCACCTGACACAGACACATGTGTGAAGGTTCGGGACCTGTCAGTCATTGTAAGTGATGAGAAATGAAAAAGTTTGCTCAAAATTCTGTGTCTCCTGTTTCTACAGTTTAAGAGCCGTCGCTAGGCAACAGATGCTCGGCGCAGACGGGCTGCTCTGATTGGCTGTTGAGAAGTGAATCGAAGTGTCAATCATAAAATTCCAACATGTTGAACTTTACAATTACTGAATAAACACAAATAAAACAAAATTACACTACAGCTGTTTATGTGTTTTAATGTTGGGTTAAGTTAAAGAAAGACAGTAATAGGAGCTTCTGTGGGGTATTAAACAGGAGGTATTTACTTCTGTGGAGTATTAAAGAGGAGGTATTTACTTCTGTGGAGTATTAAAGAGGAGGTATTTACTTCTGTGGGGTATTAAAGAGGAGGTATTTACTTCTATGGGGTATTAAAGAGGAGGTATTTACTTCTGTGGGGTATTAAAGAGGAGGTATTTAAGTCCCTCCCCCTTCAGAGCACTATCACAGCACAATCAGCTGCATCTAATGAAACTTCTGCACATCACACCAGGTTTGTGAAGTTGTCGTGTGTTTTTTATCGTGTTTTTGTATTTTTATGGAGCAGGGATGTTGTCTAAAACCTCTTGGTATAACATGGTAGAAAAAAACACATTTTTTTGCATAATAAATCTCTTTAAATCTGAACTATGTCGTGTTTATTTTGTCGAAATCCAGCGACGAAGTGTCAAAACTGAGACCAGAGACCAGGACTAAAACAGGTCCAAACGAGGTCTTTATCTGGACTTAACTGAGCTAAAACTTGGACCAAACAGCCACATTTGAAGAGTCGCCTCAGAGTTTAGCTAAATGCACAAGTTTTACTCACAAACGACTGAAGCTGAAGCAACAGAGACAAAGACAGACTTGTTTTTCTCAGGGCGGCTGCGTCCAACTCCTGATTAAGTTTGGAAATCACTTTTTCTCCCTGGCGCGGGCTTGAGTTACTGACTGGCCTCACCACAAAACACGAAAATATTGAAAACAGTTGGACTTTTTTTGCTTTGCGGCGTTTCTGTGGATTTATCTGGGTCTTTGTCGTTGGTATTCCTGACCTGTTCACTGGCTCTGACGAATGGGAGGCCAAATATTAGATTAATTCAGCCTTTTGCAGAGCAGGAATCGTGCACACGGTTTACTGTAAGCCACTGGAAACATACAGACTTAAAAGACGTGTTTGGACTTTGCTTCAAAACTGAAACTAAACCAGGATTTTGTGAGTAACCGGAGAAGACGGAGGTGTCAGATACTCCGCTCCTCTGCTCTTGGACTGATTTTTTTTTATAAAACTACACATTGGTTTTGATGCTTCGGGACAAAATCAGTGGAAAGTTTAACCTGCTACGCCAATTTTCTTTGAGTAATGATTTAAAAATAGTGACGTTTGTGAGTTTGGGTCGTGCTTGTATGAAATTAGAAACGGTATTTGTCTCAGAACGGGGAAAATGCCAGGTTGTAAAAGCAAAAGTACAAAAAAAAAGCAGTAGAATTACAAAAAAATATGCAAAAATACACATACAAGCATTTAAAATAGAGCTATAACACTTTAAAGCTACACAAAGGAACTTTTCTGATGACTTGGAAGGTTATTTTTAGGTCTGTGTCGCAGAGCAGTGTGAGTTTATTCAGGTTATAGATGTAGAATCTCTTCAATTTGTCATAAAAATACTCAATTTAGGAGGAGGCATGACGGCCAACAAAAACTGGTCTGCGGGCCGTATTTGGCCCCTGGGCCGTAGTTTGCACAGCCCTGATGTGGATGTTATTGGTTTGCCTGAAATGTTCCACAGTATTAAATCTATCTTCATGCACCAGGCCAATTTACAGATCAGATCTATGGAGAGGAGGAGGCATCTAGCAATAAAACGTCCTGTGATTGAAATAAATGGAAGATAAATGAGTTTATTGTCAAACTGTTGAACAGATCGTCATGGAAACAAGTGGATGACGATAAAAATGAATTAAAAAAACATCTGGATCCTAAAAGTACATGAGCGTCGTCTCTGTAGGCCCCAATATAAATGATAAAACTTAAATAATCTGTATATTTTAATAAATTGGAGGCATGTGGTTACTCCACCGGCTTCTCACAGATCAAATCACTTTGCACTTTTGTTGAACAGGTTTGGCACAAAAATGTTTTATTTCAGCAGAAACCAGACTTTGGTTTATTGTGGAGCCACTAAACTGCAGACTGTGAATGCACCTGGACCATTACTGTTAAAATCTATAAAAAGAACATGATTTTCTTTCCAGAGACTCCCTGAACTGCTTGTAATTTGAACCAATACATTACTCCCAGATCTGCACCACGACCTCTGACCTCTGACCCCACATGACCAAGAATAGGGTTTGTTTTATTATTTTATTTCTTCATGAAATTAAAAATACCGTAAATTTCAGACTATAAGCTGCTACTTTTTCCCTCACGCTTTGACCCCTGCACCTTAAACAATGCTGGGGGGAGTAATTTATAGAGTTTTACTGGTTAACGTCCACCGGGGGGCGCTCTCTAGACGTGGGGAAAGATTTTGTGCTGAAGAATACAAGAGTTTTAATTTTAAAATGTCATTTTGCGCCTCCTGCTTCAAAAACCTCCGTGTCCCGTCTTTCTGTTTAAATATCTCATGTTACAACATAAAAACCTGCGTCTTATATATGTACAAAATGTATTTTCTTTTCAAATTTAGCTGGTGCGGCTTTTATTCAGATGCGCTTAATAATTTATGAAAGTTGTAAGTTAATTAATCACACTTTTTTACATTTTGAACTAAAGAATTCTGTCTCAATGGGGAGAAAATCACCAATAACTGAATGAATGAATGAATGAATGAATGCCATACTACGGAACATTCCATTTATACAGCGTGGCCCAAAAGTCACTGACACTTTTAAATCTTCAGTAGCTCCTTTAATTCTTAAGTTAAACTCACCAAATTTTAGCAGTAGATAAACTGAACCTTCACAGATTTTTGGAAATATATACGGTTATAATTGTTCACTTACACTTGAACTTATCACGACTTAAACTAGAGGAAGTAAAAATGTCTTATGTCTCTTATTTGATCCTGATGTCACGTTTGAAGTGGTTTATTGTCTGAGGTTTATTCACAAACACCTTTTCTTTAAGATAGACCCACAGGAAGAAATCAGGACGAGTCAGGTCTGTGGAGATCACATACTGCCCCCTGTCTGTGAAAAACACTTATTATTCCTTTATGGCATTTTACTCTTGGGGCATCTCTGGTATTAAAATGTGGACGGTAACACCGCTGGGTTTGTGAATTTGACCCATGTGACTCAAAGTACCACTGTACAATGAGGGTTCGTTCCTCGGTGCTGGATTTGCTCAGATTAATGTGGGAAGAGTCGTTCTAAATGCTGTGAGAAAATAAAAGAAAAATATTTAGAAACAAAAGAGTTATGGGTTTTTTCACTGTCAGTGACTTTTGGGCCGCCCTGTAGTAATAATATCAGTTTGGAGACATGTGGGTGGAGAACAAGAAAAGTTAAGTTTGATATTGTCCATAATACTAATATTGTCAGACTTTATATCGTCAGATCATTAGCACAGACACTTCCATACACTGCGCTCTTAATTGGATCCACATTCTCATATTTCTTGGATTAACGAGGCCGAGAACAGCAGGGATGACAGTTCGGACACTCCGTCAGCGTCGGCGTGGGACTCTGCCTCAGGCCTGAGCAGGTCCACTGCCTCTGCGTCTGCTCGTCTGGATCCCGACCAGAAAAACTCGCGCCAAATTCATTAGAACCATCACACGTGTTGCCAAAACGCCTCGCTGCGCCGTGTCCCCAGACGCTCCAGACATGTCCAAGCACATGTCCCGAAACATTCCCCCCGTCCAGCAGCGAGACGCCAAACTGCAGAGGAAGTTTGTGAGGTTATTTCAGTCCAGGGACAAAATTAGGACTATTTCTGCTGACGTTTAAGGCGGACATGATTGCTTTAAAATCCACATGAAAATCTGTCATTCCGCCTTAAAAACCTGTCAGCTGGAGGCGCTCGGTCCAACTCTCACACAGCGTCGGCCTGATGACTCAAACAAATGAAAGTTCTGTTATTATTTGATACTTGAGCGACAATTTTTAAAGTGTCACCGTGATGATTTTCTTGGATATGTTTTGTTATTCAGATAAATAATACAGGAATTACACAGAGACTTTTGACATGACCCAGGACACTCTGGAGGAACTATGTCTCTCTCTGGGCTGGGAACACCTTGGGGTCCCACCGGAGGAGCTGGAGGACATGTCTGGGGTGAGGGAAGTCTGGGAGTCCCGCGATAAGAGGAAGAACATGGATGGATGGATGGTATTTGAACAAATTGTGTCTCTAAGCAGATGCTGAGGTCAAAATCTGTCCACCGTTCACTGTCTGCATCTAATTATTTACAATCCGAGAATCAGGAAGTGTGTCCGTAGCATGCTAGTTGTTGTTAGCATTACCGTGACAGTAAATCTCCGCTCTGATCTCTGAAAGTTACACTTATAAACTCATTGCGGTGAATAATTAGCATGTTCAGAAAGTATAAGATAAGTGAGGAATAATTTGTGAATTTTTTTAAGACAAATAAAAGTCAGATTTCTTATTTAAAGGTGCTCTGTGTCACTTTTCTGATGGAGATTTTATTGCGCATGGCATTAAACTTGTATATCTCCATGGAGACGAGCACGTGACGCAACCAGGCAAAGTTTCGAGTCAGATCTGTGGAGACGTGTCAATTCCTGGAAGCAAAATGAACAAGGTTTGCAAGTTTTCATCTTCTAAAAACACAGTGAGTTTGAATTTGGAGGATTTTTGGATAAAATGAAGGATTTTATTACCAAAATACTCCCAACCGAGACAATATGTTTCACTATTCTGCAAAGTTAATATCCCCTTGTGTCTTTTATTAATTCTGATATGGATTAAGACCATTTTCTATTCTAACTATTCAAGCGCTGTCTCATTTTGAAGAGATTTTCCAGTATTGATGCTTCAATTAGTATCTGAGTATATAGATTTTTAACAGGCGTCGCCCAAGCAGAGCAGCACATACATTATAATAATTGAATTGAATAATATTTGGGGCTTTATAGTCGTACAAAATGTCTGCAGTCTGCTCGTATCTGGTCTGTGATCCTCAAGAGACTCCGGTTTGGACACATTTGTGGTTTACTTCTTGATGCTACTTCAAACTCTCTGTTATTTAGCAGTTTGGCGAGCAGACACCACTTGGCAGCACAGAGGAACCATTAACCCCGTAGCCTCGCACATAGCCAGACATTTAATGGAAGAAGTTAACAACATAAAAAACCCAAAGACTATCAATGCCACTGCAGAGACAGTTTCCGGGACGGGTCTGAGAAGAAGAGTTAGAATCAATAACAAACTTAATTACACCAAGTCACACGGAGCTTTTTGATGATGCAACAACAGACAAGCTCCACGGGACGAGCGTTTGGGACGAGAAACGAGGAAACGCAACAACTACTGAACAAAACAGAAGCTAAAACGTCTGCACCAAGAGTCACTTCGCTGTAACGATCCAGGACGGAACATGTGGCACGAGCGATGGACAAGGGAGACACTTCGAGGAGTTTTTTGAAGGCGACGAGTAAGATGTTGTTTTAAATAGATGGGCAGAGTGTAGGGCTCAATCTCAAGGGACCCCAACCACCGAAATATTATAGATCTTTAAAGTTTATGTCGTATTTATAACAGCTCATATCTATGTGTCTTAAATAAAATGCAAGTTACTCTGGTAAACAGCAAACATGAGCATCCATCCATGTTCTTCCTCTTGTCCGGGGCCGGGTCACAGGGGGCAGCAGTTTAAGCAGAGACCCCCAGACTTCCCTCACCCCAGACACGTCCTCCAGCTCCTCCAGTGGGACCCCAAGGCGTTCCCAGCTCAGAGACAGACATAGTTCCTCTAGTGTGTCCTGGGTCTCCTCCTCATGCCCAGAACACTTCCCCAGGGAGTCGTCCTGGAGGCAGCCTGAACAGATGCCCGAGCCTCAGCTGCTCCTCTTCACAGATTGGAGGAGCAGCGGCTCTACTCTGAGCTCCTCCTGTGTGACTGAGCTCCTCACTCTGTCTCTAAAGGAGCGTCCAGCCACTCTGAGGAGGAAACTCATTTCAGCCGCTTGTATCTGTGATTTTGTCTTTTCGGTCATTACCCAGAGTCATGACCACAGGTGAGGGCAGAACGTAGATTGACCAATAAATGGAGATCTTTACCTTTGGACTCAGCTCCTTCTTCACCACGACAGACGACACAGCGACTGCATCGCTGCTGACGCTGCGCTGATCCAACTGTCAATCTCTCGCTCCATCCTTCCCTGACTCGACCCTGAGATACTCGAACTGCTCCACTTGAGGCAGAGACTCTCCACCCACCTGAAGAGGACAAGCCGCCTTTTTCCGGTGGAGAACCATGGCCTCGGATTTGGAGGAGAGCATGAGCGTTAAGACCATTTTTTTCAAGCTATAGTTACAGTTACAGTTATTAACAGCCCCAGCTCCTTCCACCGACCCTTGAAAAAAGAGGATTTTTCTTACAGGTCCTTATGAGAAAAAAGGCTGTGGATCACTGCTCTGTACTGTACTTCAAAGTAACTTTACTCAAGTCGAAGTACAAAGTAGTGCTCCAAGAATTCAAGAAAATTTGAGGAAAACACTTCCTGTTTTTTGTCTGTATTCCAGTCAGTCGCTTTCACCTGTAGAACTTGGTGATGGGGCCTCTCAAACATCTCTGACTTTGTGAGGACTCGTAGACGACCTTTCCCAATTCAAAAGTCAAACATTATATTTTGATTTGACCATTTTAATCTTAAGGTTTAAAGTCCATTCAACGCAACGACGTCTTTTGAGTTGAATAACGGCACGACTTTTGGAGAAAAAACTAAACTAACAAAAACAGATTTGTTTGTTCATGCTGACAGAGAAGACGTCCCAGTTTTTGTTTCATGTGGACAGACTCTTTTTACAGAAATATTAACCATAAACCAGGTCGACACATGTGGATCCTGACAGTTAAACCTCGAACTCCATCTGAGAATTCGGACGCGTCTCCAGCCCAGTTTTCGACTTTTACATCGTGGTTCCACATGGGCGAAGTTAAGAACCTCTGGGGTCGTCGTGGATAAAGAGAATCAGAATTAGACGTGTGAATATTTGAGAGACGGCTGCTCCAGGACAGACACTCATCCAAAAATACTCGTGCCCCAGTTTTTTCAAAGACCTTAAACTTTTTACTACTCCCTTAGTTCATTAACATTTTACAAGGTGTAGTTTTATTGAGAACGAATTTAATCAATGTCTGTATCAGCACAACTCAGCTCTTTTTTCACTCTCTTTTTACTTTCCTAATTAAAAACTTTAAGCGCTAGAGACGAGGGTTGAACAAAGATAATTAAAGATGTTTTATTTAGTTACATGCAATAGTTAACTGGAATCTACCTCGTCGTTCTCCTGCTGCGGCGTAATCGTTCCTAATGAGGTTCGTAATTAGATCTGCTTGTTCAGTCTGTCAAATTAGTGTCAGTGAACCTATACTTTATTATTTGGTATTTCTAAAGTATGAACGTCATTTTCTTAATCTCTGACATTGTTCAACTGCAAATGTGAAGTTTATCTGAGGTTTATTTTATGCACAAAATCCCAGAAGAGGCCCCAAAGTCTTCGATAACAACCCACTTAAGAGCGAAGTCGTTCAATCAGTTCATCAGATTTGAAATAGAAACATAAAGCAGCAGTCTGGAGCAGGGATTCCCAGACTTCCCTCAGCCCAGACACCTCCTCCAGCTCCTCCGGTGGGACCCCCAGGCGTTCCCGAGAGACATACCGTAGTTTCTGGACGATACGTCGCTCTGGAGTATAAGTCAGCACCAATCAAAAAATGCAAAATAATGAAGAAAAAACATATATAAGTCGCATTTTTGGGGGAAATTAATTTAACCAAGTCTGAGACCAAGAGCAGAAATTTTATCTCAAAATAAATAAATAAATAAACTCAAAATAATAAAAAAAATAAACTCAAAATAACAAAAAATAAATAAGAAAAGAGAAAAAAATAAACTCAAAAAAATGAACCCCAGGATCATGTAGAGGGGTAAAACAAAAATATTTTAAAACCAAAATGAGTCTGACAGCAGCAGGTGCAGAGGACAGTTTTTCAAAAAAAAAAAATAAATAAAAAAAAAAAAAAAAAAAAAACTCAAAATAGCTAAAAAAAAAAAAAAAAAAAAAAAAAAAAAAAAAAAAACACTCAAAATAAAATATGCATAAATAATAAAGGAACTAAAAATGAAGAAAAAATAAATAAAATAATTTTAAAAAACCTCAAAATAGAAAAAAATAAAAATTTAAAAAACCCTAAAAAAAATAAAATAAAATGAAATAAATAAATAAGAAAATAGAAAAAAAAATAAACTAAAAAAAATGAACCCCAGGATCATGTAGAGGGTTAATACAAATATTTAAAACCAAAATGACGAATCTCACAGCAGCAGTTACAGACAGAGGGGACACGGTTTTTACACGGAAAGTGAATTGGAGCCAGAGTCGATGGAGCTGGAAGCGCGCACTTGCTCACTTATTTGGAATGCGGCGGCTAACAGGTTAGCTATGTCCATTTATATATATAGTCTATGATCATACTTGATAAAATAAACTAAATCCTTCTGAAAACTGGAGCAAACTGTCCCACTTCCTTTGCACCGCTGCTGTTTTTTTTAGCGCCCGGAGGCTAACCGTATCCCGCGGCGATGGATACTCAATATTTCCCAACTTTATTCTTGTTTTTTATTTTTTATTTGGAGCGGGCAGGACTGCTGAGCGATGTGTCCGCAAGGCCCAGTCCAAACCAGGAGGCGATAATGAGCACCTCTCACTCTTCTCCTCTGCGGGGGCCAAATTATCCAGTGAGGAAGAGGAGCAGAGAGGAGGACCCCCGGAGGCGACGTCGTGCCGGTTCAACCACTCGATCACCTCAGATTAGCATCGCAAAAGTGCTGCAAACTGCGAACACGCCCGCTCAGCAATTAAATGTTCCATGAGGAGAAGACGCTGTGCTCAGGCGAAGTGCTGTTTTCTGGGACACTTTTTAAAATTTATTTATTTATTTTTTAGCTCCAGTGCTTCAGTTACACAATACTGGCATCTCAATTTGTGGTTTGCAAATAGCAGAGGTGCTCAGTTCAAATTTCTCAGTAACTTTTTACTCTTTCTGCTGTATTTTTCCGTATTTCTCAGATTAGTTTTTAGACCTCAAACTTTCTTAAAGAGCTTGTATTCTTCTATTTTCTGATCTGTTTTAATGTTTCCTCGTCACAAACAGACCTGGAGTTGTGTTTTGTTTCATTCAAACCTGCAGATTTAGGCTGAGTTCTTCTCTCAAACTGAAAACACTCTGTTCCCACCTTGTGATGTCATCATGTGGTGATACAGGAAGTGCTCCACTGTGTTTTTAAACTTCACACACCTTCATTTTTAGAATCATTTGGATCACTTCAGCTCTAGAATTTCTAATCACTGCTAAACAAAAGCTAAAAGGTGGATGTTAAACTACCACTTGATGACATCACAAGGTGGGACAGAGTGTGTTGAGGTTTGGAGATGTTACAGACTAATAATAAAATGTTCAAAGCAAACATTCATCCTTTTTCTTCTGCTTATCTGGAGCCGGGTCGCGGCTGAGAACACGAGATTTACTGTCACGGTAATGCTAACAAGAACTAGCATGCTACGGACACACTTCCTGATTCTTGGATTGTAAAACTTGTCATTTTATGTATTTATATTTCGGATTGTTTTACTATTAATTGTTTTTTGTGTGTGTGTGTTCTGTTTCACTCCCTCTCCCTTTCCCTTGGTGCTTTTGCACACCAGGCCAACATTGTAAATAAGAATTTGTTCTTAATGTTTTGCCTGGCAAAATAAAGGTTATAATAATAATAACTCTTTGATACAGACAGTGAGCTGCAGACATATTTTGACCTCAGTATCTGCTTAGAGACACAATTTGTTCAAATACCATCCATGTTCTTCCTCTTATCGCGGGGGCAGCAGTTTAAGCAGGGACTCCCAGACTTCCCTCACCCCAGACACTTCCTCCAGCTTCTCCGGTGGGACCAGAAGGTGTTCGTAGAGCTCATGACCATAGGTGGACAGGAACGAGAGCTTTGCCTTTCGACTCTGCTCCTTCTTCACCAAAACAGACGATACAGCATCACTCCAGACGCTGCAGAGATCCACCTTCCTCAAGTGGAGAAGTTCAAGTATCTCGAGGTTTTTTTACTCAAACATGTAATAAAACGAGACAAAACAGAACTCCAGGTGTGGTTTTGTAGCGGTGTTTAGTAGTAAGGTGGACTCAAAAGCAGCACAAAGAGAACAGCCCAACTCCGTGTCAAAAATCAGATCAGGTTTATTGTGAAGAAACAAAAAACAGATTCAGAGCCTGCATTTCCCTCAGACGAACATGAACGAAACAAACTCAGGAACAAACTGAAACTTACTCACATAAAGGAACTGAAAGTCACTCAAGAATTCAACAAATTAAACAAAAGAAGGACAGAACATATAGGCTCCTCCCTGATTAGCAACTGGTGCGGAGAAAATCAGGGAGGCAGCAAATAAGAAGCGGATCATGACAGTTTTTGAGGAGGTAACGATATTCTAACACGACTTAAAGCTCATAAGAGTCAGTTCTGTGTGATATCTGACCTTTAACAGTATAAAACCGGACTCTTTCTTCACATTGCGTAACCCTACTTTCTTGAGTTTGTTCAATTTCCTCCCTGTCGTCTTTGGACAGGTCTAAAGTTTTGTCTCCTGTATGTGGAGACTGACCATTAAAATCCAAAGTTACTGCATGAAATCTAAAGTTTTATCTTGTAATTTGCTGGATATAAACTAAGTGCTACAGACAGATCAATACATTTTCTATATTTTCTGAGAAGAATCTACAGCGCAGCCTTGACGACGACGAGGAGGAGGAGAAGGTTTAAGTGCTGCGGAGTTTAAGTTCTTCTTTCAGGTGAAGTATCTTAGTAAAAGTTAAAGTGTGACAGGTTAGATCGCTTCTTTCACCAAAAAGTCAAAAGATAATTACATTGAAAGTTTTATTTGACAATTTTGCTGAAGTTATAGTTTTACTTCCTGGTTGGTTCCATTTTATAACTGTTACCTAGCAACCACACAATTAACTTATTCTTATAGATATTCTTACACCTTTGTTAACACTAAATTAAGCTTTTTTTTTGTTTTATTGTCTCTTACTGATTATATTGTGTCTTAAAAGTGTCATTTGTCAACTGTTCTCGCTCATTTCCGGCTCTTTTAGTGCAAACTACCTGTGACCCCTTTTAAATCTTTGTGGTCAAGAGCTATGTGACATCACACAGGACTGCCCTGACTGCGGCCAGGTGTTTCTGATACAAACACCTGGCTGCAGGGGCGGAGCTTGAAGTGTGGATACTTGTTAGACCAATCACACTGTTCCTTATACCCCCAGACCCCGCCTTTTGTCCTCCAGACCCTGCCCCGCCTCACTTACTCCTTTAGTCCTCTAAACTCTGCCCGCCTTCTCCCCTTTACTCCTCCAGACTCCGCCCCTCTTCTCCTCCTCATTCTCCCCTTTAAACCTCCAAACTCCACCCCTCTTCTCCTCCTCATTCTCCCCTTTAAACCTCCAAACTCCACCCCTCTTCTCCTCCTCATTCTCCCCTTTTAAACCTCCAAACTCCACCCCCCTCTTCTCCACCTTCACTCTCCCCTTTACTCCTCCAAACTCCACCCCTCTTCTCCTCCTCATTCTCCCTTTTAAACCTCCAAACTCAACCCCTCTTCTCCTCCTCACTCTCCCCTTTACTCCTCCAGACTCCACCCCTCTTCTTCTCCTCCTCATTCTCTCCCCTTTACTCCTCCAGACTCCACCCCTCTTCTCCTCCTTCACTCTCTCCCCTTTAAACCTCCAAACTCCACCCCTCTTCTCCTCCTTCACTCTCCCCTTTAAACCTCCAAACTCCACCCCTCTTCTCCTCCTTCACTCTCCCCTTTAAACCTCCAAACTCCCCCCCTCTTCTCCTCCTCACTCTCCCCTTTAAACCTCCAAACTCCACCCCTCTTCTCCTCCTCATTCTCCCTTAAACCTCCAAACTCACCCCCCTCTTCTCCTCCTCATTCTCCCCTTTAAACCTCCAGACTCCACCCCTCTTCTCCTCCTCATTCTCCCCTTTAAACCTCCAAACTCCACCCCTCTTCTCCTCCTCATTCTCCCCTTTAAACCTCCAAACTCCACCCCTCTTCTCCTCCTCCCTCATTCTCTCCTTTAAACCTCCAAACTCTCCCCCCTCTTCTCCTCCTCACTCTCCCCCTTTAAACCTCCAAAACTCCACCCCTCTTCTCCTCCTTCACTCTCCCCTTTAAACCTCCAAACTCCACCCCTCTTCTCCTCCTCATTCTCCCCTTTAAACCTCCAAACTCCACCCCTCTTCTCCTCCTCATTCTCCCCTTTAAACCTCAAACTCCACCACCCCTCTTCTCCTCCTTCACTCTCCCCTTTACTCGTCCTGACTCCACCCCCTTCTCCTCCTCATTCTCCCCTTTAAACCTCCAAACTCCACCCCTCTCTTCTCCTCCTCATTCTCTCCCCTTTAGTCCTCCAAACTCCACCCCTCTTCTCCTCCTCACTCTCCCTTTAAACCTCCAAACTCCGCCCCTCTTCTCCTCCTCATTCTCCCTTTTAAACCTCCAAACTCCACCCTTCTTCTCCTCCTCACTCTCCCCTTTACTCCTCCAAACTCCACCCGTCTTCTCCTCCTCATTCTCCCCTTTAACCCTCCAGACTCCACCCCTCTTCTCCTCCTCATTCTCAAACTTACCATATTCACTTAAGAACTGTCATTTTTATCTCAAACGTTGAACAAGAAGCATTTCAGTCGACTCAGGCTCAAATATACTTAATGTCTCTGAAGGCTGTGTCCTTATGAGGCTGCATGTTTGTTCAGGACAGAAGGACACTCCAAATCAAGACTTTAATTGGTATTTTCTTGGGGAAAAATATCGCAAACAAGTCTCTTTAATGTTCCACAGAGCGAGAGCACGAGCACAGGAGAGCAGGAGAGCTCTGGGTGGTGCTGGCGACGTGGGGAGACGTTTTCTGCCTGTGTTTTTGAACTTTTCCTCTCAACAGGAACCATCCCCCCAAACCGAGAAATAAAGAGAAGAACAAAAAACCATCATGAGCTGTAAGACACTGTCCACATTATCGGCTCTTTGTGGGTTTTGTGTTACTTATATGTAATATTTTGAGATGTTTAATGCTCTACCATGTCACATTCCTGCTCTCGACGTAAATATCGTTGGTCGAGCGGTAAAATCCACTGCCTCACAGGTTGATGGTGCGATTCCAGCTCCCACAGATGAATGATGATTAAACTGATCGAACTTATTGCTCAAAAGTAGCTTGAAAAACAGACATTTTTACTCACACCAGCTGTAAATTTGTCCGGGGAAATCTCCTCCTCGTGCAGATAAACGTGTTTAATGCCAAACTGTGGAACATTTCAGAAAAAACAGTAAAATCTCCATGGAAAACGAAAATGGCAAAGTCTTCACCAGAAAAAGTTTGATTATCAGGCTGTTTTCTGATGTGTTTTAATCACAAACAGACCTGGAGTTGTGTTTTTTTTGTTTCATTCACACAAACGATGCAGGTTTAGGCTGAAAACACACTGTTCCACCTTGTGATGTCATCGTGTGGTGATACAGGAAGTGCTCTACTGTGTTTTTAAACTCCACGCACCTTCATTTCTAGAATCATTTGGATAATATTTGCCAATCTCGACAAAACTAAAGGTAAAACGTAGCTGTTAACTACCACTTCATGACATCACAAGGTGGAACAGAGCATTTACAGGTTTGAAGACTGACTAATAATAAAAAGTTAAACATGTGTAAATGAAACAAAACACAACTCCAGGTCTGTTTTTAAGGAGAAAACAGCGTTAGAACATGGTTTACATGGTTCCACCTTGTGATGTCATCGTGTGGTGATACAGGAAGTGCTCCACCTTCATTTCTAGAATCATTTGGATCATAATTTCAGCCGTGGAGTTGACAATCTCGACGAAACTAAAGGTAAAACGTAGCTGTCAACTTGAAAACTACCACTTGGTGACATCACAACTTGGAACGGAGCATTTTGAGCTTTGGAGATGTAATAAAGACACGTGTGAATGAAGCAAAACACAGCTCCAGGTCTGTTTTTGACGCGCTAACGATGTTCTGACATGGATTAAACCTCAGAACCTCATTTTGTGTAATATCGGACTTTTAAAGACAAATCAACAGTTTCCAGCCTGTACGTCGTGCGATGCTAAGCTAACCTTTCCTCACAGCGTCTCCTGGACATAGCTTTACCCGTCAGCGCAACATTTAAACCTATTTCTACCATATTCCACAGTACTTCTGGGTTCTGAACATTTCTCCATCTGTCTCGCTCTTTATAAGCCTCTATAAATACATTTTAATAGTCTTATACCACGAAGTAGCTCCAAAGGTCGAGAGTAAAAATCAGGCTGACACTTAGCTTTTGTGGGGGTAATTTAGAGACATGTCAGAGGAGACCTTTCGCCTGGACAGAGGACGGGCCCAGCGTATTTACAGCGACCGGATTATAGCAACGAGACGCAGCGGTAGTAAAGAAATATAGAGCTTACAGCGGCGTTCAGAAGAGACACGAGATCATGAACCTGAGACGGAGTCAATCACAGCTCCAAAAACTCACACTGGAGCCGTGTTGTGTCTGCGAGTCACAAAAAGGAAAGTTTTATTTAGGAGAAACATGGACTGGGGGGATGTTTTAAAAAGAGTCTTTAAACTTTCAAAGATGGAGGTTTATCTGAGATGGAAGACAAGGTGGAGTTTGGGGAACGTTTAGTTTGTCTTATTTATAGTAAATGATTTGTTGTTTTGCAGGTTTTTGTTTTTCGTACAAACCAAATGAGCTGTGAAAAGGGAGTTTTACTGCTGTGTTTAGTTTTATCGTCAAAACTCCGCACAGGTCTGTGAGAGTTTGGGAAAGTGTTTGTAGGATGTTCTGTTACTTTTAAGAGTATCATATTTTCCACAGTATAAGTCGCTCTGGAGTTGTCGTAATGTCAGGTGAACGGACCAACACGCCAGACTCGGGGCAGGTTTACAGTGTTTACAGTTTTTGTGCAATCGGTGAAGGAGTGAAGGGTGAGTCTCTCGTAGCGTGGTGAGCGGGTTACAGCCGGAGTCCGGTGCCAAGAGGAGGAGCAGGAGGAGTGAGGTGACGATACCGGGGTCTAGAGCTGGAGCCAGGACGGAGCTGGTGCAGGAACCGGGTGCGCAGAGTGCTGGAGTCTGAGGAGGCAAAAATCCAGAGTCAAAAAAGGAGGAAAATAGGCAACAAGCAAAGTAGAACAAAACGAGGCTATTCACAGACGGTTTGGCTCCGAATGACTGGAGAGCAGTCTCTTTATCCGGGACAGGTGGTGGCAATCAGGCTGACGAGCTGCAGGTGCGTGTGGGAGGAGCCCGGGACTCCGCCCAGCTCCAGACTCAGACCGGTGAGGGAGGGGGAGGAGAGCAGAGGACACACAAGGGTCCAGGGAACAGGCAGATCATGACTGGAGTATAAATCACTCTGGAGTATAAATCGCTCTGGAGTATAAGTCGCTCTGGAGTATAAATCGTGCTGGAGTATAAATCGCTCTGGAGTATAAATCGCTCTGGAGTATAAGTCGCTCTGGAGTATAAATCGTGCTGGAGTATAAATCGCTCTGGAGTATAAATCGCTCTGGAGTATAAGTCGCTCTGGAGTATAAATCGTGCTGGAGTATAAATCGCTCTGGAGTATAAATCGTGCTGGAGTATAAGTCGCTCTGGAGTATAAGTCGCTCTGGAGTATAAATCGTGCTGGAGTATAAATCGCTCTGGAGTATAAATCGTGCTGGAGTATAAGTCACTCTGGAGTCGCACAAGTCGCACAAGCCTAAAATTGCATAATAATGAAGAAAAAACATATTTCACATATAAATTGCACCTCTGGCCAAACTATGAAAAAAGTGTGACTTATAATCCAGAAAATACGGTAATCTGGTGCAGCGGCTTTAACGCTGTGTGTTGTTTAGTTTGAGACGGAGCATCAAGAAGCTCGGAGTAAGTATAAACGTCAGTATAAAGCTTTAAAAACAGGAGCAGGTGTGGACAACAGATTATTAAACTCTGATTGTGTCACAAACTTGAAGTATCTTCCATTTCTGTGACGTAAAACAGCCAAAAGTCTCGTGTTTGTCTGAGTTTTGGTGCAGCTCGTCCTCAGACTCTCACCGTCACGTGACCTGGTGTTAAATGTCCCTGTGTCAGCGATGAACAAACAGCTGAGGCATTCTGGGAGTTTTTCACATCGTCCCTCACAGACGTGTGTTATACAGTGTTTTTTTTCTTCTTTCAGACGCTGATGTTTCACCCACGTTTCCACAGAGAAGATGAAACAGAGACGTGTTTAAATCATCACCGGAGAAAAGTGACTCAGAATCTTTATTTTTCATCTTTTGTTTAAATCGTCCACAACATTTTTCTGATGAAATTGAACAGATTTGACACGTCATCCTCCCTTTTCCTCCTCCTCTTGCTTTTCCTTCTCCTTCGTCTTCACTCCTACAACTTTTGTCCAGTTCACAGATCAGATTTTCTCTTTTACTACGATCAGACGTCGCTGAACATCATTCTCACAGCTTATGAATGTCGTCTCTTGGCTGATTCATTCTCATTGGTGATTGTTACGAGCTCGTCTAGGGTCAGGAAAGTCACAAAAAACAAGATGAAAAATGGTGAAATAAAGAAGTAACTTAAAGTAGAGGGATGTAAAAGGGCAAAGTCACAAAACTGGACTAAAATATTGACGTAAATGTGTGAAACAAAAGAAATTTAACCTAAGAAACCAAAAATAACACGAGTAAATTGGTCACGAGGACTATTAAAAACGAGCGATAAAAGTAAAGGACACACAACATGAAAAGAAAACCAGAAATGTCCAGAAAACAAAACACAAAACTCAGCCGACAAACAGAATGGAGCGACAAAAAAAGAGCCACGAAAACAAAAAACACAAGTCCAGGAACAAACACGAATCTCAGCCGACAAACAGAATCGAGTAAATAAAAGAGAATAAACTAAACGACACAAAGTCAAACACAAGGACAAACAAGAGACTAACAAAATAAACTGAGACACAGACAGAGACACAAACCTCATGAAAGTTATGAAACAAGTCGTCATAATTTAGTTTAAATAAAAAAATATAAATGAAATGTGACAGATCGGGACATAATTCAACTGGTTCAGAACTCTGCAGCTCGCATCATCACACACACACCCTCCATCAACCACATCACCCCCGTATTACAACAGCTCCACTGGCTCCCCATCACACACCGCATTCAATACAAAATCCTTCTCCACACATTCAAAGCCATCCACAACCTTGCACCTCCATACCTCTCTGACCTCCTCCATACTGCACACCCCCGTTCGCTCTCTCCGCTCCTCCTCCTCTCTCCATCTCTCTGTCCCCTCAGCCCGTCTCGTCACCATGGGGAGCAGGGCCTTCAGCCGCTCTGCTCCCCAGCTCTGGAAACACTCTCCCCCCTGACCTCCGCAATACTGACACTCTCACTCACTTCAAATCCAAACTCAAAACCCACCTGTTCAAACTCGCCTATTCACTCTAACCACACCTGCACTGTCATTTTTATATTATAAGCTTGTTTTTAAATGTGTATATTTTAACTGTTGATTTTAACTGTCTTAATGTGATGTGTTGTGTGATGTATGTGAGGCGACCTTGAGTGCCTAGAAAGGCGCCCTACAAATAAAATGTATTATTATTATTATTATTATATAATCTGGCAAAAGATACTCGGAAAATCATTGTTGAAATGTTTGATTAAAAACTGGTTTCAGTTTGTTTCAAGACAAGGAGATGCTGCACTGCCCCCAGAAAAGTTACAGATTCCAACTTTAACTGCGCATTCTTGTGCTTTTAAGTTATTCCTCACTTACGCATTCAGAACGTCCAAATTCATTCACGAAATTCTTCACCTAGATGAGTTTATAAGCGCTTTTCACAAATTTCAGAGGCCACGAACGAGAACTTTTGTTTCTGTCAAGGTAAAGCTAACAACTGACATGCCAACGGCGCACTTCCTGATTCTCGGACAATGGCAGATGTTATAATTAGACACAAACGAGGGCTCATTGACAGGATTCATGCACAAATGTCATAAATGTGTCGGTGAGATGGATTCGAGTGTGAAAAGGAGTGGACCCAGCACACACCCCTGAGGTACCCCAGTGTTCAGTGTGACGGTGTTCGATTTGTGGAGGCTGGACTTGACAAACTGGGACCTGTTTGGAAACGTAACTCACTCCAGTTGCTAATTGGCTGCACAGAAGGAGGCTCGTTGTGATTGGCTGGAAGTGAAAAGAGACGAGAGACGATGACGAGCTGGAAATGTGACAAAAACAGGCCACTGCTGCTTTTTTCTACGTGTGACGCTGCTGGTTATATAACGTGATCTTTGAGCTGAATGTGACAACGCGCCTGCGGTGAGGCCTAATTATTTCCCTGCCTTGAAGTTTGATGATGGACGACATATGTACGAGCCACGGCTACGACTTTAAACACTAAAGATTAAACTAGAAACAGGAAAAAAATACTGGTAAAATACTGGTAATCATGGTTCAAGCCCACTGCTGGACGTAGGGGGCGCTCTAACGTCCAAACACGAAGCTGGAAACAGAGATGAAGACATTATTTTACAGTTTGAAAACGCAAAACTCCAAGGTGACCACAATAATGCCCCATGTGCACGTTAGCATGCTAGTTTTTGTTACCGTCGCAGCAAAAATCTGCGAATAATTAGGATTTTTAAAAATAATTTTGGACGTCTGCAGAACATTTCAAACAAACTAGTTCTGTTTTTTACGATTTTAAGAAAGTGAAAATCTGATTCAGTGTCTTTAAGTTTTAAAATAGACGATTGTGTTTTTTCTGAACATATAGTGCAATAAATATTATTTGAAGTGTAAAAAAAAATAAAATAAAAATGAAGAGAAAAAAGTTAGAATGTCCAAAATGTTCCTGGTTTTCACTTTTTTAAGACAGTAAAAATCAGGTCCTGCATCTTTAAGTTAAATATAAATAAATTAAATAAATTAGACAACTGTGTGTGTTTTCTGAACATATAGAGCAAAAAATATGATTTGCAAACAGAAAAATGAACAAAAAAAAGTTAGAACGTTCAAAATGTTCCTGGTTTTCATGTTTTAAAGACAGTGAAAATCTAATTGTGCGTCTTTAAGTTATAAATTAGACAATTGTGTGTGTTTTTCTGAGCATATAGTGCAAAAAATATGATTTAAAGTGAAAAAAAATAATAATACTGAAGAGAAAAAAGTTAGAATGTTCAAAATGTTCCTGGTTTTCACATTTTAAAGACAGTGAAAATCAGATTCAGCGTCTTCTGTTATAAATTAGATAATTGTGTGTGGGTTTTTTTCATATAGTGCAAAAAATGATTTAAAATGTAAAAAAAAAAAAAAAAAAAAAGAATAGAAAAAAGGCAGAATGTTCAAAATGTTCCTGGTTTTCACATTTTTAAGACAGTAAAAATCAGGTTCTGCCTCTTTAAGTTATAAATTAGACGATTGTGTGTTTTTCTGAACATACAGTGCAAAAAATCTGATTTTCAAACAGAGAAAAGTTCGAAGTTTGACAATGCTCCTGGTCTCAGTTGGATTTGTTGTGAAACACGTAACATCTTGTTCCCAGGCTTCATCCGTCCGTCTCGGTGAAAGTATTGACCCAGTAGTTTATCTATTACGAGGCTCTATCAAGAGGAAAATTGAAGAAGCAGGTAAAAACGTGGCGTCCCTTCGATTCGTATGAAATATCTCAGAACAGTGGCTTTAAATAAATAATCTGGCCTTGAATATTAACAAAGGAGCTGCTCAGGATCCAGTGGAGAGCAGAGAGGGACGAGATGTTCCCTTTTCTTCTGTATTAACAAACTATTTTATAAAAGGTGAAGGATGATATCGAGCAAGTTATGAAACAAGTCGCCATAATTTAGTTAAAATAAAAGGATTTAAAGTGAAATGTGACGGATCGAGACATGATCTGGCTAAATATTCTCATAAAATCATGTGCGTTTGAAGATAATTGTTGAAATGTTTGATTAAAAACAGTTTTTTAGTGTGTTTTCCAGACGAGGAGACGCTGTCCTGCCCCAGAAAAGTTACAGATTGCAGAAAACTGAGCATTCTTTATGGAACTTTTTACCGTCTTAAATTGTGTTTTTATGCATTCAGAACGTCCAAATTCTTCAACAAGATGAGTTTATAAGCCCTTTTTGAACAAATTTCAGTGAGGACTTTTTTCCGTCAAGGTAAAACTAACAGCTGACATGCTAACAGCGCACTTCCTGATTCTCACACGTTATAATTGATGCAGACAGGACACAACCGAAGAGAGCTTTTACAATAAACCTGCACTGGGGCAAGACATGTTTTGCTCAAATACATCAAAAAAAAAAAAAAAAAAAAGAAGAAGTATAGCAACTTTATCGTCCCTGTTTTCAAACATAAAACCAACTAAAAACACAGTTAAAAACACAAGAGAGACAATGTTCGGGCTCATGTTTAACCATAAGATTTCCTTGCAGTGACTTCCTCGTTCGTCCTTTTACAAATGACAAAAGTCGTAAAAAAAACGGCCTCGACATCGGCCCCGTGAGGCTCAGTCCCGCTGGAGTTTCGTCATTTCTGTTCCATCCTCCTCCTCCTCTGTGGCTGCAGGAGAAGAATATTTATTATATTATATTTATTTTCCAGATGCTCTTAAAACCTTGCCCCCCCCCTTGGTTTTAGACTCCACCTGTCCCTTGAGCGCCACCCAGAGGTTATAATTACAAGGCCGACTCACCTGGTCTCCCATTGTTCTCAGACTATGTGGAAATGAGTGAGTTTTTTTTTTCATTTATTCATATTGATCTTTATCCTGCAAATGTGTTACCTTTCAATTCAATTATATTTGGTTAATCAATCGACTGTACAGTTGTCCCTCGCTTTTTTTCCAGCGTATGAACCTGCATTGTGTTCTGCGTCCTGATTGGCTGATGGACTGTAGACCATTGTGTTCTGCGTCCTGATTGGCTGAGGGACTGTAGACCATTGTGTTCTGCGTCCTGATTGGCTGAGGGACTGTAGACCATTGTGTTCTGCATCCTGATTTGGCTGAGGGACTGTAGACCATTGTGTTCTGCGTCCTGATTGGCTGAGGGACTGTAGACCATTGTGTTCTGCGTCCTGATTGGCTGAGGGACTGTAGACCATTGTGTTCTGCGTCCTGATTGGCTGAGGGACTGTAGACCATTGTGTTCTGCGTCCTGATTGGCTGAGGGACTGTAGACCATTGTGTTCTGCGTCCTGATTGGCTGAGGGACTGTAGACCATTGTGTTCTGCGTCCTGATTGGCTGAGGGACTGTAGACCATTGTGTTCTGCGTCCTGATTGGCTGAGGGACTGTAGACCATTTGTGTTCTGCGTCCTGATTGGCTGAGGGACTGTAGACCATTGTGTTCTGCGTCCTGATTGGCTGAGGGACTGTAGACCATTGTGTTCTACGTCCTGATTGGCTGAGGGACTGTAGACCATTGTCCATCAGTCTCCTCCGTGTCTCCTGTACAGTACAGAATGTGTCAGACAAATTTACATAAATGTTGGATCAGTGTGACTCTGAAGTGCTGTATGTTTGCAAGTTTTCTCCCCGACAAAACCCACAATGTCGATGAAACGTTCTGCACCGACAAAGGCACCGACGAAGGTTTGAACTTTGTTTAAACGAGAGAGAAATGTGAGAAAATGTTAATGTGTGAGAAAAGTGTATAAAGTGTGAGGTGAGGGGTTTTACAGACGAGAAACAGAGAGAATAATGTGAAAAATAAAGCTGATACTTTGTGGATTTTGGTTTTAAATGTTCGTATTAACCCTTTACATGATCCTGGGGTTTTTATTTCACTAAGATCTGAACATTAATAAGAGCTTCTAGTCTCGAGAGCTTCATTTGATACTAAATTGTTATCGCTTCACTGTCTTTTACCTCAGTCATTTTGTTTGTACCTCCCCTAATGTTTGAACTGGACTTGCTGCTCTCGTTCGTTCCTTTCGTTGCAGACACTACCTGAAACCACCAAAATTAAAGATAATAACACAGTCGTATAATATTTTTCACTAGACTTTTCAAATTTTAGTCGTATGTTTGAGTCTGGAAATGCAAATGTGTCAAATCTGCTGCATTTATAGCTGCCTTTATCATTTATATCATTGTATAACTACATTTTCCTGACTGTTCTCGTCCACTTATGTAACACAGCCATACAACGCTCGAAAACGCTGCATTTTTAGGCTTGAGGTGTTTCCAACTCTCTTCTCCAGCAACTTTGATAATGCTTTTCTCCTCCATATCTGCTATACTTTTGAATCTAATAATAATTTCTCCCATTGCAGCGCTTCAGGCCACGGTTCTGTGCAGCAAAGTCCTTCCATCTCCGCTTTATCGTGAGGAGAAAACAACCGAAAAAACACCTTGGCAGACAGATCTCAGCCTCTGTATCTTCTGATTTGCTTGGCTGACGTGTCCCAGGCGCTCGCACCTTCATCAAGAGCCATTGATTGGTTCTTGAATGAAGCAGAAATCGATGCGCGGAGACCTTCGCCATGTTAATAAAAGAGCGGGGAGCTGTGGGTGGCTTGTGTCCTATCCCGAGCAGCGTTTTGTGCAGCGGCGTTTCATTCTACTTAACCCCGAGTCGGCGAACATGAGCACGAGTGGGAAGAGGGAGTACAGACGGAGCGGCGGTGTTACGGAGGAGGCGGCCTCACATCCTGCAAGAGAAATAAATAAATAAATACATAAAACAGACGGATGGTTCGTCAGTGTTTCTGTTGGTTTACTTTATAAAACCAAATCTGTATCGAATAAGAAATGTCACTTTTGCTTCGTATTTGTCTTACTGTTCGGAAATTTGGGCTGTAAAACAAACATAGATCCTATAATTAAACGACAGAAAAGGGCAATAAAATCAAATGTATTAAACTTTACGGACATAGTTAAGTTGAAAATGTTGACAGTTCTGTTTTGTGTCGTGAATAAGGAATTTTCCTGTAGGAATCCAGACCTTCTTTAAATGAAGAAGTAGTTACTATAATTTAAGAGGTTTTAAGAGGTTTGAATCCAGTAAAATAAGAAATAATGTGAAGCAAAGACGTGTCTGTTTGTGGAAGAAAAGTGAATTAAAACATTGTCTAAATGTAAAAAAAAACTTTAAAGCCTGATCATTCATACTTTCATTCTTCAGTTCTGGTCAGATCACTGCTGGACACGGCCTTATATCTGTCTGAAGGGGGCGCTGATGACACTGAAACTGTAAACATGCTTTTGTTCTGTTTGTTCTGGGTCTGAGGTGGAGGTGTAGATGGAGGTGTAGATGGAGGTGTAGACGGAGGTGTAGACGGAGGTGTAGATGGAGGTGTAGATGGAGGTGTAGATGGAGGTGTAGATGGAGGTGTAGACGGGACAGATCATGTCTCAGGTTCATTCATGTTTAAAGAAGGATTCTCTTTCCTAACAAAAATATCTTCTGTAACTCTCCTCTCAAACCATTTTTCTCTCAGATCTGAACCTGACTCTCTTCAGAGGTGAGTGTGTTTGAGATGTAGATGAACAGCAGACTGTGTCCTGAGCTGCTCTCTCTCATGTTGGTTCATTCTCTTATAAAGTGTCTGTTTAGTTTCTCCAGTGTTACTCACTTCACTCTTCACTTCACTGATGGAGTCGACACATTACTCTGTTTGTGTCTCAGGGTTTTGTCCTTTGGATGAACCAGTTTTTATCTTAAAGTGTTTGTAGGTTTGAAAAAGACAAGAATCTCATAATGTCTGAAAATTCTCTGTTTTTTTCTGACACACCCGCTGTGTGAGGAATGGTAACTGTAACGAGGACTGTGAGGTGGAGTAGACTGTGATGTAAATGTGATGTAATGTAAAATAATCATTAGTGTGCACTCGCGCTCCCTCTAGTGGCAAGACAAGGGATAACAAGAAATAAGAACAACTGAACTAAACCAGTAACATAACAGAACTAAAGGGGCTTTATGGAGAGTCTTTTACACAGTAACACTTTTCCTTCAGGGTTCAGATTCTGTGTTGTCCTGTTTTTTAGCTCTTCGATTTACTGAAGTCCCATTCTGGATCTCCACAAGCAGAGAGACAATACAAGTTTACAGTTTCAGTGTCGTTAGCGCCTCCTTCAGACAGATATAAGGCAGTGTCCAGCGGGAATCTGACCAGAACTGAAGAAGAGACTTGGACGAGAGAACGTCTTAACTCCTACAACGATTTGTCCAGTTACAGATTTGAACTTCTTCTTTTGCTTTGGATCAGACCCGACTGAGGTTTACACACATATTTCTTGTCATATTATTCTTGGTTCAGGGCCGTCGACAGAAACTTGGGGGCAAGAACCAAACTAACAAACTCATTTTTCACACACAAAAGCAGGTCTGAAATCGAGAGCCGCTTCAGTAGAAACACCTGCCCTGGGTTTGACTGATGGAAACGTGGCTTCAATTTGCAACTAACAACCTCTCCACCACCTCCGATAATTACACCGTCGAGCTTATGTTTTCCTTACGGGCGAGATGCGAGCGCTCAAGGACAAAATGATGATGTGAAATGGGTCGAGCGGGATCTGAAGCGTGAACTCCCCGGTTACAAAGCCACTAAGGCCCAAACTAAGAGACAATGAAGATGTTTTCTTATTTTAAAGAGCCTGTGTTCCTCTTTTCTCTGATCCGTTCTCACGTTTCCTCGTCACAATCAGACCTGGAGCTGGGTTTTGTTTCATTCTCACATGTTTAACTGTGTTTTTAAACTCCAAACACCTTCATCTCTAGAATCATTTGGATCATTTTAAGTTCTGTAGTTGCTGATCTTTGAAGGTAAAAGAAGCTCCACCACCAGGAATGTTCCATGGTATTAAACGGTATTAAACTGATCGAACTTATTGCTCAAAAGTAGCTTGAAAAACAGACATTTTTACTCACACCAGCTGTAAATTGGTCCGGGGGCATCTCCTACTCGTGGAGATAAACGTGTTTAATGCCGAACTGTGGAACATTTCAGAAAAAACAGTAAAAACAGTAAAATCTCCATGGAAAACGAAAATGGCAAAGTCTTCACCAGAAAAAGTTTGATTATCCGGCTGTTTTCTGATGCGTTTTAATCACAAACAGACCTGGAGTTGTGTTTTTTTGTTTCATTCACACAAACGATGCAGGTTTAGGCTGAAAACACACTGTTCCACCTTGTGATGTCATCGTGTGGTGATACAGGAAGTGCTCCACTGTGTTTTTAAACTCCACACACCTTCATTTCTAGAATCATTTGGATCATAATTGCCAATCTCGACAAAACTAAAGGTAAAACGTAGCTGTTAACTACCACTTCATGACATCACCAGGTGGAACAGCGTATTTACAGGTTTGGAGACTGACTAATAATAAAAAGTTAAACATGTGTAAATGAAACAAAACATAACTCCAGGTCTGTTTTTGAGGAGGAAACAGCGTTAGAACATGGATTAAAGTCATTTTTTCCCGTAATATACTGTAGGACCTTTGACGAAACCTTCTGTGTCTTTTTGTGAATGTAAAAAAAGAAGAAAATGCATTAATAAAGGGAAAAAGCCAAAAGTAAAATCCGTCAGATGGACAAAAAGTTGTAGGAGTGAAGATGTTTCTCTGCTCGTCCAAGTCTCGTCTTCAGTTCTGGTCAGATTCCTGCTGGACACTGACTTATATCTGTCTGAAGGAGGCGCTAACGACACTGAAACTCAAAACAGTTATTTGTTTTACGGTTTCTGAGAACGTCAGAGCTAGGATGCTAACAGGTGTGAAATCACTCGTTAGGTGCTTGAGTGACTATGTTAAATATGACTCAAGCACAGTGCACACTTCAGGAAGCACAGCAGAACTAAGCTACAAACAGAAACTGCAGAAAAATAAGTGAGTTTAGCTTCAGTGTCGTTAGCTCCTCCCCGAAGCGAAGAAGCGGTTTGTAGGAGTGAAGACGTTTAGCTGCTCGTCCAGGCTTTTCTTCAGTTCTGGTCAGATTCCTGCTGGACACGCCCCCACATCTGTCCGAAGGGAGGAGCTAACGGAAACGAAACTGGAAACGCCGATAAACGATCCCTGACAGATTTGACTTTTGGCTTTTACTACGGATCAAACGTGAACGACTGAGGGACACACAGACGTCCATAAACACAGAGAAACGTTCAAAATAGAAGTTGTTTCAGTCGAAATCTGAAAGTAAACCAAGTAAAACCCAAGTATTTATGAGTCTGACAGTCCTCGGGGGCCTGTTGAAATGTCCATTGTCGATTTGACAGTTTGATCATTTAATTTAACAAAAAAAATCAAAAATCCATCTTTTGTTGATCAATATCCTCCATTATTCCTCTGACGTCTCCTTCTCCGCCCTCGTTCATCTTACTCACTCCAACTTAAAGAAAACCTCTCAAATATGTCACGTCCCTTTGTCTAAAAACATCTGCTGAATTTTAATTATGAAAGATTTAGACTGAACATTGTGACAAGTCGTTTTAAATCTGCAGCTTGTACTTTTGATTCGAGGGAAACAGCAAACGAACGAACAAAAGCGGATTGAGAGCAGCTTCTGGATGTGTGGAGGTATTATCCCAAAAAGCTGACGCTGGAGTATTGTTCGCAGACTTTCTCTTCAGATTTTGCATTTTTTATCATTAATGAGGTGGAAGGATTTGAAAATGTCATATTGGACCAAAAAGAGGGTTTGGTTCCCCTGGATGATTCTGCGGCAGAGTCGTCGTCTGTCTCGTTTCTCGCAGGACGTCACCTTCAAATCAGACGCTGCGTTTCTGTAAAAAGGCCTGAGATTAAGGAAACATCTGAGTTTTCATTAGTGCGACAGCAGTTCTACGGATTTTTGTTTGAATCTGATACAGAAAAACCTGCATTTACACTAGTTCTGACTGAATATTACAAATAAATTAAAAAAAAAACATGTTTTTTTAGTTAAATAAAGGTGTAAACTGTGGTGTTTGTCGCAGCATTTTGAAGAACTAAACCAGGACTAAACCGGGACTAAACCGGGACTAAACCGGGACTAAACCGGGACTAAACGGGACTAAACCGGGACTAAACCGGGACTAAACCGGGACTAAACCGGGACAAAACTGGAACTAAACCAGGACTAAACCGGGACTAAACCAGGACTAAACCAGGACTAAACCAAGTCTAAACCAGGACTAAACCAGGTCTAAACCAGGACTAAACCAGAACTAAACCGGGACTAAACCAGGACTAAACTGTGACTAAACCGAGACTAAACCAGGTCTAAACCAGGTCTAAACCAGGACTAAACCAGGTCTAAACCGGGACTAAACCAGGACTAAACCAGGACTAAACCAAGTCTAAACCAGGACTAAAACAGGACTAAACCAAGTCTTAACCAGGTCTAAACCAGGTCTAAACCAGGACTAAACTGGAACTAAACCGGGACTAAACTGTGACTAAACCGAGACTAAACCAGGACTAAACCAGGTCTAAACCAGGTCTAAACCAGGACTAAACCAGGTCTAAACCAGGTCTAAACCAGGTCTAAACCAGGTCTAAACCAGAACTAAACCAGGACTAAACCGGGACTAAATCGGGACTAAACCGGGTCTAAACCAGGACTAAACTGTGACTAAACCGAGACTAAACCAGGACTAAACCAGGTCTAAGCCAGGTCTAAACCAGGTCTAAACCAGGTCTAAACCAGGTCTAAACCAGAACTAAACCAGGACTAAACCAGGTCTAAACCAGGTCTAAACCAGGTCTAAACCAGGTCTAAACCAGGTCTAAACCAGGTCTAAACCAGGATCAGGGTTCTCAGGTGAAGCTTCGTTCCTCGTCTTTGATCACATGAAGTTCTTTTGCTGAAATAAACATCTTGGTGAAATCCATCGTGTGGAAGCTGTAAATATTTGATAGTTTGAGGAAAGTGTTGGAGATCAAACAGGCGGGGGCGCTGTCCAAGGTGCTGAACTCTTCATTCTGCAAGTCAGTGATGTGAACTTCATCATCTTTAACTCGGCTCTGTTCAGTGGATTTAATTATTTTACTTTAGTCTGTTTTATTGTCATTTCTACAGATTCACACGACGTACTGCCCCAGAACGTCTTTGTTTTATGTAAGTTCTAGATGTTTTTTGTATTTTTGGATCATTGAGCTACAGAGACTAAGAAACATCATCTTTTAATGATCTATTTTACACCGGATGCCCTTCCTGTCACAGTACAAGTATGACAAAGTACTAATACTTCAAAATACTGTAATGTGTCCCACGTGATCGAGAGTCAAACATCTCGAAAGTTCGACTTTCCAGGTCTAAACCAGGTCTAAACCAGGTCTAAACCAGGACTAAACCAGATCAAAACCAGGTCTAAACCAGGACTAAACCAGGACTAAACCAGGTCTAAACCAGGACTAAACCAGGTCAAAACCAGGTCTAAACCAGGACTAAACCAGGACTAAACCAGGTCTAAACCAGGACTAAACCAGGTCAAAACCAGGTCTAAAGCAGGTCTAAACCAGGACTAAACCAGATCAAAACCAGGTCTAAACCAGGACTAAACCAGGACTAAACCGGGACAAAACCAGGACTAAACCAGGACAAAAACAAGACTAAACCAGGTCTAAACCAGGACTAAACCAGGACAAAAACAAGACTAAACCAGGACTAAACCAGAACTAAACCAGGACTAAACCGGGACTAAACCGAGTTGGGGTCTGAGGTTCTTTAACTGTAATATTGAGACTTATTTTTGCCACTGACACAACAATCCAAGCAGAATGAAACATGTTAGTCTTTCTCACTTTATTAATTGAACCTTTTGTGGCTAAAATCTGATCATTCAGCCAAAAAATAAGTAAAAATGTCCTTGTAGAGCAAAAGAAAACCAGTTTTGACAAACACCGACCCAAAAACACACTGAGGAATGTTCCAGATTAAGGCATTAAAGCTCTATTAAAAGTTGGACACTGGCAGCAGAGGTTACAACGCCGGTACTTTTCATTTCTTTGATTATTCCTCCATTATTTCTCGTGTTTTATTAGCTTTTCCAGTAATTTATTTTCATAACCTTTATATTACAAAGGTTGTGGTCGTAACTAACCGCAGTAAAACGCCGTCTGCAGGAGGCGCCGGCGAGCACGATGCCCTTCCTCCGCGACTCTCACAGCAGAGACAGCTCCATAATGAGAAGATTTTCACTTCATTCAGACGGAGACGGCGACGCTGGGACGTTATTTGAAAAGTTTACAGCTCGTCTTAAATCTCGTCTGTTTCCGAGTGAATTCGAGCGTCGCGAAGTGGCAAAACTCGTTTAAATCTCGGAGCAGGTACGACGGCGGGAACAGCGGCGGGAAATATACGACTCTTCGCTCTGGGGTCGAGAGTCGAGAGACGTTCAGCTTCATGAATCAACACGACGACGGATCAGGTCAGACTTTTACATGTTCTTCAGATGTTCAGGAGAAAAGAAACAAACTGAAATAAAAAACAGACGACAAATACAGAAAAGAAAAGGAAAAGGAAACCCGTCTGAGTCTGGGATGTTACACTTCATCCTCCTGAAAAATAAAATACTTTTCACTGTTTTAAATGTTTTAAATGTTTTCTCTTCATCTTCTCAAAGATCGACTGAACTGAACGAGAAGAAACTGGTGTAAAGAGACGAGAAAGACAAAGACGGAAGAGAGGAGAAGAGAGGGAGGAGGGAGAGAGGGAGGAGAGAGGAAAGAAGGACAGGAGAGAAGGGAGAGAGAGAGGAGAGAGGAGGGAGGAAGGAGAGAGGACAGAGGAGAAGAGAGGAGAAGAGAGGAGAAGAGAGGAGAAGAGAGGGAGGAGAGAGAGGAAGAAGAGAGAGGAGAAGAGAGGAGGGAGGAAGGAGAGAGGAGAGTGGAGAAGAGAGGAGAAGAGAGGAGGGAGAGAGAGAGGAGAGAGAGAGGGAGGAGAAGAGAGGAGAGAGGGGGGAGAGAGGACAGAGGAGAAGAGAGGAGAAGAAAGAAGGAGAGGAGAGAGGGGAGAGAGGACGGGAGAGAGGAGAGAGGGAGGAGAGGGGAGAGAGGAGGGAGAGAGGAGAGAGGGAGGAGAGGGGACAGAGGAGAAGAGAGGAGAAGAGAGGGAGAGTAAAGAGGGAAGGTGGAGTGAGGAAAGGGAGGAGAAAGGAGAGAGGAAGGGAGAAGAGAGAGAAGAGAGGAGGGAGGAAGGAGAGAGGAGAGAGGGAAGGTGGACCGAGGGAAGAGGCAGGGTGGAAAGAGGAGAGAGGGAAGTTGGAAAGAGGGAGAGGGGAGAGAGGAGAGAGGAAAGGTGGAGAGAGGAGAGAGGGAGGAGAGAGGGAAGTTGGAAAGAGGAGAGAGAGAAGGTGGAAAGGTGGAGAGAGGAGAGAGGGAGGAGAGAGGGAGTTGGAAAGAGGAGAGAGAGAAGGTGGAAAGGTGGAGAGAGGAGAGAGGGAAGTTGGAGCGAGAAAAGAGGGAAAGTGGAGAGAGGGAAGGTGAAGGGGGGTAGAGAGAAGAAAGAGGGAAGTTGGAGCGAGGAGAGAGGGAAAGGAGAGAGGACAGAAGGAGGAGAGAGAGGAGAGGAGGAAGGAGGAGAGAGGAGTGAGAGAGGGAAAGTGGAGAGAAGAGATGAGAGGAGGGAGGGAGAGAGTAGAGGGGGGAGGTGGAGAGAGGGAGGAGACAGCAGAGAAAGAGGGAAGTTGGAGAGAGAGGAGAGAGGAGAAATAGAAGGTGGAGAGAAATAAGAGAGATGGAGGGAGGAGAGAGAGGAGAGACGGGGAGGAGAGAGGAGAGGGGTAAGGTGGGGAGAGAGTGAGGGAGGAGAGAGTGAGGGAGGAGAGAGTGAGGGAGGACAGAGTGAGGGAGGACAGAGTGAGGGAGGAGGAAAGTGAGGGAGGGAGAGAGTGAGAGAGAGGAGAGAGGTGAGAGGAGAGAGTGAGGGAGGAGAGTGAGTGAGAGAGGAGAGAGTGAGGGGGGAGAAAAGGAAAAAAGAGGGAGGAGAGAAGGAGAGAGGAAAGAGTGAGGGAGGAGAGAGGGAAGGAGGAGAGAGGGAGGAAAAGGGAGGGAGGTGAGAGGGAGGAGGAGAGAGTGAGGGAGGAGAGGAGGAGAGAGGGAGGAGATTTTCAAGAATGTTTTTACTCCTGGTTAAAATGTGGTGTAGTGTCTTTAAAGGTCCAATATTACTCTGTTCCACCTTGTGATGTCATCATGTGATACAGGAAGTGCTCCATGTGTTTGTAAACTCCACAAACCTTCACTTCTGGAATCATCTGGATCATTTCAGCTCTGGAGTTGCAAATCTCCACTGACCTAACAGTAAAAGGAGGAGGAGTTAACTTTAAAACTCCCACTTGATGACATCACAGCGTGGAACAAAGCGTTTTGAGCTTTGGAGATGTTACAGACTAATAATAAGATGTCAGAATGAAACAAAACACAAAAACACAACTCCAGGTCTGTTTTTGAGGAGGAAACAACAACTTAAAGCTCAGAAGAATCGATTTCGTGTCATATCGAAGCTTTTAATCTTAAACTAACCTCCAAAAACCACAAAAAAAAAAACGGTCGACGCTTCTGTCCCACGAAATCTTTTAAAAGTTACACAATGACTCATCAGACAGAAGCGGCGCAGACGACACACGATAATGGAGCAATCAGAAGTTTTCATCTGAGGTAAAGACAGAGCTTTGATTGAGAATAATTGTGATTTATAATGTAATCAGACGGGTTTTTATTTTTTCACCGTGAAGAGAAAGGATTTGGAGGCGGAGTCACACCGCGCTTCCATTTGTGATAAACAACGACGTCTTCACCCCGAGGTGGCTTCAGGCCGCGGCGTTGGATTAACATATTCACTGTACGTGGAAATAAATGTGTTTTATGTAATTGTGATGCACGAGAAGTACAGCAAAAACAACATGCATCATTTATACTCGAGGAAAATGTGTAAAAGAAAATCACGAGGAAAAAGTCGTGGACGTGGAGAAGTAAATCCACATTTAAAACACCACAATGAACTGGACGCACTTCACCTATATGTGACTGTTTATTAGTGATGGGCGGAGCCTCGTGAAGCACTGACGCCGCAGTCTCAACATCGTCTCAAATGGTTCGACGTGTCTGAGGAGAAACACTGACCTCTAGTGGACAAATTTAACCATTGCAAACCAGCACACAACCCATGATTTGAGAACAAAAAACTCTATTTTCTATTTTATTAGAAGTCATAAATAGTATATATTCTATTTTGAACATAAAAAAAAAATACAACAATTTATATATCACATGTTTTTATTAAGAAATAGAAGTTTTGTGTGATCCCAAACCGTGGATCGCTTTTTTTTTCATTTGTAGATGCCATCGAGAATGAAACAAATGCCAAAAGTCGCCAAAATCACCACTAACGTCACACAATACTCCTCACGACCCAGACATTTTTCATAAATATTGTTGCATCTTTTATACTGTAGCAGTTTAGCTCTTGTCAAACCACAGAAGTCACTGAACACTCTGAAGCTCTGAACCAATCACAGAGCGGAACATTCACTGAGCCAATGAAACGCTTCGATTCACTGAAGCGACTGACACAGAGCGAAGCAGGAGGGGGAGGGACCGACACCTCGACACCTGCCGCCCCACGAGGCTCCGTACGATGAGGGAGTGAGCTTCTGTTCAGCTGCACCACGACTCTGGACCTGCCTCCGCCAGACTCCGCCCCTCTTTTCTCCCTCTCTCCTCCAGACTCCACCCCTCTTCTCCCTCTCTCCTCCAGACTCCACCCCTTTTCTCCCTGTTTTGTGACTCCGCCCTCTTCTCCCTCTCTCTCTTCTTTACTCCTCCAGACTCCGCCCCCTTCTGCCTCTCTTTCTTCTTTATTCCTCCAGACTCCACCCCTTTTCTCCCTCTCTCGTCTTTACTCTTCTGCCCATCTTCTCCTTCGCTCCAGGTGCTTCCCAAACTCTCCTTTCTTTTTGAAATGCAGTTTTGGGACTTTAGTCAAACTTTAACTGTAAAACTGTAAAAATAAATCTACAGATGTGTCTCCAGACCCTCGCTCTCTGCTGCTTCCTCGACTTTATTTAAATCTTCACTAATGACATTCATTTTCACGAGGTCGAGCTGATTGGCGTCTCCTGGTCACTGAGCATTTCCTCGTTGTTCGTTCACATTCGCCGTGTGAGCTCAGAAAACTGTTTTTACTCCATCCAAATGAAAATATCTCTGGTTCATTTCTGCTCATGAATAATTATCTCATTTGTCCAAACAGGAGAAAACTCCGCTGCAGATTCTGCTGTTGTGGCGCATGTAAGGCTCCTCATTTGCACACGTGATCTTTTATGTCGATCGCAGCAGTCGGCGCTTCGTTCTCAGATTAATACGACGCTTTATTTTAAACGGAAATGCTTATTAGAGCTGATACTTCCCAGGGTGCAATGCAACAGTCATTTTTCATCAGAGACTAAACGCGGCGGAGCGAGAAGCGGCGCAGCGAGAAGCGACGCAGCGAGAGGCGACGCAGCGAGAGGCGGCGCAGCGGGTTCAACTCCAGACGATCAGATTGTGCCAGTCCCAAACACGGATAAAAGGTCTGGATGTTTTTAGGTGGAAGTAAAGGTGCAGTATGTGACTTTTCTTTAGTCACGGTCATGTTTTTAGCACTTAAAAATGTCTCTAAATCAATAAAAGCAAAAGTAAAAGTAGAAAAAGCCCAAACATCTGGAGACAAGCAGAAAAGTTCCACAATGCACCTTTATGTTATGTGACAAGGTTCTTCTTTCCACCGTTAATCTCACCCTAATTTTGTTTATTTTCACACATTTGTTCAGTAGTTTTTCAATATTCGACTAAACACTAAACACGACTGTCCGGGTTTGTTTAGTTTTCTTTTAGTTTTGGTCAAATTTTAATTTAAACTCCACATTTAACCTGTGACTTTAAATATTTGATTTGGTTAAATTCAGTTTGTCTCTGTCTCACCTGAATCTGCACAGACACAGAGAGGGCGTGGCCTGTGTCTCACCTGAATCTGCACAGACACGGAGGGGGCGGGGCCTGTGTCTCACCTGAATCTGCACAGACACAGAGGGGGCGTGGCCTGTGTCTCACCTGAATCTGCACAGACACGGAGGGGGCGGGGCCTGTGTCTCACCTGAATCTGCACAGACACAGAGGGGGCGGGGCCTGCGTCTCACCTGAATCTGCACAGACACAGAGGGACTGAACTGAAGAAGAGACTTACAACGACCTACAACGATTTTGTCTTTTACTTAAAAACAACCATCGCCACAGAAAATCTACTACCGCAGCTGAATATGAAGCCGACTGATGTCTTCAAACATGAGTCTTTCTAAACATGTCGTGTTCACAGCTGCACAGGAAACTAAAACCCCTCCTGACACGAGCGCGGACACGTCGGCCTTTTGTCCCTGTGGGCCGGTGACATTTGGATGTTTTCAGACTCGTGAGGTCGATGCTTCGGGAGATGTGGACAGTGCTTCACCTTTAAACAACACACATTGATTTTGTGGTAGGGCTGTTATTAAAGCGTTTAGCAGATTCCAAGAAGAGAACAGAAACAGAAAACGCTCATACGAGAATCCAGAGTGAAGATCGTCTGTTTCATTTTGTGTAATAATGAAAAAATGTAGACAGGTCTTTCAGTATCACCGTAAAACTGCAACTCATACTGTTTAAGTTCAAAGTTTGATGTTAATGCTCCAATTTTATGAGATTTAAGAGATTTTCTATGTATTTCTATGCGTTTTTTAGCCTACAATTAGAAACCAGAACCTTTCTCTTTGGGGCTCCTTCTCAGATTGTTTCCCATTTGCCGTGACACCATCCTCAATGTAAATATTATAACTATTTATAAATAATTTGTGTGAATTAAGTCCGTGTTCATGCTTTTGTCATGTAGTTTTTCTAAAGTGCAACAGAAACATTCAGAAAACTACCAAAACTGGGAATCGCTCTCATGACTCTGAAGCTACTCTGGCAACTCGACGTATTTTGCATCAGTAAATTATTATTATTAAACACATCAAGGACTTTTAGTGTCTTGCTCAAGCGCACGACAACAGCCTGCACCCTTAACCTTCAATATAGTTTGCAAATGTATATAGATCGTACATAAAACTAAAGATCGACCAAGATGGAAGCTGTGTAGTCACGTTTTGTGCAGCTGTCTCTTCAAAATAAAGTGTTCATTTGAATCTCTGTGTTTTAGGCGCCACATCGACCAAAACGAAACATCGGCCTGTGCTGGAGGTTTAAGGCCGATAAACGATACGCGAAAAAGTCCAAATCTCTCTCCATGAAGCCATAATGAAAGCAGAGTGAAAGCGTCCTGTCGGTGGAGTGTGTAATGAGTCTCTCCTGAGGACTCCGCCCTCTGTATGCAGCCGGTGTCGTCTTCTCCATTATAATCACTGTGAGCCATTCTGAAACGCGCACACGGCTCATCGAACCTGCGCCTCCCAAAGCGCCGCTCACTCTCCACATCAGAATAAGATTGAATTACATGTGAGAATATGTTTGTATCGAGCTCGTTTGGTCTGCGGTCGTGGTTGTGTTTGCTCATCACCGGGAAAGTCATCGTCGGTGTAATATTCATGGAAACTGTTGGGCTCCATTGTGTGAGAACGAGGGGAATAAACAAGCATGTAATGTACTTTCAAATGAGACACGAGAGAAGAGGAGGAGCGGAGCGAGCGTGATCACGGCTGGACGGAAACACAGACATGAAATCATCAGGAAAACGAGGGTAAAAGGCCCGGGATCACGTTTTTACCGTCTTAAAAACATGAAAAACCAAACTGGATCATTTTGAAAGGTTTGCAGTGGGACAAACGTGTTCCTCACTGACCTTATGCATCCAGAGCATCCTAGTTATTCACAGTGATGAGTTTATAAGCACCTTTCAGCACTCTCATGCAAATGCACTTCCTGATTTTTGGACAATATAAAGCTTGATGCACTTAGAACACACCGAGGGCTGCTCTGACAATAAATCTGAGACAATTTAGCTCAAACACATGTTACAAAAAACACAATATTCTACTTCGACCACAATATTCTACTACAGAGATTAGAATGTGACGTGTCCGAGGGGCAGCCCTCAGCTGGTTTAAATCCTACCTGTCTGATAGGTACCAGTTTGTTCATGTAAATCAGAGCTCCTCTCCATGTTCTAAAGTAGCCTACGGTGTGCCACAGGGTTCTGTACTGGGTCCAATCCTGTTCACACTCTATATGTTGCCGTTAAGTAATATCAGAAAACATGGCATTAACTTCCACTGCTCTGCTGATGACACACAGCTGTACTTGTCAATGAAACCAGATCAGTCTGATCGAGTGGACAGACTTAGTGCCTGTGTGAAGGACATAAAAACCTGGATGACACTTAATTATCTGCTTCTTAACCCAGAAAAAACAGAGGTCATTACTCTAGGCCCCAAAAGCCTGTGAGACTCTGTTTGACCAGAAAGTCACTCTGGACAGTGTCAGTGGTGCCTCCAGTTCTACTGTGAGGAACCTTGGAGTCTTGTTTGACCAAGAGTCTCGTTCAAACCACATATAAACCAATCCTGTAGAACAGCTTTCTTTCACCTGCGTAATATTGCCAAAATCAGAAAAATCTTGTCTAAAAGTGACGCTGAAAAACTTATCCATGCATTTGTTACATCAAGGCTAGATTACTGTAACTCCTTACTAGTCGCTTGCCCTAAAAGCTCTATAAAAAGCTTTTAGCTAGTTCAAAATGCAGCAGCCAGGCTCCTAACAGGAACTAAGAGAAGAGACACATCAACCCAGTGCTGGAGTCCCTTCACTGGCTTCTGTCGAGTTCAGAATCAAATTCAAAGTTCTCCTCCTGACATATAAAACCATAAAGGGCATGGCCCCGTTGTATCTGCAAGATGCTATAGAACCATACCACCCAAACAGAGACTCCGCCCCCAAAATGCTGGACTATTGGTGGTTCTAGAGTGACTAAAAGCACAGTAGGAGGGAGAGCTTTCACTTACCAAGCTCCTGTGCTATGGAATCAGCTCCTTCCCATGTTAAAGAGGCTCCACAGTCTCTACATTTAAGACCAGGCTTAAAACGTATCTCTTTGAAATAGTTTATGGTCAGGACCAGAAATAAACCCTGTAGTTTTAGTCAGGCTGCCTAGGGATAGCCATGCTGGGGGAAGTATGGTAACCTGAGCACTATCCTCTTTTTCCTCCTGTTATCCCTATCAACTTCATTTACTATTCAGTTTGTTCATTGCTATTCACATGTTGTCCGCAGATTTTTAAAGCATCTGTACTTTACTTAAGTACATTTCACAGTGTGTACTTTTTACTTTTACTTGTGTACATTTAGAGCAGTATCTGTACTTTCTCCACTACATTTTGACTGAAAAGTAAAAGTACTTTTCTAATGATTTAAAGGGTTATTTTTACCATGTTTGTGGATAAATCCTCACTAAAGTTTTCGAGCTCAAGCTTTGCCTTCGAGCAACAAAAATAAACACAGAAAATTCATAAGAAAAAGTAAAAGAATTGATTCATATTGTTGCTGTGACCTAAATATGTCTCATTTTGAATCAATATCACATTTTACACTTTAAAAAAAATGAGCACTTTAAGTTTAATGTATCAGTAAAGTAAATATAGACAATAAACGATAATACTGAAACTGATCTTGCAGAGTAGATATAACCACAAAAACTATTCTAAATCTACAATATTCATGCAGAAAAATTATGAACTGCAATGAATAAACAACAGAATTAAACAGTTTAGTCGTTAGTTTGAGTCTGTAATGAGTCAAAGACGTTATTAATTCAAACTTTTACGGCTTAAATCTGATCATACACCCAAAATATAAGCAAAAACTTCACAGTTGTGCAAAGAGAATTACTTTGGTGCTATACAGACCACATGCTAAACCTGAGAAGCACTTTGGTCAACGATGACTGTTTTTAAATGTGCTGTACAAATAAATGAACCTGTATATTATAACAGATGAGGCGGATGTGTTAATGCTGTTTGTACTGACGTTTCCTAATATATTTGGGTGTGGTGCCTGTCCTAATCTGGTGTGTTGTGTTCATGATTCAATGAAATACAGTGGTCCCTGGTCCATTGCTAAAAAATAACCCACAATAAGCAAAATCCATGAAGTATCAGCTTTATTTTTCACATTATTCTCTCTGTTTCTCGTCTGTAAACCCCTCACCACACACTTTATACACTTTTCTCACACATTAACATTTTTCTCACATTTCTCTCTTGTTTTAAAACACAAAGTTCAAAACCTTCGTCGGTGCCTTTTTGTCGGTGCAGAACGTTTCATCGACATTGTGGGTTTTACAGGAGACACGGGAGGAGATGATGGTCGGGGAGAAAACTTGCAAACATACAGCACTTCAGAGTCACACTGATCCAACATTTATGTAAATTTGTCTGACACATTCTGTACTGTATAGGAGACACGGAGGAGACTGATGGACAATGGTCTACAGTCCCTCAGCCAATCAGGACGCAGAACACAATGTACGTTTATACACTGTGCAAAATTACACAGAAAAAATCTGCAAAACAGCGAAAGGTAAACTGCGATATAGCCAGGGACAGCGGTACATGAATCTGGAGAGACTCTCAGTGAAGGTGGGAAACGCTGGAGGTCGACAAAAATATGTGAATGACACAAAACCCAACTCCAGGTTCTCTTTGCTGAGGACACAACAGTTGAACATAAAGAGCTGCTCCTTTTTATACATGTACTAGGGCAAAACAGATGTGTCCAGCCCATTTAAATGTTGGCATTAGCGCAGTCTCTACAAAGCCGTTAGTTCAGTGACTGTTTGAGCCGATGGAGAAAAATCCTACTCAAAGTTTCCACACAGCTGCTTCCACTGGATCTGAGCCGGAGGAGTCAGATCCCAGTGTGACCCCGATGTGGGTTCATGCGTGTCTCTATCCTGCCCTGTCGCACTCACACACTCACAGCCATGAAACCGGACTAAACCTTTCCTGTTTTTCATCAGTTAGCATCACAAAACCCTGATCTAAGTCCTGTTGAATCCTGTTGAAAATGTATGAACAGACCTGTAAATGTGAGAAAGGCGGCTACAAACGTGGCTCAGTTACTCCAGTTCTGTCGGGACGAATGGGACAAAACTCCTGCCATTTGTTTATGAGAAGCTTGTGGAAGAATATCCAAAACATTTCACTCAAGTCACACAGTTTATCCTCGTGGGACATTTTGGGTTGTCAAGGCCACAGTGCATTTTTTAGAAGAAGAAGAACAGCAACAATGCAAAAATTTTCACTTTAGAATTTTTTTAGGAGTTTAGAAGAAGAATATTTTATTTATTTATTTATTTTTATTTTTATTTATTTATTTTATTTTATTCTTTTATTTATTATTATTTATTTCTTTGTTATTTTATTTTATTTATTTTATCTATTTTATTTTATTCTATGCTATTTTATTTATTTTATTCAATTTTATTTTATTTTATCTATTTAATTTATTATTTAATTTTATTTATATTTATGTTATTTTTTTATTCTATTTTTTTATTCTATTTTTTTATTTTATTCTATTTATTTTGTCTTTTTTTTTCTTTTTTTTTGTAAAGGCATATATCTGCATCTGTCTGCAGCTCTTCAAATGAGACACACTGTTCAAAGAGCCACAGTTGTTTTTACTCAGGAAAAATTTTGTTTCAGGTATAAAATAGTTTTTGTAAATCATTATTCAAAAATGATTAAAACATTTGATAGAATGAACGTCCTCATATGTGGACATCGTTTCTCTCATAATGTAAAAGGATAATTTGTTTTTACTCATCAGCCTAAATAAAAGAGAAATGAATAAAACCATGAAAGAGCTCGGGTCTCAGGAGGTTAAAGGCAATGGAGCAAAACACTAAAGAAAAGTGTGTAAACTTCTGATTATGAAGAAAATAATGAAAAATGGTTTTCTCATTATTCTGGTATTTAACAAATAGAAATAATGTTGGTAATCCGTGACATTTAGCCCTTTTCCATTGACCATTTACCTGTGAGATGTTGAACCTTGGACGTTCTGGGTCTGGCTCTGACTCACAGATCAGCGTAACACAACGATTATTCACTTTTCTGTGGACATATATGTGAACATCTGTGTTTGCACCATCATCATTATGGCTCTCACGGCTGCGTTTCCCTCTTTACTTTAACAACTACAAACCTCGCTCTTGTTTCCCATATTTCCCCCATTTTTCTCTCACTTTTATCTGCTCACGTCATGTTCCTTTCTCACTTGTAAATGTGCACTCTGTTGTAAATATGGTTGTTAGTGAAGTGCTGGATGTTTTTCTTTCTTTTTTTATTTTGCAGGACCTAAAAAAAAAAAAAAAAATGCTGAACCTTTTAGACTATTTTACTTTATTTTTGAAGATTAACAGTTTTTTATTTATTTATTTATTATCAGATGATTTTTCGGTCGATGTGCGTCTGTTCTGACGTCATGCAGTCACTCTGGTTGTGTACAAAGATCATGTCAGTGCAGTGTTAGCTCGAGTACACTCTGAGTTTACCTCCAAATCCGTGAGAGGACAGAGACAGAGCAGGCTGAGCTGTAGATAACTCCAGAGTAAAGCTTGTACCATGATGAGATCGCCCCCTGTGGGCACATCTGAGCACTGTACGAGGACATCAGAAGGAACATCAGAAGGATCAGAAGGACCAGCGGAAGGACCATCAGAAGGACCATCAGAAGGATCAGAAGAACCATCAGAAGGACCAACAGAAGGACCAACAGAAGGACCAGCAGAAGGATCAGAAGAACCATGAGAAGGACCAACAGAAGGACCAGAAGGACCATCAGAAGGACCATCAGAAGGACCATCAGAAGGATCAGAAGAACCATCAGAAGGACCAACAGAAGAACCATCAGAAGGACCATCAGAAGGACCATCAGAAGGATCAGAAGAACCATCAGAAGGACCAACAGAAGAACCATCAGAAGGACCATCAGAAGGACCAGCAGAAGGATCAGAAGAACCATGAGAAGGACCAACAGAAGGATCAGAAGGACCATTAGAAGGACCATTAGAAGGACCATCATCGCATCACGTTGGTCTAAGGCAGCGGGACTCAAACCTTTCACAACAAATACCACCAAAGAAGAAGATTTGGCTTTCCAAGTACCTCCAGATCTAAACCAGGTCTGTAACAGGACTATTCCAGGTCTAAACCAGGTCTAAAACAGGACTATTCCAGGTCTAATTGTGAACTACCACATTTCGACTCCAGTTCTAAACAATAAATGATCCAAAGGAGGACAAAAATTGATAAAATTAACTCTCTGTGGATCTTCCCAAGTGCCACCTGAAAGAGCTGGAGTACCACAGTTTGAGAAACACTGGTCTGAGGTTTCAATCTCAGCCAAAATGCTAATTATCTTAGTTTGTCAATCAAGTCCTCATTTACTCAACCAAATATTTAAGATAATTAGTTTGAAAAGAAAGATTTTTAGAGAGTCCATGTTCTTAAAAGAAAAGAACACACCGACCCACATGTGGTGGTTGAAGTGTCTTGCTCAAGGTGAAGACAACAGCAGTGTGCACGAGTGAGAGCTGGGATTGTACCACCAACTTTTGGATTAAAGAAAACTTCTGTCACCTTAGATACTGCAACTAGAAACACAAATTAATAATAAATGTACAAATACAACGATGGAAGCCTCTGATCTGAAGGTTGGAACCCCAAACTCGACGTGAACATTGACGGTGCGATTCCAGCTCCTACAGATGAATGCTGTTGTTGTGTCCTTGGGCAAGACATTTACGACGCTGCTGCTTTAGTTTTGTCCAGTTTAACTCTGAGGAACAGCAGCTGCCTCGTCGCTGGTGTGTATATTTAGAAAACCGTGCGCCGCCGAACTCAAATCGAACACAAAACCCAATCTATGTTTTCCATCCTGTGTCTGAAAAGTTGCTCCTTGTTTTTGCAGAGAAACGAGAGACTTTGGAGTTCGGCTGCATCTCAAATACTTAGTTTTCTGCTTCTTACTTTCCATTTGTCACGGCACTCGCAGCACAGCGCTCGTGTTTACGGAGGAGAACTCAGAGGCAGCGAAGAGGCACTGACATCCAAAACCTCTCTGACAAAATGTGTTCGCTCTCCACTTTGAGCTCAGCGTACAGGTTTATTCACAGCTTTACTCCAGCCTCAAAACTCGTCCAAAACTAAAAAAATATATATATTTATTTGATTTTATTGATTGACACTAAAAAAGGGGCTGATATGCAAAATTTTCTACTATTTTATAACGTTTCCTCGCCAAAAACATGTCTGAAGATGTGTCAGATGTCATCCTTGCAGGTTTAAGTAATCTAGCGATCTCTCCCGAAACCCTCCTTACGATTAGCAGTACGAGGCTCCGCCCACAAGCCGACATCCCCCATGCTCCACACGACAATCCTCCATAAATATACAAAACATGATACAAAACTGTTCACTATGACTTCACAAACCTGGAGTGATGTGCAAATACCCCACAGAAGTAAATACCCCCTCTTTAATACCCCACAGAAGTAAATACCTCCTCTTTAATACCCCACAGAAGTAAATACCTCCTCTTTAATACCCCACAGAAGTAAATACCTCCTCTTTAATACCCCACAGAAGTAAATACCTCCTCTTTAATACCCCACAGAAGTAAATACCTCCTCTTTAATACCCCACAGAAGTAAATACCCCCTCTTTAATACCCCACAGAAGTAAATACCTCCTCTTTAATACCCCACAGAAGTAAATACCTCCTCTTTAATACCCACAGAAGTAAATACCTCCTCTTTAATACCCCACAGAAGTAATACCTCCCTCTTTAATACCCATAGAAGTAAATACCTCCTCTTTAATACCCCATAGAAGTAAATACCCTCTTTCCTCTTTAATACTCCTCACATACATCATAAGTAAATACCTCCTCTTTAATACCCCACAGAAGTAAATACCTCCTCTTTAATACCCCATAGAAGTAAATACCCTCCTCTTAATACCCCATAGAAGTAAATACCTCCTCTTTAATACCCCATAGAAGTAAATACCTCCTCTTTAATACCCCACAGAAGTAAATACCTCCTCTTTAATACCCCACAGAAGTAAATACCTCCTCTTTAATACCCCACAGAAGTAAATACCTCCTCTTTAATACCCCATAGAAGTAAATACCTCCTCTTTAATACCCCATAGAAGTAAATACCTCCTCTTTAATACCCCTTAGAAGTAAATACCTCCTCCCCACAGAAGTAAATACCTCCTCTCTTTAATACCCCACAGAAGTAAATACCTCCTCTTTAATACCCCATAGAAGTAAATACCTCCTCTTTAATTAGAAGTAAATACCTCCTCTTTAATACCCCATAGAAGTAAATACCTCCTCTTTAATACCCCATAGAAGTAAATACCTCCTCTTTAATACCCCACAGAAGTAAATACCCCCTCTTTAATACCCCATAGAAGTAAATACCTCCTCTTTAATACCCCACAGAAGTAAATACCCTCCTCTTTAATACCTCCTCTCTGCTCATATTTAACAGATTTGGGTTTTTTTTCGGTGGAATATTAGATTTGTTGCTGATTTACTGTTGCAGGTTTGTAACTGGAAAAGTCATGATTGAATTTTTTATTTGAATTTTTTCCGGTTTAAATCGTTCAGCGATGAGCCAAGAGGGAAAATCATAGTTTTATTTCAATATTCTTAAAATGTCTTTAGTTTCAGATGAACTCTCCATGTAGACTCATATCTTCAGCAGAAGTCAATAAATAAAATACTGTTGTCATGATACTAAAACTAAAACTTGATTTTCATACTAAGGAATAGACTCGATACTCGATACTCGATACTCGATACCGATTCTGGTCCCACGATGAAAATAAAAAACATTCTTTATTTAGAGAAGAGACTGTTTCAGCATGAATAATAGTACTTTGTTTTCTGTTCACATGTGTCACATCTGTGTCCAGAGTGAACCATGGTCCTGGTTTAGTCCTGATGTTTAGTCCTGGTTTAGACCCGGTTTAGTCCCGGTTTAGTCCTGGTCTAGTCCTGGTTTAGTCCTGGTTTAGTCCCGGGTTTAGTCCAGGTTTAGTCCTGGTTTAGACCTGGTTTAGTCCTGGTTTAGTCCTGGTTTAGTCCCGGGTTTAGTCCAGGTTTAGTCCTGGTTTAGACCTGGTTTAGTCCTGGTTTAGTCCTGGTTTAGTCCCGGGTTTAGTCCAGGTTTAGTCCTGGTTTAGACCTGGTTTAGTCCTGGTTTCCCGGGTTTAGTCCCGGTTTAGTCCTGGTTTAGTCCCGGGTGGTTTAGTCCTGGTTTAGTCCTGGTTTAGTCCTGGTTTAGTCCTGGTTTAGTCCAGGTTTAGTCCTGGTTTAGTCCAGGTTTAGTCCTGGTTTAGTCCAGGTTTAGTCCTGGTTTAGTCCTGGTTTATTCTTCTCAACATCATCCTAGAGGCTCATTTCCTTTGACTTTTAAGTATCGATTCCTGCTCAAACGAGTATCTCGTCTTGATACTAGCTTTAACATCGATCAGTATCGGTTCTTCGATCCTTTTGTGATATAAAGGACCTGATGTGACCCTGAAGCGTGAGTCTGGTTGAATCCTGTGTCTGTTCTGATTGTTCTGGATGGTTTTACGTCTCCGTGGAGCTGCTCTTATTACCTGTCTGTGGACACATCTGCTCAGTCTCAGTCCATTTCTCTGGCACTTTGAGTCTCCAGCGACCACATGACTCTTTTTCCACAGCTCCAGCGCCGTGATGCAAGGAGCTTTCCAAACACGAGGACGTCTCTGCGTTTGGGACGTTGAGCTCGTCCACAAAAGACAATAGTTTAGATTTAAAGCCGTGTTGAGTTGTTTTGTGTTTTGCGTAATTTGGGTCAAAATCTTGTGTAAAACTGTATTATTAAAGTAGAACTAAGTGACTTTCAGTAGTAGAGCTCCCCCTGCTGAGAATAAGCTGTAATTGTGGAGTTCTTTTTAGTTTAGCATATAGGCCTGTTTTTCCACACAGAGACAGCAGGGGGAGACAAAACCTGCTCCAAACACCCAAAAATGCAGATTAAACCATCACAATCAGTCCGGACGAAGTATTATTGTTGAAACTCAAAACAGTCGCCGTGTCTCAGTTTGTCGGTTTCTCACTTCGTCGGCTGCATTTGAAGTTCACTTATGTCACTTCCGGCGAATGACGAATACGGCCGACAAATGTGCCCCGAGTTTACAGCGTTTCCATGGAGATCGGCCGTGAACGGAGCATCCGAGCAGACTTCACTCACGTCTGTCTCCCATCATGCACCGTGTGACTCGTTCTTCGGCCGGGTTCTTCGAAATGTGCAACTGTCGAGCTGAGACACGGCGACAGAGAGAACATGCAAACTTCTCCTTGTTTTTAAGCCATCTCTTTCAAATAAAGCACAACACGTAGCATTTAGTAATAAGTATTGGTTTAAAATTCTTGTTTTATTGTAGTGACTCTGAGATTCTATGGATGGGACATTAACACACGGTGGATATTTATCCTGTCTTTCCCTGTAGTAAAGCTGACATCTGTATGTTGATTTGATTATTTTAATTTTGACCAGTAGATGGCAGCTGTGAAACCTGTTCACTCTTCACCTGGCCCCTCCCCCCTCTTCAGCAGGGCCCCTCCCCCCTCTTCCCTCACCTAGCCCCTTTCCCCTCACCTGGCTCCTCCCCTTTCCCCCCTTCACCTGGCTCCTCCCCCCTTTCCCCTCACCTGGCTCCTCCCCCTTCTCTCACCTGGCCTTTGTTCAGTCTCACTTGTGTCTCTGCTTTTCTTCACATCACATTATCAAACTGCAGTAACATAGGCAGCATCTAGTGGTGATATGTGAGAATACAACAGGTACATCGATCTTTTTACAGATTGTAGCTTTAAAGGCAAAATATTTTTTAAATTAAGTTTACATGAATCGTGTTAAAATAAAATTTAAAAAAAGTTGGGTTTTGTTTCATCCTCACATGTTTAACACAAACAAACCTGCAGATTTAGGCTTTTCGTTCGTCTCAAACTGAAAACACTCTGTTCCCCCTTGTGATGTCATCATGTGGTAATACAGGAAGTGCTCCACTGTGTTTTTAAACTCCACACACCTTCATTTCTAGAATCATTTGGATCATTTCAGCTTCTGGAGTTGCCACTTATCTCGACTGAACTAAAGTCAAAAGGCGCTGTTAACTACAGTTGAGAACTACCACTTGATGACATCACAAGGTGGAACGGAGCATTTTGAGCTTTGGAGATGTCACAGACTGATAATAAAGTGTGAGAATGAAACAAAACACAACTCCAGGTCTGTTTTTGAGGAGGAAACATTGTTAGAACATGGATAAAATCTCAGAATAGTCCATTTTGTGTAATATTGGACAAAAATGTAAAAAAAAAATTGACTTATAAAGGAAATTACGATTATGTTTAGACTTAATTAAACGTATTTGTAATGTTTTGTGGCACTTTTGTGTAGATTTGCTCCAAGTTTTGAGGAGAACTTATCACTCTCAATAGAACTTAATTAAATAATTGATGTTTTACCGTTTTTCTTTGTTTGTTTTATTTAATTTTAGCTGCACAGACCTACGCTACATTATAATTAATCTGAAGTGGTGTTTGTAGGAGACATTCTGGAGCTCGCAACCTCACGATTGGACGTTATTAAAACACTTTACACAAAACATCCCGACGCTTTTACCGCCGCTATTAAAATCATTATTACCAATTAACAGTGACAGGCCAAAGCATTTCCGATTCCATTACGGCCGTAAATATTCAAATGAGTCACATCAAACACTAATATGAAGAAACAACTCGTTAATTTCTGTCAGAACGCAGCTCTATTGGCAATAAAGCAGATTATAATTAACAATAAAACATACTATATAAAAACGCTTTTACTTTTACTATTGGCATCGGTGAACCTCGCTCCTCGTTTAAGTCACTCGTTAATTTTATGCTTTACGACAGATTAAGCGCAACATAAAATAAGACCTTGTAATTACCGAGGTGGAGGAAGCTCTGACGTGTAAAATAATAAATATGAAGAGGTTAATTTCACGGTGCGTCGGAAAAGGCCTCAGTGAATCTGTGACGAGATGAACTTTTACGCCGTTCGTCTTATTACGCGACAAAAAAGACGTTTGTTTGAGCGTGACGGGCGAAAAATGCAGAATAATGTTTGATAATATAGAATGTAACAGTCCTTAGCGTTTATCTATTTCATTTAACGTTTGTCCTTTAAATTTGCGCCATCTAGTGGTGAAACCCACGGAACAAATCATTTTAAATAAAGTTCCGCTCGACCCTAATTAAATCCGCACTCAGCCACGTTTTTTAAGAAAGAATGAACTAAAATACAGAAATGATACATAACATTTGACATCTTTACTGAATGTATTAAGAATAAGAAGAAAGATCCCTAGATGATCGATTAGCCCTAACCCTACTTTTATTTTGTCTAATTTAAGTTCATGTAATGTATTTAAGTATTTATTTTATAGTATTTCTTTCGTGACAGTTCTCACGGTTGTAAAGGAAGAATTTTTGTTTTTACCTCGTGCTAAATCCTCCGGTGCTACATGTAATCATGAAAATAAAAGGTCCCAGACACGAGCGACAGAGGCTCAGTTTGATAAAATGTTTTTCTTGGTCTCGGATTTTGTAAAAAAAAAAAAAAAATCCCCAAAAAATGTGACTTATATATGTTTTTTTCTTCATTATTTTGCATTTTTAGGCTGGTGCGACTTAGCGAAAATACAGTAAATCTGTTTTTTTCCCATAGAGCATACGGTAAATATCCATGCATGTGAATACTCGCAGTGTAAAAGTGTAAAGGATTTTTTTTTTTTCTTTTATGGAGAATTAACTACTAACATAAAACATATTTATCTCACCATGTTACCTCGTTTTGTTGATACATTCACCGAAAACGACGTTTCTAACATGTTTTATAGATTTCACTTTCACTTTTGATGTTCTGAGTCTTCCCTCCCTTTGCTCTCTATGCTAAGTCACACCCCTTCAGAGCGCTAACACAGCACAGTCAGCCCAGATACAGTATGTTAGCGATAAACAATTTAACAAATGCACGAAAGACCTTGAAAAACATGTATCCTCACACTGATCAGGCCTGTCTCTCCACAGATCTGACCTGTACGGCTCCAGCCAAGTGAAGCTAATCGAGGCTAGCAGTTATAGCGGCTAATTTGGAGCATTACCTGCTAATACACAACATATTTAGCTCGTTGCGTTACCTCATTTTGATGCCGAAAACAGCGCACCAACATGTTTTATCAGTTTTACTTTTGATGCTCTGAGTCTCCCCTCCCTTTGCTCTCTGTGCTAAGTGCCTCCCCCTTCAGAGCACCATCACAACACAAGTATCGTGCAGTTCGGGTGATGTAGGCTTGTGGGCGGAGCCATACAGCCTGGGAGAGATCGCTAAATTGCTCAGACATGTAAGGATGACGTCTAAAACCATTTATGCAGCTCAGTCTTATATTTGTTCTATTTTGTCAACACTTTCCACTTTGTTTTGCAGAAGTACTTTGTAAATTACCCCTTTACTATCTCTTCTTTTTTCCAGCAAATTACGATTTATTTCACTCAAAGTTTGCTTGACAGCCCCCTGCAGGCCTTTGAGCAGAATGACTTTTATAATTAGAGTAATAGTGAAGGAGAGCAGATTAATAACACGGTGGGAGCTCTGTCTAAAAGAGGAGCCATTGTTTTGTGATACAAATTGATCTGCTCTGACTGCTCCCATTCAAATCGTATCTATTTCATTTATTTATTTCTTATATAAAATTAAATCTAATTATTGTGTTGGATGAGACGTTGTGCAAATTGGTTAGTGCACAGGGTTAATACGAACATTTAAGACCAAAATGACGAGTCTGACAGCAGCAGGGACAGAGAGAGACACAGTTTAAAAAACAGTTTAAAAAGCTCAAAATAACACAAAATAAAAATAAAAAATAAACTCAAAAAAGCAAAAAAAAAAAAAAAAAAATAAAATAACAAAAAAAAAAATAAAAACTAAATAACAAAAAATAAAAAAAAAAAAAAAACTCAAAAGAGTAAAAAAAAAAAAAAAAAAATTAAATAACAAAAAAAATCAAAATAACAAAAAGAAAAAAAAAACTCAAAAGAGCAAAAAAAAATTAAATAACAACTACAAAAAAAAAATCAAAATAACAAAAAAAAAAAACAAAACTCAAAATAACAAAAAAAAAAAAAAAAAACAAAAAAAAAAAAAATAAAAAAAACTCAAAAGAGCAAAAAAAAAAAAAAAAATAAATAAAAATTAAATAACAAAAAACGTTTAAAAATAAACTCAAAATAACATAAAGAAAAATAATAATAAAAATTATAGACGAGACGTAGTTCAAATTGGTTAGTGCACTTTGCTCATGGCAGGAAGAAGTAATGTGTGTTCACAAAAAGTTTGCATGTTCTCCTCGTGTCTATGAACATCCTCAAACCTTTAAAATCTTGAACATATTACAAAGTTATTCCTCACTCACCTTATGCAGTCCAAACATCCTAGTTATTCACCCCGATGAGTTTATAAGGGCTTTTCGTAGCTCTGAGACCAGTCTGGAGTTTTGTCATTACAGTAAAGCTAGCATGCTAACACACACTTCCTGATTAGCAGACAATAAAAGACACCGTGGACACATTCTGACCTGCACAGCTGCTTGTACAGTGTTTTTGTTCTGGGGAAAGACACATTTTGCCCAAATACCTGGGTTAAAAAACGGATCCAGACCCTTTAATTCAAAAGCTGAATTTTTGAAGGATTTGAGCGTCTGAGCACATATGCTAACTGCAATTTAGAGGAAGTACATGTGCCTTTATTTGCCACTTACTGGCACATAATGACATAAAACAAATCTGTGTCCTTAGAAACCATCTGCCTGCTGGATGTACGAGAGAAACACCAACGGCATCGTCTGTGAAAGGAAGTTTTCTGTTTGACTCCAGATTGATTTGTCTAGAATGTTCCCAAGTATAGCATTAAAGGTTTCTATCGTGCATAGACTGCTGAGAAAAAATATCTTGAAAAACATGTATTCTTACATTGAGCGGGCTTGTCTCTCCACAGATCTGACCTGTAACATGTGACAGTCTATGATCTCCATGGAGACGAGCATCAGTTATGTCATCCACAGCGTTCGGCTCCAAATGAGGCTCATCGAGGCGAAAATAACAGCTGAATTTGGAGCTAAGTTGGATATTTGGAATTCAGATTGTGAGTATCAAAGCAACCGAAGAGCCAATCAGGAGCGAGGATGTTGAAGGTAACGCCTCTTTCTGCTCGTACCACTGGTGTAGCAGGGAGCGGGCGCTTAGCAACACTGTCAATCAAACCTGTTGCTAACGCTAACAGGAGCGACGTCGGGGAAAGAAGGACCTGAAAATAAAAAAATAAAAAATAAACTCAAAATAACAAAAAATAGATACAATAAAAATTAAAAATAGATAAAAATAAAAAAATAGCAAAAAAATAATAATAAGAAGAAAAATAAGAACATATAACAAACAAATAAAAAAAACAATATAAAAAACTTTAAAAAATGAACCGTAGGATGATGTAGAGGGTTAATATAAACATTTAAGACCAAAATGAGTCTGACAGCAGCAGGGACAGAGAGAGAGACACAGTTTTTCAATAGAAAGTGAATTGGAGCCAGAGTCGATGGAGCAGGAAGTGCGCCCATGCTCACTTCCTGTTTGTAACATGACGGTAGTAACATGTTTATGGTGTTATTGCGTTGCTTCTGTAGTGGCTCACTTTGAGGATGTGGAAAAGCAATTTCCCACTCATTTTTTCCCCAGGAATTTTGATTTGAACGAGTTTCCACATGGCAGGTTTTTAAACATTTTATTTAAAGCAACTTCAGTAGAACAACGTGTAAAAAAACAAATATACAGGTATCACGATACATAGGAAAAGAACAGGAAACACTAATTACCTAAAGATGCAATGAGGTTCATCTGTCCTTCCATTAATATTCTATAGATTATTTTTCCAGACAGAGTTTTACTTTGTTATTTTACCTAAAAAAACACATTATGGACGAGGACGGAGAAACATCGTCGCTGGATTAAAGAGACAATCGAAATCTGGAAACTTTAAACCGGGACGAGGGGCCTTTTCACTCTCTCACACCTGGGAAACTGTCCTGAAGAAGCCAGACTGCAGATGGCGCTGTCGTCCTGCCTCCATCTGTAGTAAGACAGCGTCAAAACCTGTTTGAATCAGCTGCAGCTACATCATGTGACCACTCTGAGACGCTAGTGAGCCGTCGAAACCGTCAGGTGTGAAACAAACTGGAAAAAGAATCTTAAAATAAACTAATGACCCACTTTGATAAAAAATCTGTGACTGAATCATGAGCCGCTGCACGTAAAACAGATGTTTCTTTTGATTTGTTGCGTTATGTTGTGAGTTATCACACTTAAACTCTGCCGTAGCTTCATATTTTTTGAAAGTCTCGGTTCCAAATGGCAGATTTCCTCGCTGAACCTCCACAGGCTTCACTGTTTGGCTCCATTATCAAGCGAACAGGCTGTGTTTTGTTTAGTCCTTGAGTTTGACTTTGCCTTGTCACTGGCGCTGATGCTTTGCTTTATAAACACTGCACAGTAATAGACTCGGCTATTTTTCTTGTACAACCTGAGAATGTGTCTATCTTGAAATTAAGGGTCCCTCCTCGTCCCTCCTCGTCCCAGCGGGAGCGCTCTAATCCCCCCTACACCCGTCCCCCGGGAGCTGCGGACCTCCGAACAGCGCCGCTACAGCTAATTTGTCATTTCTCCTCGGTGCTTCTCTCTTATTATAGGTTTGACTATTTTGAGGATACAGTGAGGCGGGTGATAGACTCTCACACAGGGATGTCACTTTCCCGCTGGCCCCGTATTTATCACCGCCGTCAGGACGTGGCCCCGGACCCTCCCCAACACATGGTAATAATGTGCAGGACAGGACACTACCTCCACCGACGACATGCTGCGAGTCTGCGGCAAGTAAGAAAAGAAGTAACAAAAGAAACTGAGATAGAACATGGTAAATTAAGAAGTATTTTAATTAACAGGGTCATTAAACTAAACAAAAGTGGTCCAAAAAATATTGAAACATACGACGCGTTTGAAGGTCCTGCTCGCTCAGGTCTGCAGATCTTTCACTGTCAGTGTCCCACAAACCAGGAGGAAACTTCTCAGGGACCGTCTCTGTGGCTGGTCCCAAACTGTGGAACGCTCTGCCCCTGAACCTTAGACTGAGTCACTTTACACTTTTAAATCTGCTCTTAAAACGCACTTTTTCTCGTTAGCTTTTTACTGATATGTTGTTTTAAATAGTGAACATTATGTAGTTATTTATTCGTATTTGTCTGTTTTACATCTGTGTTTTTTAAAATGTCTGTTGTCCTGCACTCTGGACAACTGTTGTTTTTAAAGTGCAATAGAAATAAAGTTGGACTAGACTGGAAGGTTTAAACAAAAAAAAAGGTAGTTACCGTATTTTCCACACTTTAAAGCGCATCGGAATATAAGGCCACCTTCAGTGAACGGCCTGTTTTAAAACTGTTTTCATATATAGGGCGCATCGCATTTTAATAGAATCTCATAGAATCGAAACTAGTGTAGTAGCTGGAGTTGTGTTATACATCCACTAGATGGAGCTGTGCTAAAGGGAATGTCAACAAAACAGTCAGATAAGTCAGTCAAACTTTATTAATAGAAAATAAAAAAAACATTCGGAAAACTTTATTCACTCATGAAACAAGTTAATGCATTAGCGCCGTAGCTAGTGCTGTAGCGAGCGCCGTAGCGAGCGCCGTAGCCTTCATTCGAATAGTGACTGTAGAGATGCTTCTACTTGCTGCTCTCTGTTCACTGTTCGAGTTTGTCCTCCAGCTGTTTCCATCTCACTTTGTTCCCTTCACTCTTTTTAGTCTTTACTGGACGCAGGTCGTCTCGTTGCTTCCTCCACTTTCGCACCATTGACTCATTAATGTTGAATTCTCTGCTGCTCTTTTCCCATGTTCTACTGCGTGACTGATGCTTTGAGGTTGAACTCTGTGCATAAACATGTCTCTTGAAATGTGCCATTTTGGGGTCTTTATACAGACCCCACACACACACTTCGGCGACGCCCCCTGACCACAGGAGCCATAATTAACCAATATTGATCCATATATAAAGTGCATCGGATTATAAGGTGCACTGTGGGTTTTTGAGAAAATGAAAGGCTTTTAGTTGCTGCCTTATACAGTAACTAAAACACAAATTTCATAATAACAAAACAAAATCTTGACGAACAAACACAGAGAAGCGCTGACGTCTCAAGACACAGAGTCAGTATCACTGTAGAGACGCACAAATGAGACTCTCCACTCACAAAATGACCACACACAGCCCCGAACACGTGTCCCGAGTCGTGTTAAACGGGTGGAGGCGGCTGAAGGTGGCTCCAGGCTGAAAAACAGTCGTCCAATCACAGCCAAGAGTCCAACCGCCGTGATTATGCGGAAAGTAGAAGATTCAGGGACAAACACAAACTAAACATGACTGAAGACCTGACCAGGGAGTAACAAAGAACCGTCCTGAACTGTTGAAGCACTTTTCTGGAAAATAAATCAGATTCTTCGGACTAAAATTCAGTAGTTGAGTAGATTTGCGATGTACGTTTAAAAGTAGGATTCTGTTCAGATTCTGTTGCAGATTGTTAATATTCTACATAAAACAAGGACACATCTCAGAACCTGTTTGTAAAGGTCTAAACTACAGATAGAACCAGATTTTTCCACAAAAAACAGAATATTTTGTTCTCTGGAGATTCTATTATCTGAATAACTGCAGCCTTTGTGATAATGATAATTGAGGCTCAGATTGTGGTTTGATTTGTTTTTGCAGAACATTTTTAAAAACTATAAATTTAAGGTGCACTGTGTAACTTTTTCATGAGGAACACAGCACATCTCCATCTTGTGTCCGTGGTGAGGGTAGATCGATCTGTTTAATGCCATCACATGTGTTTTATGACCCAAAAGTGCAGTGAAAAACATGCATCTTTCACCTCTCCACAGACCTGACCTGTACCCCGTCATCGGCCTGACTCAGTGGAGATCGAGAAGCTGCTCTAGGTGGGACAAGACAAAGATTTAATGAGACGAGACTCAAAACTGGGGCCACAAGATTTGATTTGTTTTTTTTAGTTGTCACCGTAGCACTGCTGCTTTTTGCTTTTTGCTTTTTGGAGCAGCTCCTCAGGTATAAACTCAAAAGTGTTTATACTTTTTTGTCTAATCCAAATGAAACCAAACCACCATCGATCCATTTACTTCCCTCTCCACACACACTTCCTCCAGCTCTTCCAGGAGGATCCCGAGGCGTTTCTAGGCCTCAGGATCCAGCCACGTCCCACCGGGAGGAAAAAAATCTCATAAAATCAATTTCCTCATGTCCCATCCCTGCGTCCAACCAGTGAAATACTATGGTTTGATGAGGCCCTGCTGGACTTAGAATTACAGTCGTTAAATCTCATTTTAGTCTTCAGCTTTGACATGAGATACAAGGCCTGGCCAAAAAAAAAGTCTTCTGCAATGTCACAAGATTTATTTCCATCCAGTGTTGCATTAATTTTTCTTCTTGCCTTGATGATGGTCGAGTCTGACGCTGCACAAAGCTTCTCCAGCACAAAGATCCTTTCTGGGGTTTAGGTCTGACTCTGTGGAGGCTCCATGTGTGAAAATGATTCTCCTGAACCTCTGTCACTATTTGAGCCTCATGAATCCTGCCATTGTCATGTTGGAGTAAAAGAAAATCCACTGATGGAATAATGATGGTGTCAGCTGACCTCATTCTTTGAGCTGAACCTAGACCTGACTCGTACCTATAAACTCAGACTTATTTGCTTAGTTAAATCCAGGTTGCGACTTTATTTTTGGCCGGTCACTGTCAAGACAAAACTACAGAGCCTCAGCTTCACAAAGAGCCAAAGGGTTGGGTTTATTTTATTCAGGCACTTTAGGAAAAACAGGTTTTCTGGGTAAAAGGTTAATAAAATAAAGTCCCAAACGTCACATGGATTGAGCAGATCAGAGCTGTACAGGACGGACGCTCGTGAGTCACAACGATCCAGCAGCACAAGGTCATTTCCAAACGATTACGACCAAAACTACAACATAAAACTCACAACAGTTAAAAGACTTTTCCTGTTCGGACATGTGACCCTCATTAGCATCTCATGTTTAGCGGCTGTGGGCTAATGGCGGGGATCCAGTGCCCTTGACTCGGGCGCTCGCTCACATTAAGCACACTTGCCCTGGGCACTGATGGGTTAATTAAATGCACAGAGGAGATTCAGCCTGAAGGACGGTGGAGTTAGTCCCACCAGTGTCTGCGAGCTCCACATAATCCTCAACATCTTCATGTGCAAGGGTTTCAGTGATTTCAGACTAAAGCGAGTCGTCGTTGTTCGTTTTACTGTTGTTTTATTCTTCACAATCAGAAAAAAAAAAAGTGAAATGTGCATTAAGTTTACTGGATTCATGTCTGCTCACTTCTTTTGTTCATTAATCTGCTCGAAATGATAAATAAAAATGTGAAATGACAAAAAAAAGAGCTGTAATATTTGTGAAACGTGCTTATAAACCTGAAGTCCATAAGCTGCAAAAAATTTTTAAAAATGAGTTAATTCTACTTAATTATCTTCAAATTAAGACCAGGTTCAGCGCTTTACTTTGCAGTTCTCCAGCAGCGATTTATAAATGAAATATTAAAGATTAGATTATATACGCAGGATTTAAAGTGAGACTAAACACCAAAACTCCGCCCACAACCACATTTCAAACAGAGGTAAACTGGGCGGAGTCTGGAGGAGATTCGCCGTGTCTCAGTTTGTCGGTTTCTCACTTCGTCGGCTGCATTTGAAGTTCACTTACGTAACTTCTGGTGCGACGAGGCCTGTCCTGCGTTTCCAGCGTTTCCATGGAGATCGGCCCTGAACGAAGCATCCGAGCGGACGTCTGTATCCCATCATGCACCACGTCACTTCTTCTACACGAGAAACGAGGGATATTTTCTTAAAGTTATGTAATACTCGCTATAATTTGGAAGAAATCATCTGGAACGTTGTATTTGTCTGTTGATATTCAAGCGGAAACTTTAATTCTTTACTTCATTCAATCTAAACAGAAATAAAAACCTGCGACGACGACACTTTGACTCTTCTTCTATGAAATAATGTGATTATGAGGCTGACGTTCGGGAGAAGAGGGGCGGAGTCTGGAGGGAAAAAAGAAGAAAGAAGGAGAAGAGGGGCGGAGTCTGGAGGAGTAAAGAAGAGAGTGAGGGAGAAGAGGGGCGGAGTCTGGAGGAGTAAAGAAGAAAGAAGGAGAAAAGGGGCGGAGTCTGGAGGAGTAAAGAAGAGAGTGAGAGAAAAGGGGTGGAGTCTGGAGGAGTAAAGAAGAGAGTGAGAGAAAAGGGGAGGAGTAAAGAAGAGAGTGAGGGTGAAGAGGGCGGAGTCTGGAGGAATAAAGAAGAAAGTGAAGGAGAAGAGGGGCGGAGTCTGGAGGAGTAAAGAAGAGAGTGAGAGAGAAGCGGGCGGAGTCTGGAGGAATAAAGAAGAAAGAAGGAGAAGAGGGGCGGAGTCTGGAGGAATAAAGAAGAAAGTGAGAGAGAAGAGGGCGGAGTCTGGAGGAGTAAAGAAGAAAGAAGGAGAAAAGGGGCGGAGTCTGGAGGGATAAAGAAGAAAGAAGGAGAAAAGGGGCGGAGTCTGGAGGAGTAAAGAAGAGAGTGAGGGAGAAGAGGGCGGAGTCTGGAGGAATAAAGAAGAAAGAAGGACAAAAGGGGCGGAGTCTGGAGGGATAAAGAAGAAAGAAGGAGAAAAGGGGCGGAGTCTGGAGGAGTAAAAAAGAAAGTGAAGGAAAAGAGGGCGGAGAGTCTGGAAGAGTAAAAAAGAGAGTGAGGAGAGAGGAGGGGCGGAGTCTGGAGGAGTAAAGCAGAAAGAGAGGGAGAAGAGGGCGGAGTCTGGAGAAGTAAAGAGAGACTGAGGGAGGAGAGGGCAGGGCAGTCCAATCTCTGCAATTTCAAGTAGTTGGTGACATCACACAGAAGGCACCACAAACTTTGAGAAAGCTGCAAATTTATCTCATTTGAACTAAAACTCCCCAAAAACGACTTGGAACAGTAGAAATAATAATCTTACCGCACCATGTACACAGTTTAGCAGCCGACAAAGTGGATTTACTCATTTTAGTTCCACTTTAACCAGAACCTACCCAGGTCTAGATGTGATTCCACGTTTTGTCCCTGGAAATATCGTCCTCGTCCAGTTTTTAGACGTGTTCTTTTAATCCAAAACGACAAAACAATATGATTTTTCCCCTTAATATGAGTGAAGGGTACACTGCGCTAAATACAAAATGTTCCTTCATTTTACCTTGATTTTATTCCATCCTTCTTTTCCTGAGAAGAAAATCTGTGAAATGTGACAAACGCAACACAAAAAACAATTGTGTGGAGTTGATAAGTTGTGAATAAAACTCGTTCCACTTAACTCTTCACGTCTGTGACAGGGCAGAGTGAAAATACAGAGGTGGATTTCAGCCATTCAGACCTGATGAAAGCACCTGCCAACCACGCCACCGACAGACAGGCCCAGACAAAGGGTTTCAGCTCCAAATCTAAAAATATAACATTTTCTGACACATTTTGGTTCGCACAGCTCTACACATTCAACCAAGTTTCAAACGCGGCTGTAAGAGCAGAAGTCAACCTGTTATTATGTTATTTTTCTCACATATTTAAGCTCAGAGTAACGTTTTTTTTTCACTGACGGGGGTAAAGGGGCCTGTTAACCCGGGGCCCCTCCCTGCACAAAGTCTGTAATGTGCATTTTCATTAACATAACGACGAGGTTTGTGCCCAGGGCCCAATTTAGTGCGACACCCCGGGGTTTCTTCATCACAAAACCATTTAGTTAAACTTCTGTTATAGTGCATTTGTTTTAC